>CACVCL010016650.1:0-189422 GCA_902729485.2 Mus minutoides | reverse complement strand
CAGTGAACTCTTCAAAGGCAGAGACTGTAGTGTTCATCTCACAAGGCCACGCTCTAACTTAGCGCTTGCATCACAGTTGGATGCTCAATAAATCTGTGTTACATGGACAGATTAATAGAGCTTTTCCTGTTTGTGGTATTCAATTACACTGTAGCTTTATTATCAGAGCAGTGTTTGTGAACACAAGTTATACATCAAAGAGCATAGCAGCTTTCAGTGACACAACTGGAGTTTGATTTTCTACTGAAATAGTGTGAATAGCACATTGCCTGTAAAAAGACATAGTCGATACTCTGTCAACATCCTGGCTACCTTCGGTAAAAACTCATTTGTAAAGATCCACTCCATATCGCTTACACACCTGAGCATTCATCACCCCTTAATTCCCATATGCCTCTTCCAAAAGAGTTCAAATAAGTTTTCACTCATTAGCTTGTTTCATCTGCCCATTCATCTCCCTCAAACCATCTTAGACAATTAGTTAACACAACAGGAGAAAAATACCCAAGTCCATTATACCAAATAATTTAAACTCTCAATTTTTTTTTCTCTTGAGAGTGGAAACATTTTTATTGTCTACCAAAGCTGTACCCCCCACTAACTTTTTAAATCAAAAGAGCTCGAAAAATATTTTGTGCCCTGATATTTTTCCAAGAAACATTAAGCAGTAAGCAGCAAGATGTAAAGTAAATTCTACAGCAGGATATGTCACACTACTAACATTTACCTTTATAAGCTTTCAGTCAAAATGAACTTACAAGGAAGGGAGTTACTTAAAAAGGCAGCAAATACCACACAGCGTGTCCTTGTCGGCAGGCAGAGCACGCCATACCTGTGCTTCGCAGAGAATTCCCATGTGTAGTAGGCAGACTCACCTGGTGAGTTCTGGGGAGATGACACGGGGGAGCCACGCGGGGACTGACAGTAGCTGGGGTGGAGTAAGGCATGAGGAGGCACATATGACATTATCTCTTCCTCAAATAAGCTAGGGAAAGACATGGAATAGAGGATATACGTTAGCCGATGAGGCCAAGTCAACTGCGTCCACACTGAGGAGGAGGTAGGATTCTATGGGGGCTTTCTTGTTTTCTTCCATCGTGATTTAACAGGTAGTTTCCTTCCATAGTTTCATCCTCAGAAACATCCGTGTACAGGTAAAACATAGTTTTGACATAAACATTGTTAAATGTTGTCTGTAAGTATTTATTATGCTTGAATTTTACCTACATCCTCAATCAAAGATATTATTGTAGTCTGTGTGGATATCTGTGTGGATAAAGGTCTAGGATACTCATTTTGCTGGCTGTGTATCAGGCCATTCTATGAATATAGTAGTTTATTATCCCTATCTCTTTTGAAAACCATTTACCCTTTCCTCAGCTTCCTGCTTTTTATTACCAATGGCACCAAGAATGCTCTCTGCATGGTATCTCCTGTGCGTGTGAGCTTCATAGTGTGAATACAGCACACACACAAAGTCAGACTTGTTCAGTCCAAGCACATACCCACCCAATCCACCCTGACCCCTTCATCAAGTCCTGCAGTTCAACTAGGATTGTGGCTAGTTACAATTTGACATGTAGGCTGCTGTTCCAGCAAACATTCACACTGACATCTCATATGTGGTTAAAGGATTTTTGTGTTCACTGATAATGTTGGACTATATACTAGATTACCAATTTAGTATACAAAGGTAAAAATATAAGGATAATGGAATTTCATTTCAAGTACAGATATAAGGTCTCTTTGAATTCAGTGCTTCATGTAATTTAATATTTTTATAAATGTTATTCTAACACAAACCTATATTTCTACTAATATTTTTAAATATGTACATAGATTTTTTTCACTATATGTTTTTTTTTAAAGATTTATTTTATTTATTATATGTAAGTTCACTGTAGCTGTCTTCAGACACTCCAGAAGAGGGAGCCAGATCTTGTTACGGATGGTTGTGAGCTACCATGTGGTTGCTGGGATTTGAACTTATCACCTTCGGAAGAGCAGTTGGGTGCTCTTACCCGCTGAGCCATCTCACCAGCCCCCACTATATGTTTTTTAAGATGATGAAATTTTCTAAGTGTTTAATCTATTAAGAATATAAAAACGGGCGGTGGTGGGGCACGCCTTTAATCCCAGTACTCAGGAGGCAGAGGCAGGCGGATTTCTGAGTTCAAGGACAGCCTGGTCTTCAAAGTGAGTTCCAGGACAGCCAGGCCTACACAGAGAAACCCTATCTTGAAAAACCAAAAAAAAAAAAAAAAAAAAAAGAATATAAAAAATACTTCATTTGGCGATATGACAAAATTAGAGACTGGAGCAATGGCTCATTTAGCATTTGCTGTTCTTATAAAGGATCTGAATTCAGTCCCCAGCATCTACGTGGTGGCTCACAACTACCTGTAACTCCAGTACCAGGGGGCCTGATTCTTTGGCCTCTGTAGGCATTGCACACATGTGATACATATTTACATATACAGAGAAAACACTCAGACATGTGAAATGATACATAATTCTTAAAAATATAAAAACGTTTTTAGCCTTTTAGATTGAACACCAGAGAAGTTGTCTCACCAGAAGCTTTAATGAGACAAGAGTTCCTAGGCCTCAACTGGCATCAGATGTTTTGGGTTCTACAAATGTCATGGAAAACAGTGGCTCATTGTACAAAACTGCACATATGGTCACCACCGTCTTCCACACATGTATTAACCAATACTCTTCAGTTTCTGTGAGACACCATCTCATTGCCTTTGCCCAGGTCCTGAGTCTCTTCTTTTAAAAATAACTGAAAGTCATTCTTTACCTGCTCATCATCTTTTGCCAATTTTGCCCTTTCGGTTGGCTACCTTTTTCATGCCTTTAAGGCATCTTTTGCTATACAACTTTAAAACTTTTTATACAACCAAATTTATTAATTACTTCCTTTTTTTTTTGTAAGACAGGGTTTCTCTGTATAGCCCTGGCTGTCCTGGAACTCACTTTGAAGACCAGGCTGGCCTTGAACTCAGAAATCCGCCTGCCTCTGCCTCCCAAGTGCTGGGATTAAAGGCGTGCGTCACCACGCCCGGCTACTTCCTATTTTAATATGTCCAAATTTATTAATCACTTGATAAACCTGATAAAAGTACATTTTAAATCAAATCAGTTATTGAGTGTATATAGGAAATGAACGATCAATAACAAATTCAAGTCATTTATATTTTTTTATATTTTATAATAACAATAGAAAAATACCTTTACATGGGTTTAATAGGATTTGAATAATATCCCAAAGCTACACAGTCTCTCTCACACCTGAGTGTACAGATAATCAAGTACATTTTTACCAGGACTAATTCTCTTCTTTAAGACATAAAACACCAAGAGACACAGATTCACTTAGTATGTGGCAAGCACACTCTTAAGCCTTTGACTGAAATAAACTTAAAGTAAGATACAGAAGAACTGAGAACGTGAATAGACCATTTCCAGTAAGTAGTAAACATTATTTATTAAAGACAGATAGTATATTGCTTCGTTACATACTATTAATAAATACATTTGATAAATGAAATGAGAGTCAAGAACTAAATGCACAACATGCCATAACTGTAGAATTACTATGTGTGAGTAATTCTCCAGCTTCTTCCACGGCCCTTGAGTTTCAGTGAACATACTTATTTCCCCAAGCAGGTGAGGAAGCAGTCTTGCTCTTTTATTTGTGAGATCTCTTTACATATAAGAAACTTATGTAGACTGTGGTAGTTAACAAAGTACAACTATTTTAGCTATAATTAACCAAGATATTTAAGACTTACCATTTAAAGACTGTTTAACTAAGGAGAGAAGATTGAGACTTATAGCCATGGCCACGCCATTTTAAAAAGCTTCTCCTTTTTGGTTTCTAGCCAGTGAGACCACAGCAATCCTCATTCCAGACATATTTTCCTAATCCTGCCTCTCCCCCTGCTGACACCTGACAATGGCTGCCCGGGGATGTTTACCCACCACGCAACATTGCGACATTCTTTTTCTTAATACTCAGCTTTCATCCTTTACTCCTGGTAATGGCTGATTTCAAACTCCTCCCCAGTCTCCCCTTCTGCCCTATACTAACTTTAGTGCATAAAGCAGACTTTCCATCCTTAGGGATTCCCCTGTAGAGACTTTTATCCCCCCAAAATTAAAAGTCTCTACTGTCTGAGGTTGTTTGTTCCCTGTTTCTACTTCTGCCCACCTTTCAGAGACATATGACTTCTGTTTTTCTATTATTTTATTTTTATAGAAATATCCTATTCTTGCACTAGCAGATCAGTAGTGTTCCTATCTGGCAGGCTTTACTATTTCTAGAACTAACTCAGTACACGTCAGTCAGTTAAAAGTGTCGGTCACCTGCTAGGTTGAGAAGTGACACACCTTCCTCAATGGTCTTCAGAGTCAAGAGTTGGGGAGTGGTTGAACCTTTTGGAATCTTGCTTTCATAGCAACAATGGAAACAGCTTTTCAGCAAGATATAGGACAACACTGAGAGAGAATTAGAGTCAAGGTCAAGACCAACATAGAAAACACACAAGCCTGGCCACAGTGGTAGGCTCCTTCAATCCCAGCACAGGGGAGGCAGAGGAGGGCTAGACTTTTGAGTCTGGTCTACAGAGTGAGTTCCTGCACAGCCAGGACTATACAGAAAAGCCCTGTCTCAAGAAAAAGAAAACAGCAAGAAAGCAAACAAAACAACGCCCTGTGGCCTTTAGTCCTCAGGGATAAACAAAGCATTGCCTGAGGGGTGTTGATCTTATGGAGACCTTCAAGGCACTTTCCCAACCACTGGATCCTGCATTTTATTTCTAAGTTGCCTATGGTTGAGGGTGGATGTCAAACATGAGAAAACTTTTTTGTTTTGTTTTGTTTTTTTTGTTGTTTTTTAAAAAACCTTTATAGTTGCCCTTCCAAAGTACTCTGAAATTTAAAAACTGAATCAATGTTCCACAAAGCGCCATCAAATCCGCAGAACGACTGACCAAACCTAAACTCTTAAAAACCATAAAGAAAATAAGCTACTCCTGAAGCCAGCAAAAGGAGAGAAAGCACATATTGGAAAAAGAAAAGAAAAAAGTGGAAAGAAAACTGAAAGATGACTGTTTGGTTTCAGCCTGGGACAAGGTACTGAGGTGCATATTTTCTATACCAAAGCAGACCTGGTCTCCAGGTTCTCCCAGCATCCCTCAGTCCCTACCTGGCATACCCTGTCCCCAAACCGGAACTTTGCAGCCCAAGGGCTGGGCTGCCCTTCCCCCAGAGGCTCATCCCTATATAATCCAGACATTTTTGTTCCCTCCCTTCTCACTTCTCTTCTCTCTCTGTGATACGCTCCTTTCTCTCTCCTTCCTCTATGGCAACCTTTGGTGATCTTGGTCCTTGGGGCCAGTGAACTCCCTACAAGAATGCAGCTTCCTAATAAACTCGTCTTTATATAATCTAATCTGGTTTAAACTGGCTTATTTCACTGGCTTATTTTTGGTACTTATTAAGTGGCGGGAAAATAACCTATCAATGACCTCTACTCTGCCCCAGGGGTAAACTGCACATACTTCTTCGGTTAACTTCCGTTCTATTCTTTGAGTGTGGTATTTGATTTGTTTGTCTGTATAACCTTTTCGTTTCTCAGCAGTGTAGAAGCATGAATAAAGAAATCTTAGGGGTACCCAATGTAATCTGAAATAAATTATCGTGAAAGCTGCATCCTAAATTTTCAATATAACAATTTCCTTAAGACTCCGAGGAGAGAGGAGGCATTTTAAGGCTACCAACACTGTGGCATATTATTTTCAAAAACATCCCAAAGTATCTAACAGCAGGAGACTTCCACCTGAGGCCCCAGTGTCACATACCTCAGTAACATGACAAGGTCTGCATCGCTTGAGAGCCGCACCAATCCAGGGGTCCCTTCAGTTCGGATAAATTGGATCTTCTCCCTGTTGAGGCAAGGAAACGGTGCAGATGTCCATGATAGGCTTTGGGGATGTACCTTATTGGATAGCCAAATATTTCTATCATGGTTGTAGCATTTTTGGTACTTATTAAGTGGTATGGTGCTATGGGACTTTAGGAATACAAATCCCAAAAGGGCATACTCCTTGCTTTTGAGAAGAACACTGTCTGCTGGGATGAGGTGGTTGAATGCTTGCCTAGCATGCAAGAGGTCCTGAATCCATCCCCAGCACTACAAGAAAAAACAAACAGCCAGGCAGTGGTGGCCACGCCTATAATTCCAGCACTTGGGAGGCAGAGGCAGGTGGATTTCTGAGTTTGAGGCCAGCCTGGTTTACAGAGTGAGTTCCAGGACAGCCAGGGCTATACAGAGAAACCCTGTCTCGAAAAAGAAAAAAGTAAAAAAAAAAAAAAGAAAAAGAAAAAACAAATAAAAAGGTACAAAGCAAAACATACAAGGAAAGGACCCTGTGGACAACAACTTCTAATGTTGGGAGAAAACAATTATTCTGCCACCTAAATAGTGTTATAGACCTATAGACTATTCCAGACAGTAAAATCAATCCCCTTTCTGGGTTAAGGCCACCTGGGAGTTTGCATCTAAGCAACAGTTTGAAAGGGTGACCCCACTCTCTTTAGAAAGCAATCCCCCAGATTTATCCCCTGCCATTCAAAAGGTGTGGGTAGAAGATCCATCTGTTTTCCTGAGGATAAACCTGTAAGTTACATGTGGTACAAATAGTACCCGTGACTGTGCTTATAACTTCAGTAATAAAATAAAATAATAAAAAAAGAACATGGCTATTTTAAATAATGAAAAACTGAAACATTTTTAATTGCTAAGACTGGGAAAGTAGATATTGTGTATAATGTAGAAATGTAAGTAGCCCTCCCACACCAGATACAATGCTGTGGGTGGATACAGAGCAGTAGAGTGCTTGCCTGTTCCATGGAAGGCTTTAGGTTGGATCTGTATACAGTACACACACACACACACACACACACACACACACACACACACACATAGCCATGACATGACATGCTATTTCTGCCATTAACTTAACATAAATACATGTGACAACATCTTTGGATTCACAAATCAACTTCATGTTCATACCTTAAACTTTTCATATGAACATAATTTTAATAAAACATTTTCTTATTTTTTTTTCTAATTTACATCATGCTATCTCAGAGAATTCTACGGTAATGCATTAAGATGACAGGAAACATAAAAGTTTAAGCTATGGCACCGAAACCATTTCATTTGATTGAATATGAAAACCAAACATACACACAACTTTACTGTGAGTGCTAAGAACTCAGCGTTCTGAGACCGGAAGCATAAATCGAAAGGTGTCTCTGGTTACTCATCTAGATTCAGTTCTTAGAGCATCTTAGCTCTACTTGGTATTTTTATCAGTTCCCTGTACCTTAGGTTCGAAAGATCCAAGTCGCCTTAATAAAGATTCTTTACTGAGTTGGAAGCCACAAGGTTTAAGTGCCTGGATGAAAAATCCCCAAACACATAGAAACTGACTTGCCTTTAGTCACAGTTTACAGGGCTAGAGTACAGGGTTCAGTCTCTTGTTTCCTCTAGCTAGATCCAGTTTATGTTTATAAGTGTAGGAAGCACCTAACCTTTATGCCCTTGATGGTTTTGTGTGTCAATTTGACACAAGCTAGAGTCATCACAGAGAAAGGAGCCTCAGGTGAGAAAATACCTCCTTGAGATTGAGTTGTGAGGCATTTTCTCAATTAGTGATCAATGAGGGATGGCACAACCCTCAGTGATCACTAATTATAAGAAAGCAGGCTGAGCAAGCCATGGAAAGCAAACCAGTAAGCAGCACCCCTCCATGGCCTCTGCATTGCCGCCTGCTTCCGGGTTCTAGCCCTGCTTGAGTTCCTGCCCTGACTTCCTCTAATGATGAATTATGATCTGGAAGTGAAAGCTAAATAAACCCTTTCCTCTCCAACTTGCTATTTGGTCATAGCATTTTGTCATAGCAATAAAACCCTGACAAAGAAAGGTTGGTACCAGCATAGTGGGGTATTACTGTGATAGACCTGACCATAGTTTGGGGGAGGATTGTGGAAGGACTTAGGAACTTCCAGCTAGAAAAACCATTGCCTGTTGAGATCTCAGTGGGAAATTCTGTAGGAGACTGGAAAATAAGAATGTTGAGAATAGTACAGAAGATGGAGGCTTGGCTGGTGACATTTCAGAGGGAAGTTTAAAGACTCTATCAGGGTTGTTGCTGTTTCAATGTAAGATTCTGTGGTTCTGGTTAGCTGGGGCTGAAGAATCAGCTATGATTAACAAGATACCGGAACTACTAAAATGAAACTTTTTCATTATTGGAACAATATATGCTGGTTAGCTGGAGCTAAGCATTTAGTGATGATTACGAAGATATCAGCATCACTGAGGTCAAATCTTCTGGGAAGTGTTTTCTGAGAGGACAGAAAAGCTGTGTTCCAGAGACAGCCAAGATTGTACCTTGTGATGGCAGCCAGATTTGGTACTGTGCAAGAGTCACCCAAGTGGTGCCAGGTTTGAAGGCATCATGGAGAGTAGCTGAAACCTTCCACTTTGAGAGGGCAGGAGAGGACACAGATGAAGATGCAGCCTCAGGGGCAGTTGAAGGCCCAGGACTGCAGGGAGTCATGAGGACAAGTTGAGGTTTGGCATCATGAAGAGAGCTTATGAGAGGCTATTTGTGAAAGCACAGCCCAATTGCAGCAGAAGACCCCAGTGTTTTGAGATGCCAGAACCATGGGGATGACCACCAAGAACAGCAGTAGCAGTGGAGTGGAGCCATCCAGAGCCTAGAAGACAAGCTGTGTGCTACAGAGGGCAGAGCTAGAGACCCCTTTGGAGGAGCCAAGAAGATGGTGAGTGGATCCAGACACTGGATGAGTTAGATTTGATTTGATTGTCACTGTGCCTTGATATATTTTTTTTTCCTTTTGAAGTAAAAAGGCTTTTTACTGGAGTCCACAATTGAGAGTCTTTGGATTGTAAAAGACTATCGATTTTAAAAGAGATTGGATACTTTAAAGGGACTGAAATTTTAATGTGCTTGAATTTGTAAAGACTGTGGGACCTTGAAAGGTATTTAGATCTTGGGGATTAATAAGAAAGAGGGTCTCCTGTGCATATATCCAGAAGATGTTCCAACTGGTAATAAGGACACGTGCTCCACTATGTTCATAGCAGCCTTATTTATAATAGCCAGAAGCTGGAAAGAACCCAGGTGTCCCTCAACAGAGGAATGGATACAGAAATTATGGTACATTTACACAATGGAGTACTACTCAGCTATTAAAAACAATGAATTCATGAAATTCCTAGGCAAATGGATGGATCTGGAGGGCATCATCCTGAGTGAGGTAACCCAATCACAAAATAACTCACATAACATGTACTCACTGATAAGTGGATCTTAGCCCAGAAACCTAGATTACCAGATACAATTTGCTAAACACATGAAACTCAAGAAGAATGAAGATCAAAGTGTGGACACTTTGCCCCTTCTTAGAATTAGGAGCAAAGCACACATTGAAGGAGTTACAGAGATCAAGTGTGGAGCTGAGACAGAAGGATGGACCAACCAGTGACTGCTGCAGCTGGGAATCCATCCCATAATCAGCCACCAAATATAGACACTAGTGCATAAGCCAGCAAGATATTGCTGAAAGGGCCCTGATATAGCTGTTTCGTGGGAGGCTATACCAGTGCCTGGCAAACACAGAAGTGGATGTTCACAGTCAGCTATTAGATGGAACACAGGGTTACCAAGGGAGGAGCTAGAGAAAGTACCCACTAAGCTGAAGGGGTCTCCAACGCTATAGGTGGAAGAACAATATGAACTAACTAGTACCCCCAGAGCTCATGTCTCTAGCTGCATATATACCAGACGATGGCCTCTTTGGCCATCATTGGGAAGAGAGGCCCCTGGGTCATGCAAACTTTATATGCCCCAGTCCAGGGGAACTCCAGGGCCAAGATGTGAAAGTGGGTGGGTAGGGGAGCAGGGCGGGGGATGGGGGAGGGCTAAGGGGACTCTCGGGATAACATTTGAAATGTAAATGAAGAAAATATCTAATAAAAATTGGGAAAAAAAAAGAAAAACAAAAAAGAAACCCAAAAAACAAAAACAAAAACAAAAAATAAGAAAGAGGGTTATGGCTTAATGGTGATGTGTTTTTGTGTCAATTTGACAAGGATCAGTTGCACTGGCTGGTTTTGGGTGCCAACTTGACACAAGCTTGAGTCATCAGAGAGGAAGGAGCCTCAGTTGAGGAAATGCCTCCAGGAGCCCCAGCTGTAGGGCATTCTCTCAGCCAGCCCATGGTGGATGGTGCCATTTCTGGGCTAGTGGTCCTAAGTTCTCTAAGAAGGCTGACTAAGCAAGCCATGGAAAGCAAGCCAGTAAGCAGCACCCCTCCATGGCCTCTGCATTGCCTCCTGCGTCCGGGTTCCAGCCCTGTTTGAGTTCCTGCCCTGACTTCCTCCAATGATGGGCTATGATCTGGAAGTATAAGCCAAATAAACCCTTTCCTCTCCAACTTGCTTTTTAAAACCCCAAGACACTTTACTATCTTTAAAAAATGTTTATTTTCTGTCCTGTATAGTCAATAAGAGATTATGGAGACATGAGACTTGGACGTTTATTTTTTTTTAAAATATGCTTATGATGCCAGGTTCCCTGCAAAGTTACTCTGCCTTGAAGATCAGAACCAGGAAGGTCATTGTCCTACTAGTGTTAGCATGATATTCTAAAACACAGGGTGGCAAGGCCCATTATCTGGTGATTTTTTTTTATAAGAGAACTAAGTGTTAGCTTAAAAAACAAAACTAAATTGGAAAAAATTATCTTGTAGAAGAATAAACAGTTCCTTAGCCAGTTCTTGTGTAAGGATCAATAATAATATGCTTTGATTTTGAAGCTATCTTCAACAAATACGGACTTTATCTCTTCAGTCCACCATCACAGTAAAGCAAGATAAGTGGAACAAAAGCAAAAAAATCAAACAGGTTCGCACTTTCTTTTCTTTTTTTTTTTTTATATTTATTATATGTAAGTACACTGTAGCTGTCTTCAGACACTCCAGAAGAGGGCACCAGATCTCGTTAAGGATGGTTGTAAGCCACCATGTGGTTGCTGGGATTTGAACTTATCACCTTCGGAAGAGCAGTCGGGTGCTCTTACCCACTGAGCCATCTCACCAGCCCCCAGGTTCGCACTTTCATGAACTCTGTTCACTTGAATTGGACAAAGTGATGGTGCAGATGCTATGTTCTAGTCCTCACCGTGGAGTTCTTTGAGTAAGAAGAACACTGCACCGCTCATCTGAGCCATAAGGAAGATATGGTGAAGAGAAGAAAGGAGGTTGGCATCAGAACAGGATGCCAGTGGGAAGACTGCTTGTCCACCTACTAACTACTAGGCAATGAAAACAACTGGTTTGATTTTCAAATGAGAACATACCAGAGGTGGGCTAGCTTTCTACCAGGCCAGTAGATTTGTCACAGCAACAAGCTTCCAGGACAGAGCACTAGAGAGAGTGCTATCCATTGCATTGGTGTTTTCTCTCTCTCTCTCTCTCTCTCTCTCTCTCAGTCTCTCTCTCCTTTCCTCCCTCCTTCCCTCCCTCCCTTACTCCCCTCATGTCTCTCTCCCTCCTTCCCTCCCTCCCTTACTCCCCTCATTTCTCTCTCTCTCCTTCCTTGCCCTTCCTTCCTCCCCTCCCCCCTCCTTCTCCGCCCCCCCCCCCCATCTTTCTTTGAATTTTTCCAGACATGGTTTCTCTGTGTAGCCCTGGCTGTCCTGGAACTCTCAATGTAAACCAGGCTTAAAGAACACCACAAAGTTTGTTTGTCCAGGAGCTTGTACTGCAATAAAAATAAAAAACAATCCCCAGTATTATATTATATTAATTCCATAAAGTGTCCTGTCCATGTAACTAAGTTTTGGTTTAGGCCATGGACAAGCACCTAGCCTAGAGGTCCTTTAGAAAGTCTTTTTAAGTAAAAAGTTTATTGATGATTCAGAGAATGACCAGGGTTGAGGACGAGAGGAAGAGACAATTAAGCAGTCTCAGAAATGGCCCATAATTTCCAAGAATGAAAAAGGAACTGCTTCTTGGTTATCACCGATTTGCCCAATGTCCAATAGACCAGTGTTCCTCAAACTGTGACCTTCATCTACTAGAGATCTACAGATAAAATCCCAAGTTCTGCTGGAAGTTTTAAGTTTCTTCTCATCTTGGTGACCAAAACAATGAAAAGGATAGAATATAGTTTAGATACTATAGATGACACGCATGACTGTTTACCACCATGTGACAACATACTACATGATATGCAGCTCCAAGATAAGTGCTTAACAATTAGACACAAACTCTTCAAATGCTAGTGACCAGGACTGTCACTTACGCCACCAGGGCCTTGGTGCCCATTTTCTGCTCATGCACAATTCTCTTACTGATTGGAAAGAGAACGTTTTAATTGCACTATTAATTTATATCATGAAGATGATCAAAGGAAGCTATATAATGTGCATTGCCACAGGCTAAAGAGAAAACAAAGAGATGAACTTAAAAAGTATATTATGCACTTATGCTAAATGTTGCATGAAAAATGCCAGGTCTTATTCTATGAAAAGCTTTGCAGTATGCTACAAATAGAAAAGTGGTGAAATTCACACACCATGAGATGCATTCAGTAACATCACTATTGTATTTGAAGTTGATAAAATGAGCCAATTCAGGCCAAATTAAAGTGTACAAAGGTAGTTTATTGGGGAGCCACCAAATTAAAGTATACAAAGGTGGGTTCACTGGGGAGCTACTCTCCAGTGGGTTCACTGGTCTCAGGGAAGGAGGCCAGGGGAAGTTGCTACCGAGAGGGAGACAGAAGAGAGAGGACAGAGAAAAAGCACACAGGGAGAGAGAGGAGCAGAGAGACCTAAATGTCTGGATTATAAAGGGAAGACCTTCTGGAGGAATGGAAGCCTAAACCCTGGGCTGGAAAGTTCAGGGTAGAGGATGATTCCAGCCATTCCCTATAACAGGTGGGGACTGAGGGATGTTGGGAGAACCTGGAGGCCAGGTCCCCTTTGGTTTGTAAAATATGCACCTCAGCTATTTTTCCCTGGTCTGAGTCCCAACCGGGGCACTCTAAATAAACTGGCAGACTAATACAATGAGTCAGCAAATACAAGTAAGTTTCTGTTGTGGAGGGAAGCGATGCCATGATAATGCCAAGGATTCATGCCGAAGACTATCAGAATTGAACCCAACACAAGGAAAACAAAAGACAAGGGCCTAAGCCAGCACTGGAAGGCAGAGGCAGGCAGATCTCTACTAGTTCAAGGCCAGCCTGGTCTATGAAGTGAGTTTCAGGACAGCAAGAGCTACACTGAGAAAGTCTGTCTCAAAAAAAGACAACACACCCTCTTTAACCACCCCCAAAAGAGGACAAGTGTGTCTTTCAACTGATAATCTCAACATTGATGATTTGACTTCTGAAAAAAAAAAGTCTCAGATGAAGTATTAATTCTATTGCCTTTGGGCAAATTTATGTTTACACATTCTTAAGTTTCTTCAGAATAAAAGTGGATAAAGTCTACATGACTGACCTCCAATACTTCTTTTCCTTTTAGAAATGGGATTTGGCTCATACAAATTTCCATAAAGCTACTTAGCATTTGGAATTAATCTAGTTTGAACATGTTACTAACACATTTGAATTAGAGGATTCTGAATATTACTGTATCAGATTGATTCAAGTTTATTCTGTTAATGTAAAGAAGTGAAAGATCCTGTGTCATAAAGAAATTCTGCTCAATCTTAGTGGTTCATAACAAACATTATAAATTACTTTTGAGGTATGAGTTTCTTGAGGGCAAAAGTCCTTCCTCCTGAATGCCTCTGCCCACATGCTCTTCATGGTGTTTCCTGCACAGGAGCACACAGTAAAATACAAATGAGGTACGTGATCAGCCAATGCTAAAATGGCGGACTCCTAAAGACCTTCACTCCATGCTATTACTAAACAATATTGTTAGGTGGGCGAGGTGGCGCATGCCTTTAATCCCAGCACTTGGGAGGCAGAGGCAGGCGGATTTCTGAGTTCGAGGCCAGCCTGGTCTACAAAGTGAGTTCCAGGACAGCCAGGGCTACACAGAGAAACTCTGTCTCGAAAAACCAAAACCAAAACCAAACAAAACAAAAGACCCCAATATTGTTCTCATTTTCTGCCATGGCAGGAAACAAAAAGAATCAGAAAGCTGACTTCACATTAATGACTAAATTGGAATCCATGTAGGGATGTGGAAGGGAGGTACAGAGGGGATTAAAGCCAAACAAAACAAAACAAAACAAAACAACAATCCCCCACCCCTCCACCCCCTCAAAAAAGCTAAGCTGCATAGATTACAAGTGCAGGAAAAGCTCCGTTGCTGCTGCCTCTCACACCCGGCTTGTAACCACTTCCTCTCAGATTAGACATGTGCCTTCAGAGAGGGACTCTCTCACACGAAGGAGGTCATTTAAGGCCAACCAGCCATGTCTTAAGACTGAAATTCCCACAGACGACATTCTCACTGAAACCAATCCTCTCGCAGGTCTTGAAGTGGAAGAAGGGCATGAGCTGAGAAAGAATTAGAGGTGGCACTGCAGACTCCGCATCCTTGGCTTCCTGGGCCCCTGGGCACTCGCTAACACAGCTGCAAATACAAGTGCTGTCAACGCTGTGGCCTGAGGTGTGTTAGAGAAGTGCCTGGGGGTCCCCCATGGCTCAAAGCCAAGAAAGGAAAATTTGTGATCGTTATTGATGGTTATCACAGTCCCAGGACAGTCTGCCCTAACAGATGGCCCACAGGAGAAAGGTCCCTAACAGATGGCCCACAGGAGAAAGGTTCCTTGCCTTCCTACTTACTGCTCTATAGGGTGGGCTAGAATGTTAGTCCATGTGGCCTAAAATTCTCAGGTGACTCTTATTGGACACACAAATGATATAAATCCACCCCATGTTGAATTTAGCATATAGATAAGTGGTTTTCAACTTGTGGGTCGAGACCCCACGTCACATATCAAATATCCTGCACATCAGATATTTACATCACAATTCATAGCAGTAGCAAAATTGCAGTTACGAAATAGGAATGAAGTAATCTTATGGTTGGGGATCAACTGTATTGAAGGATCACATCATTAAGAAGGTTGAGAACCGCTGATAGAGATGAACATAAGTCATCAATAGGCTAAGGGCTAACACTTGCTTAATTCTGTTTCTTCATTTTTAAGCATATTTAGAATGCAAATACCTAGCCTGGAGCTTTTTATGTTGTAGGCTTTCAAAGATTATAAGCTAGCAAGCCTGTTACTAGATAGGCCACATCATTATTCATGCTTTTTTTTTCAACAAAAGTACCTGTTGGAAATAGAGTTAAGCTAAAGTTCTTGTGATCTGCTCCTTTTTTGTGCTGATGTTGGCAGTCCATCCCAATTATATTGTTCCTTCATTTGATGGATTTGTTTTGAGGATATCTATGAGGGACAGTTGCTTAGACAATGACCTCTCCATAAAATTAGAACGATGCTCAGAGTATCAAACAGATGGTTCATATGACAGGGTTACATGTCTCACAGTTCAATGGTGATAGGAAGCATATATCCAACAAAACACAATTCTATATACAGTAGTGCCCCTTTCTCTATAGACCCACTATTCATTCATTCAGAGGATCAACATAACATTCCTTATGGTTTTAAAAATCATTTAGTTTTAGTTTTATTGTGTGTGTGAGAGAGAGATGGGAGGGAGAGGGAAAGGGAGATGGAGAAGGAGAAAGAGAAAGAGAGAGTGAGAAAGAGAAAAAGAGAAAGAGAGAGAGAAAGAGAAAGAGAAAGAGAAAGAGAAAGAGAAAGAGAAAGAGAAAGAGAAAGAGAAAGAGAAAGAGAGTGTACAACAGTAAGAATGGAGGCCAGAGGCATCTGCATCCCTGGGCTGGTATTATGAGCCACCAAGCATAGGTGTAGGGAATCAAATTCAGGTCCTCTGAAAGAGTAGCAAGTGCCCATAACCATCGAACCAATTCTCTAGCCCAATGGTTTTTTTATTGTCTGACTTCTGTTACCTATGGTCAATCACAGCTCAGAAGCATTAAATGGAAAGTGTGCAGATATGAACAAATTCATGTTTTAAACCATTTTATTATAGCATACTGTTATACTTACCCTATTTTATTTGGAATTGTTACATTCTTGCTGTGTGAAATTTATAAATCAATTTTTTTCACAACTACATATTACAGTATATTCATAGTTCTATTCCTTGGGAACTATCAGTCAAACATTGGGCTCTTAGAACTTAATCTCTATAGATAAGAGGAAACTGGTATGAACAAAACCGTTTTGGATTTTGTAAAAGGAGTTTAACTATTATGTCTAATTACAATACATCTTTCCTCAGGCATTTCACAGCTTGAATTCCAAGCCCATCATTCTTATAATCAATGCTTATAATGTACTAGAATATATAGAGTTTTATAGTTTCTATGAATTATAGTATTTTGTTATATATTTGGTAACAAGTGTTTTAATTGAAAATATATTCATAAATTGAAACTAACTCCCTATACTTTGGCTTTAAAATAAACATACTCCAAAATGCAAATATGACTCTATGTCATAGTATATACATAGGTATACGTCAAAAGCCTTCCACATATATGTAATCTAGCACATAATTAAGACATCAATAGCAAATACTTCATGAAACTTTAGCTCTCAGAAATTTTTTCTGGAGTTTGCTCAGCTCTCTTGCTTCCTAAGGCTGATTTCATTGTATGTATATACGAGGCTTTCAAGATAGTAACTGGTGAAAATTGCTCCAGCCAGCCCTCTTGCACCAAGTTAATCATGACCTAGAGAGCTTTAACTGAAGTTCAGTTGCATGCACAGAATGCCGTGGCTCCGTTTATATGTACAATCAGTCCCAAAGCAAGTGGCTCTGAGAATCTGGAGAAGGTCAAAGACAACTTATCTTGAACTTAGTCCTTGTGATATAATCAAGATGTAAAGGACAGATACCTAACATATTAACTTCATTTTATGTTACATTTGCTAGGCTTAAAAACTATGAAATGCTTCATAATTCTTACTCCACTTAATCTTAAAAGGATACTGAAAGGTAGAAACATATACCCCTGTTTTTAGAGTAATAACTTGAAAGGATCTTAAATGCTTCAGTCAAAGTCACCTTGAATCATAAGTAAACTGTAGTGTTCAAACATAGGCCTATATATTCAAACAAAGGCCTGTCTGACTACAAATATAATTTTAATCATTTATTTATTTATGTGTATGAACACTCTATTTGCATTTATGCCTGCATGACAGTAAAAAGCATCAGACAGAAGAGGGCGTCAGATGGCACTGCAGATGGTTGTGAGCCATCATGTGGGTGCTGGGAATTGAACTTAGGACAAGCATCTAGTGCTCTTAATAGCTGAGCCATCTCTCCAGCCCCCCAAATATAAAAATTTTAAAGTAATTTATTTATTTTAGTTTTATGGCTATTGGTGTTTTGCCTGCATGCATGTCTGTGTGAGGGTGCCAGATCTTGGAGTTACAGACAGTTGTGAGCTGTCATGTAGGTGCTGGGAATTGAACCTGAGTCCTCTGGAAGAGCAGCCAGTGCTCTTAACTGCTGAGCCATCTCTTCAGCCTCCAAATATGAATTTTTAAGATACATACCTAACTACTTTCCAAGAGCCATGAATTCTGGCCTCCTAGTGAGAGTTGAGAATCTTCTAGCAAAAGTACCCAACTACCATTTATAAAATTGTCTATAAATTATTTTAATGAGATGCCTTTAAAAATTCAATATTTATCCCCATATAAATTCAATATCTATCCCACAGGAAAATAACAGTCCCAATCTAGATTTTCTATTATTTAAATTGAGTTAAGCAGCAAAGATCAGAACACTGTTAGGTTGGTCCTCAAATCTAAGCGACCAGTAAACAAATTAGAGGAGACTGAGAGTCAGAGAAAGGCAAGCCCTGACAAGAATGTGTGTCAGGATCAGTTGGTATAAATTCATGCTGCTTAGACCAAGGAATACAGATAACAGCTGAGGTTAATATTTTCAGCTCAGTTATAATGAAGAAACATTCGTTTGCAATCAAGTTGGCTGAGAAATAGGTTAGGAACTATGCAAACTGGGGTTCGTTTGACTTAACCTAGTTTTAGAAAACTTTGGAAACTTCAATTCTACAAAATTCTATATTGTTCTAGAAGTTCAAGGCAAATGTAATTTGAAAATTCAATCAGAGAAATACTAATATACAACAAAGCTGCAAGGTAGTCCAAAAAGGATGACAGAAAGAAACAGGAAGGTCCCCACTTGGGTTTGCATCTTGGGTAGTGAACTTTGTTTCTTGTATCTCAGAAGTTCTTGGCTCATTTCTTTACTAGTAAATTAAAATATGAAATGGATTTACTTAAACAAAATGAAAAAAGGATCACAGATCACATTCTCATGGCAAGCGGACTTCTGTAAGAAGCCTGAGAAGAACAGTCAGCCTGGTGCTTATCACCGGTGCCGCTTAGGAAAACAGGACTGACAGGAGCAGACTTCCTGGCTGGGCCTAATAAGCACCAAGGAGGGAAATTCTCAACTCTTACCTCAGGCCGATGATCCTTGTATATAATAAATTAGTAGATAAATGTTGGAACTAAAAAAAATAAGTGTGGAATTTGTATGTGTTATATTCAGTCACAAAATATTTTTTAAAGTTGTCTTAAATTAAGATATTTGTATTTTGATGCTATCTAAGAAGTTTTCATTCCAGCTTCACATACACTAGATATCTTGGTATGATTATTATTCTCCAATGAAAAGGAATAGGAACATCCAATAGAGGCACCTTGTACAGAAGTGGCAACAAATGTGAATGCTCATTTTTTAAAAAAAGATTTATTAATTTTATATATATGAGTACACTGTCACTGTCTTTAGACACACCAGAAGAGGGCATCAGATCCCATTACAGATGGTTGTGAGCCATCATGGGAATTGAACTCAGCACCTCTGGAAGAGCAGTCAGTGTTCTTAACCACTGAGCCATCTCTCCAGCTCCCTGAATGTTCATTTTTTAAAATTATATTATTTTAAATTATGAGTATGTATGTGGAGGTTGGTATGTGTATATGTGAGCTCTGTTTCTCATGGAGTCACAAGAGGGCATCAGATGCTCTGGAGCTGGACTTACAGATGGTTTTAAACTACCCACCATGGGTACTGGAAACCAAATGAGGGTCTTGTCGAAGAGCAGTACACATTCTCAATAGCTGAGCCATCTCTCACTCTGGATGTTCATCTCTCCTTTTGGATGCTTAGCTGGAGGAATAAACCTCTTCCTGGACTAAGGATTTGGAGGAACAACTTAGCACCATTCAACCTTATCATGATGACTGATAAAGTCAGAGAGAACCTAGATCTCAGAATAGCAGTTTAAAACAAAAGCCATTCTGTACATGGAAACCACAGGTACTCTATATGAAAAGAGAAAAGTGGATATTAATAAAGCTTAATCAACTGCTTGCTATGCTCTGACTCGGAAGGACTCACAAGCAACACAAGACAGGCACAAAGTAGAGATGCCCACTTTGGACTCCCCCTGGCACCCCTTACTCAAGAGACAAGGAAGGTTACTTCTTTTAATTGGCTGTGCTATCAATGAGGAAGAATGCCCAGAAATATGTGTTCGTTATCCTTGGCTGTGCAGAACAGAGCTCAAAGACACCCGGGACACATAGATTACCCATGGGCTCTGTTCCATGCATCTTCAAGATCCACAAGTTAAAGTCTTTGTTTTCAAGATGGTGCTAATGGGCAGTGCTGTGGACTTCCAGGAGAAGATGTTTTGAGCTCTTGTGCTCCTAATGGGAACTGAGAGACCCTAGCTCCTAACGCTTGCTCCTGGCTCTACAATGAGCACTTAGCTTCCTGTTACTCCCATCTGGCACCCTCTGACCCCCAATCACAGGACCGAAGACAGGAGGTCCACCAGACCAAGGAGTAGAGACACTAAGAGTAAAGTAAGCTTTTTTCTTAATAAATTAATTATCTCAGGAACTTTGTTTATAATGACAACTGGCTAACAGAAGCTATTATCAGAAGTGTCGCCGGGCGTGGTGGCGCACACCTTTAATCCCAGCACTCGGGAGGCAGAGGCAGGTAGATTTCTGAGTTCGAGGCCAGCCTGGTCTACAAAGTGAATTCCAGGACAGCCAGGGTTACACAGAGAAACCCTGTCTCGAAAAAAGTGTCACCAAAATCTGAGATTTTAAAACCTCAGCTTAGATTCTACCCCTTCATCTATGGGAACGTTCCTTACGATGCAGTTTTAACTATGAAACAGAATGTTCTCTCAGATATGCAAACTTCTCCTTTATGTTGTTATGATAAGCGAATGACAACAGGGAGTGACACACACTGGGTAAGAGAACATTATCGCATCGATTTAAGTTCCTGCCTCATTTGGCTTGTCATGCCTGCTGATGCTTCTTGTGGTCACAATCTGTAGAGAGTCTCAAAGCATAAATAGATGGAAATATATCTCAAATCCAATGAACTAATTTCTCTATAAGTGATTGCTGTGTGAAATCTATGCAGAAAAACAAAATATGCTTAACTAGGAACCCTGAAGACCACTGGAAAAATTAAAATCATCAGCCTTTTTAGGAGTCTAAAAAAGCAGAAAGAAAAAAAAAAGCTGGATACTATCAACTGGAGCCTCCCACTGTCCCTCTAATAAGTTTGTTAAAGTTCTTCTAAGTCATTAAAGACTTGTGGTAAATCAGATGCCCTGCTCAGGTAGATTAAATCACTCAGCCTCTCCCATTTAAAGATATGCTAATTACTTTAAATAATAACCTAGAGTCCAGAGGAAAAGCACAAAACTCCTTAAGTATTCACTTTCTTAGTCTGTTCTGTGGGAATGAGATGCATTCAGAAGACTTCTTTCTCTCTACCTTTTCTCTCTTCCCCTCCCTCCCCCTCTTTTCCCCCTCCCTCTCTTGTGTGTGGGTATCTGGACAAAGTAAAAGTGTGAGAGAGAAACTAGAGTTTTCTTCATGAGGTCCAGAATCTCTATAATCTTTAGTTAGAAGGTTGAACTCACTTCTGTAATTTTATTACTCTCTAGAAGACTGTGGACTGCTGAGGGGATGCCCTAAGAAGGAAAAGTTCAAAATCCATACTTGCATAATTTTTAAAATTGTTGGTGATCAGGAACAGCACACTCACGTATAGAAAGCACTGAAGTTCATTGTGGAGTTAGCTTGGTGAAACCAGGATTCTAACCTAGGTTTCATTTATAGACCATACTTAAAATTTTGCCTAGTTTATATTCTTCAGAAATATTTTTTAAAGGTAAGGGTAGCATAGTAATTTAGATCTGAGCAGCGAGGAACAGACCTCAAAGGGACAGGCAGGCTGAATGTGAGCTACTGGAAAGGGTCTAAGAGTTTAACTGAAAAATATGAACTTGAGAAATCAAATTAGAGCAAGAAAGTCACATAGTCAAGACTACAAGGACCAGTTTCGTAAATCACACAATTAATCATCAAATTAATGTCCAGCCAGGTTATTACACAGGTCTGTGCTGTAGAATTACATGGAGAGAATGGAAGAAAACAACATTTGGCTTACCCATGTTTCTGGAGAGGGCATGGGAAGTAAGTCAGGAGAATGACTTCAAAGATGGAAGAGGAGTGAGAGTGGGGGTGCAGGCAGGTATGGGGTTGAGCTTTGGCACTTTGTGTTATATAAAACTTTATATCATTTGGGTGAAAACAAGGTTGGTAGAAGTAAGTGGATCAGTCTTTGAGAACCACTAGGATGGCATCATTGGCAAATGCATTTCTACCATTAAAGGTAATGTATAGAGACAATCTCTGTGTCCTGTATGGAAGCATCACCTGTCAATAAAACACTGATTGGTGAAGGAGCTGAAGCAGGAAGTAGTAGGTTGGGGTTCTGAGAGAGAGAGAGAGAGAGAGAGAGAGAGAGAGAGAGAGAGACTCTGAGATAGAATATGATGCAGGAAGAGATTTGCCTTGAACTCTGAGGAGACAAGTGTGAGCCTGAGAAGAGCTAACCAGCCGTGTGGTACTCATTGAAGAGAATAAATGGGTTAATTAAATTATGAGTTAGTCAGGGAACAAGTCCAAGCTTATGGCCTAGGCATTTATACATATATAATTAAGTATCACAGTCGTTATTTCGGGAACTGGGGCACAGATGAAAAACTCACGATTACAGTGATGTGTAAATTAAGTGAGTACCTGATTATATAAGATTTCCCCTTTTCTACAACCTGTGGTGCAGAGCACACTGAGACTGGAAACACTGTCCCATATCACAAAACTATGAACCATTGTGAGGTTGAAAGGTTTAAGAAAAGGTGTTCTAAAATGAAGACCCTTTTTGACAAGCCAAGAGAACAACATCATGACAGAAAAGGAGCACATATTCAGGAATGCACAGGGAAACTAGAAGCAGGGCATATTGAAGGAAAGACTCACACGGGGAAACGGGATTCTCAACTTGGGTCCTAGTGTTTTCATTAAGGAAAAATAGAATGTCAAGTCTAGGACCTTAACTCAACTCAATAAAAGATTACTCATGTTGATTCAAGCTACACTTAAAATGTCAGTGTCACTGTTCACAAGCCCTGATGTATTCTTGGCTGTGCACATTTGATAACAAGAATCCTGAGGGGAATTCTAGGTTCTTTAGCCAACCTTACTCCACTCTTGTGCTTGGTAGAGAAAACTGGGGCTAAATGAGCTGATGTTGATGGCAGACATTCATTCACCACCTTTGTGAACAATGTCAGGGGGTAAGAGCAAGTCCCAGGATGACTGCCAGTGCCACGGAAGCTTAATGGTTGGTGCTAGTGCCTCCTGGAGCAGCCCCAATCCTGTTTACCTGAGTGAGTGGTTTCTGGCAAGATCAGGTTGACGCTCTTGCAGAATTTCAAGGATGTTGGGTTGACGCAAAAACGCAACAATTTTGTCATTGTAGGCTGAAAAAAAGAAGTAAAAAGAAATGGTAATTTAATTTATTTTTATTTATTTCTTTGTTTTTGGTTTTTTTCGAGACAGGGTTTCTCTGTGTAGTCCTGGCTGTCCTGGAACTCACTCTGTAGACCTGGCTGGCCTCGAACTCAGAAATCCACCTGCCTCTGCCTCCCGAGTGCTAGGATTAAAGGCGTGCGCCACCACGCCCGGCTTACTGCTACTTCTATGATGATTTAAATTCAAACTTTAGAAAGAATGTTTTTGGCTAATACTCCCCACACTACTGTCTTTAGTTAGAGCTGATCTGTGACTGTGCCCACAGCTGCCTATGCGCCATTTCATCTACACTGTTATGTGATTATCAGGGTCACATCAGAGCATGACACGTACGATTATCAACTCCTCTGATGAACCATATTTACTTTCAAATGACAAGATTAGTATACCAACAAAATCAACAATTACCAAAGTCAATCTCAAAGCCAGGTACAAGTCAATAACCCCAGCATGTGTGAGACTGAAGCAGGAAGCCTGAGTTTAAGGCCAACCTGGGCTATACTGTTAAGACTCTCTCCAAAACCAAATCAAATCAAACCAAACCTGCCACCACCAACAAAATTCCAACAGCAGACAACAGCATAGAAACGACAACCATAAGAAATGGCAAACCATCTTCTGGATGAATATTAGCTAGCCAGAGAGGTAAAGAGACAGACCCAGAGAACTCCCAAAACAATAGTCACCAGTAACAGTGACAGCCACAGTGATAATGATAAACCATTCTATAACTCTATGTGGAAATAAACACCACATGCAAACAGTTCCATTGCAAATCCACTGTATGAACAATTGCAACAGAAATCAACTATAGACAAAACATATTTTTAAACAATCTACAGCCTATTTACCATGGCTATAGAAATATCAAAATTGTTCATTAATATTTATTAGGGGTACCATTATTACCTCTCTGTCAGGAAATGAATCTGTATCTGTAAGATTATTTTGCTTACTTATATTACTAATAATCAGAATAGGTAATAAATATAATTCAGAGAACCAAGATTAGAGTGTCTGAATTCACAAACAGCAGAGAGCCCAGTAATTCGAAACTTCATGCTGTCCATACGTATATATTTTAAAAGTTTTTAAATGCTATCTGCTGAAATATAATTCCAATGTCAACTCCAAGGATCCCTAAATGAACATTTACTGAGAGGTGATCTGAAGACACTTTTGTGACAGAATTGTTTTTATATTGCATCCAAGATCAGAGATGAGGTACTTCTTAAGCAATATTTTTTATAGCTCTCGAAGGTTATGCATGTAGTATTTATTAACATATTACATAGTAATAGTGACATTATCAAATGCAGACAGACATCAACCCTAGATTTCTTATCTGGTGGCTGTGAAACTTATTTAGGTCATAGGCATTACACTAGACTTTATGACAAAGGGTTTTTGTTGTTTGTTTCTAGGGTAGACTACAAATACACCCTCCTATCTCACCCTACCCTACCTGCACCCCCCACCCCACCCCCACCCTCTTCCCTGCACCAAAAATTGTGTGGTCAAGTTTCCCACATTTGGGGAAACCACAGGGTAGGCTCATCTGCAATACAATGCCATCTTCCTGCTCATGGTATCTCCCCTACCAGGTAAGAATCTTTGTTTTTGAATGAGCATGTTAAAGTAAAATTAAAGAGAAAGCTGCTCTGATTTAAGATGGGGAAGTGAGTCTCTCTGTCTCTCAGTAGTGTGTCCATTCTGCAAGTCTTAGGGTCTCCAGGTTTGAGACCATGAATATACTTACCTTCATCATTTCAATGACGGTTCGGAATGGTTTTCAGACCTATAAGCTCATGACTATTTCAGCTCACTATTCTGGAGATGGGTGTTGCTTTCTATTTGTTATAAAGCCTGTGAGAATGTGTCTTGCTTGAGTAGTGTATGAAGCTACCATGGATTCACACACCACTTAAATTCTATCTCAGGATGCAATGTATTCTAATTATGTGTTTGTTCAAATGCTTAATTTACAATGATTGCATATTATCTCATTAGTTTTTTTTTCCCTTTAACAATCCAATACTTGCTAAATAGGACTATGGGATTTTATAAGGCAGAAGCTCTCTGGGACTCAAGGACAGGGTTTTGTTATATGTTTCTTAAAGATAATACAGTGGTTTTATGATACAAGGTAAAAAGTGGAAGGCAGGCTGCAGGCACAGATCAGCACAGTATGTATTCTATAAAATAATACAGATAAAGATTTGTAGAAAGTGCTACATACCCACTGGAACCATGTCCTGGTACTGCGGCCTACTGACCGTATTGAATGTACTGGATGGCCTGGGAAGAACTGGTGGTCCTGCGTGCCGAGAGTCTTCTCCTACCTGGGAATGCAAGCAACAGTTATGTCTGCACCACGAGCCAGAGGACTTGGCACTGGCACCTCAAACCGAGTGGTTCAAAACACTTATCACAGAAAATGACCAACTGATCAGAATAGGTGCTAGCTATGGGGCTGACACCAGGTCCTTGAAAGGTTTGTTCTTAAGGCTTGGTGCTGGTGGGGGATGTTGACACAGTCCTGCCCTTGAGAGAAGCTGGGTCGGTGAGTATATGTGGCTCGGTGGTTCAATCTGCTTGTAATTACCAAGGCTGCAGAAGCAAAATAGTAGACTGGTTCATCAGGAGTAACTTCTGCATGGACAGAAACCCAACCTGCCATAATTCAATCAACAGGAACAGCTGGGTGATACAATGTATATCTGGGCTGTGCCAGGATATTCCTTCCTTTATTTAGCTAGGCAGATGAGGGAATTCCCTGCCTCAGCAGAGGTGCTGAGCTGCAGTAAACTTCCTGTGGGGCTGTGTATTAGGACATTATCTCCTCACAAGTAATTTTACATGCCCATTAGAGGACCTGGTGCAACAGCTCTTTCTGGTTTGAGCCTCCCACACCAGACAGCTAACAGTAGCAGTTATGTAAGATCTGAAAAGGTCACCCTAGCCTGAATTATTTATTGTACCTATTATAGATTTAGAAACCCTACAAATAGGTGCCTACTCATTTGTGTTCTTCCAGAAAACTCTAACACTGCTTTAGCATCTGTCTGTTCTAGCATTTTCTCTTGTTTTCCAGAAGTCCTTTAAGATAACTATCATGGCCATGAAAAGTAAGAGGACAAGATGTAATATTGGATTTATAAATTGATACTTCTCAAAGTGGAGCTTCTATCTCCTCCTGATGAAATCTTTATAGCCATATTATTATACGGCATTAGCAATATATTAACAAATTAAAAATATAACAAATATTACAATTTTTGAGGCACTTTCTAAAGCTCTTACAATAGAAGCTGCCTTTCTGTCCTCTCCAGATTGCTTATTCTTCTGGAATGTTCTCATCCAAAGGATAGTTCAAATAGCCCCCTCCTCTTTGAAATCTTCCCTTTCCTTTAAGCTGAAGTTAAGTATAGTTCTGTCCTCTGACTTCCGATGGTGCTTGGTATAGATTTCAAAACTAGTTGTTATTATTAACAGCTTTATTATTTGTTTCCTATGTCCTAATACAGATGAAAACAATAAAAATGGAAGTCTGTATCACTACCTAAAAGTAATAAAAATATAGCTTTCTGTCACAGCTACTAAAAAAAATGTTATTTATTATTATTGTAGGTGGTGTTTATAGGTGCCGTGGTGTGCATGTGTAGGTCAGAGGGCAAATCTGTGGAGTTAGTTCTCTCCTTCTATTCTTTTCTGGGCTCCAGGGATCAAAGTCAGTTTGTCAACACATGTAGCCAGGATTTTAAACAGCCCTCCTCTGCCCCAACATCCTCATTGGCCCTTTTAAAGCTTATCAAGACTTTTTACCCTTATTTTTATTCATTTAAAATATAGTTTTAAATTTGCTCTCCACGTTAAGAACATGGGAAATAAGTGTTAATTATTTGTATTTGTGATACTCCCAACCACACGACAGCAGGTGTTTGTTGCCACAGCAGAGATACCAGCTTATCTACCAATTGTAGACATTGCTGAACAAAGCTAGAATGATAACAGATCCATTACATAACCAGAAGTCTTCTCAGCCTGCTTCTAATGAGTTACTGGGTTTGAGGAATACAGCCAGCCACTCGGGGGAGACCCAGTCATTCTCTATACACCTCTAGGCAGGGAACTTTAACATCTCAATCCACCAGTCTATATGATTTCCTGTGTGTCAACATTTCCTAGAACAGCCACAGGTCTTCTCAAAGACCTCACTTCTTAAAACCAGACCACAAGACAGTGGTCAATTCGTCCCAGAAATATAGGTAATGTTTCCAGCTATGTCCACTGCACCCTCAAGTGCGGTACCCTAAAAGGTATTCTCTGAGAAAGGCTGGAGAGTACTGTGGCTGATGCTGTATTACCCTGTTTCACTGTTCAGCTCCCAGCAATAGAAGAGAGATTTTCATTAAGTTGCTAATTTACTCTTGGGAGGCCCTCTTCCATGTCTGGATACCCCTAGACCATATAAGTAATTCAAAGTTCTGAGCCAGATGTTCTAAAAGTGTAAGTCTAGTGTATGTTTAATCTTGTGTATGTTTTCCCAGAAACACTGTCCTGACTGAACAGAAGAGCCACCTTCAGCTTGTGATGTCACCATAAAATGAACAGTTTTATGCACTGTCCATGTGATATAGCCAGGCAGTGTCTTAATTACACAACATATCCACACGAGGTCCAAGGGTGAGAGTTCAGTTGTATTTGGTAAGATGAATGCTGTTAGTGTACTCCAGTTCACCGGTAATGGTTTACAGGACAGCAAGATAAAGATTTATTGGCTACTCATAAAACATAAATATTTTCGTGCATACCTCACCCTGCATTAGACTTATACATCATTTTTATATGAGCTTCTCATATATATTCTTCTATAAACAGTGAACACATAATGCGTTAAGGCAGAATGAACATTAGTGGGAAATTCCATGAGTGGAATTTTGATGAACTGAATCCAGTTATTTATTGCATTCATATTTTTTTCTTATAAGAAAACCTTCAGAATATGTGACCTACAGTATGATATTGGAAACATGATATGCATTTAGAAATGGCAGGCAGGAAAAGAATCTTAATTCCATTTGTCTAAGGGAATTTTTAGAAGCCACAGTATGCTCACAAGGCATAAACTTATATTAAGGAGAAGAAATTCAACCACAAACAGTCCTTTTATGTATTTTTTAAGTAGTTCAAAGAAAAGGGAAACAAGAAGAGATTTTTGTGTTTTTGGGCCAGGGTATTGGAGAGCCCTCGTGTGGTTACTATGAACCACTGCAAACTGCCAAAGTAGCCTGTAGTGGGGTGTCCAGTCATACTTAGCCCATCTTCTCTGGACAATCAACACATACACACATCGATTCTGTCAAATACATTCTAATTTATGATCCCAGTGGGATCCTACAACTCTATAGATTCACCCTCGGATTTAAGAAATTATTCTCTGTAGCTGACAAAACTTTAGCCCACTAAAAACTCATTCTTTTTTTTTTTTCCTTATGAGACTATCCTTGGCCATCTAAAAGGATTATTATCTCCTGTAAACATATTACATATTACCAATTCTCTCTGAGTTAAATATGACACTTTGTTCTTCAACCTTTTATCATATGCCCCCCAACTATTAAATTTAAAATTGAGCCTAGGAGGTATTTTCATCAACATTCTAAAACTTTTAAAGCATCCAAATGATACATTACAACCAAATTAAACCAACAAAAGAAAACAAAAATCCCCAAATAAGCACACAACAAAAAGGCAACCCACTTCACAAAGCACCATATCCCGTCTACTATCTATCAACTGTTTAGTTCCTCAAGGACTTACCTCACCCGCACTGTGGCTGCGCTGCCTCGTCAGGTGTTGTCGATGAACCAATGCACTTGTGGGCCTACTGCTCTGAAGTGGGAGCCGAGGATCAATGAATGTGGTGGTCCGGGAGTTGTGGTCGACAAAAAATGCCTAGGATACAAGCCACTGCATCAGTAGAGTAGTCAACACACACTACACACACACACACACACACACACACACACACACACATATCGCAGCCAACCAAGAATACGGCACAGTTGGGAAATTACCTACTTCTGAGTAATAATCTTGGTTTGGTTTTCTCATAATTTTCAATCCTAGGAATAATTTTTTTTATATCCATTAAGAAAAGGTAGAATAGAGAAAGTCACCCCTAGCCTGGATCTGGAATGAGGAAGCAGGAAGGAACATTATACTCGGTTTTAGAAAATGCTCTAAAAGATAATCATCAAGATGTGTGCCGAGAAGGATGCCACAGGGTGGACGCTTGGACCTGGGTGTGGCAGCACATGCCTGCAATCCAGCACTCTGACTGTGGGAGCAAAAACATCCTAAGTAGAGGCTACCCTGCGATATGGAGGGAGGTATTGTTTCAAAACAAAACAACAGTCATAACAACGAGCAAAGTGGGCATTTGGACTCCTTTAACTGCTGCGGCTGGGCTCCTCTGTACCTGGTTATTAGAAATTTCTAATCATCCAAAATGTCACCATCACACTTCCTTCTTTTCTAACATGGTCAGCCTCTAGACTCTCCCATTTTCCCAGGGTCCCCTGAGCTCATTTTATTAAGTAAGGTGGTTTCTAGTCATTTGTCGCTCTAAATATTTTTATTCCTTAAGCCTTTTATAAGACTGTTTCTTCTCAGTAGTTTGATGACATCATTACTCCGAAACAAATTTTCTATTGGCTACCCACTGTCTCTAAGTCATTACAAAACATTGGCTAGTTTTCAGGGTTCAAAAAAAAAATCAAAGTATCATAAAATAAAGCAGAAAAAACACCGAGGAAGAATGTTTCCAGTCCCTTCTCATGCTGTGTGGGATTTCTTTTTTTTTTTTTTTTTTTTTGGTTTTTCTAGACAGGTTTCTCTGTATAGCCCTGGCTGTCCTGGAACTCACTTTGTAGAGCAGGCTGGCTCCGAACTCAGAAATCCACCTGCCTCTGCCTCCCAAGTGCTAGGATCAAAGGCGTGCGCCACCACGCCCAGCACCGTGGGATTTCTAAGTGCAAAAACTGAGTAGGCCTTCTCCAATTTAAGAGATGAAGCATTCTTTCTCTCAAGGAGTGGCAGTCCTCATGGCCTTATATTGACAAGCTCTGGCCTCAAATTTCATGCCAGCCTTCACTTTATTTAGGTGTCTCATACCTGTTCACTATTCCTGACCTTATCCTAATGTCATGAAGGAGCAATCACTCTTACAAACAAGCATGTTCAACTCCTGCCTTTACAAAGCAGATATTATCATTAAGTCTCTTTTTTGTATAAATTAACATCAAGAAGATTTTATTATAAACATAATAATATAAGGAAATGTAATATATATATATATATATATAATCATATATATAGTATATAATATTATAATGTATTACTTAAGGGAAATTTCAAAAAGTGCTAAAATAGTATTGCCTAATTATGTAGTACCTTAGGAATGCTCTCAAGAGATGGGTGGTGATTAGAGGCACCATGATGCACTTATAATTACGAGCACAAATGGCTGTCTGCATGTAGGTCAGTGCTGATTTGCATAGAGTGTCAGAACCTAATTTGATGTTAACAGGCTTGTTTAAAACCCATTCTCTAAAGAGTTATGTAAATGTCTTGAGGGAAGGCACCTTGTTTTACTCACCCTATCCTCCTCAACAGCTTTTAGGGCTGACCTGGGAGAGAAGAGAGGCACCCAGGAAATACCTAAGGGCTCCAAACAGATTCCCAATGAGAGGACAAGGTGACAGCTTGCTCCCACCTAACTAACCAAGATTAAAACAACCCAAAAAACAGTTAAAGATGTGGAAAAATTAGAAAGAAATGAAAGGGTTATATGGAATATAAGCTATGCAAAACTAGAGAAGGTAAGAATATAAATAGGAGAGGAAGTTTTGAAATTCAAATTATAGATACGAATAAACTCTCAGATTAAAAGGAATCAAGTATGTTTGGTCTCAGACCGTAGGACAAGGTACTGAGGTGCATATCTTACATACCAAAGCAGACCTACCCTCTAGGTTCTCCCAGCATCCCTAAGTCCCTACCTGGCATACCCTGCCCCAACTGTGAACTTTCCAGCCCTGGGCTGGGCTGCCCCTCCCCCAGAGGCTCTTCCCTATATAATCCAGACAGTTTGCATATTCTCATTCTCTTTCTCCTCCTCCTCCTTCTTCTCCTTCTTCTTCTCCTCCTCCACCTTCTTTTCTTTCTCTGTACACATAACATTTCTTCATCCCTCTTTCTCCTCCTCCTCACTTTCTTTTCTTTCTCTGTGCACACAACCTCCCCCCCCACCCCATGGTGACTTCCCTGGCCTCCCTTGGGGCCAGTGAACTTGCCTGAGGGCAGCTTCCCAATAAACCTGCATTTAGTATAATCTAATCTGGTTTGAATGCTTGGAACCTAGAGAAGGACGCCCTGCTATTCACTGCTAATGTACTTTTGGGAAAACTGCCTCCAATATGTTAAGGCTCCATTTTCTTCTCTATTAAATTATGATATCATACCTATATTGTGACACCATTCCTATTAAATTATGATGTCACACCTATACAAACTAATGAGAAGGTTCATATACATTTTAAAACACAATTTCTATAGCATTTCAAATAAACATTACTGTTATTGTCATGAATAATAGTTTTCAATTTTAAGCCTTTTTTCTAAACAGTCCAAAGTTTCTTGCTATAGTCCATGCCCAAGGATGGAAAAGGAAGTCACAAGGACCCATAGAGAATCGGTGAAAGCAATTATCCCGGTCTTCTTATATCTGAGAGTCAAGACTAAGTGGAATACACCACTTGTCAGAGCCTCCTTCCCGGGGACACAGGTGAGTCCTCCTGCTCACCCTTTCCCCTGTTCTCTAAAGTAATACTGTAACAGCCAACATACTAGGACAATGGAAATGGATAAGCAGGAGACAGAAAGAACCAGGGGGCTCTTGAAACCCCAGGGACCTCCTAATAAACACAGTTCACCCACCTTTGGACTTCATCGTGTGGACAAATAAACCCTCCCAAATAAGCACTGTATAGGTTTTCCTGGTTACAGTGTAGACACGCCAGTCCTAGCTGGTCACGCTGAAAGCTCTGTTGTCGAGCAAACATGCCTCTTTAAACTCCAAGCTGGAGCCATCATATCCACAAAGGGTTTCCATTATTTGATAAGTAATGACATCCGATTATTGGTCACTGTTCACACAGTTGTGCCACCGTTGTAGGTTTCAGTTATACAGTTGCAAACCTAACAAAGCCGGGACCTGAATCCACCTTTCACCTGACTTCATAACCCAATGAGAACTATCTCCTTTTCATAGCTCTTCTATGCTATTTTCTCTGGCTTCTCTCACACCTCATTCCAGTTTGGTTTTGGAAAAGTGCTGAAGTAAGCCCTCAACTGGGGCTGAGAATCACAGGAGTGGCTTTTCCACTGCTGAAAACACTGTTTCTGGTTCAGTGGCACAATCCACACAACCTGTCCAGTTCTCACTGCTAACATGCCAGAGGCATGGCCATCGGCAGGAAAGAGGTTCTGTGTGCACATGCTAAGGGATTCTGTGTCAGAGTCAGATGGAGTGTGTATATTGTGTACACATGTCCCTCCGGTCTCCAGTACTTGAGAGGAAAGGTCTTGAAAGTCTCTATCAATGCCAGAGATCTAGGCAGTAACAGGAAACGGCACACCAGCACACCTCTGAGTGTGTTTCGGCTCTGCTCAGGTTCCTCTGTGTGAACTTGGATTGGGTTCCTTAATATTTTGCTTTTTTAAAGCTTATTTGTAAAAGGGTTATAAAAGGGGTGACTTAGGTCACCATCAAGTTGTTAAAAAATGTAGGTGACTTTAAAGTGAAATGGGTAATAAAAGGGGAGTTATAGAAGGATGTTGATAGTAAGTTCAAAGCAGTATTTCATTCTATAAGCTCATAAGTTCAAAGCAACAGTTTCACATGGCCTTTCTTTATCATGGTGCACACCTGTGGCTTCATCCTTGGACCTGACCTAGAATGAATGTTTTTCCTTGAACACAAACTTGTTCCAGTGTAATTAGCCGGTGAAACATGAAGGTTTACAGAGCTCTACTTGTAGCTTTATTCTATAGAGGGCTTGAGATAATTTGTATCAATTTAAGAATTCTATAAAATTGTTATCAGAAATTGCAAAATCATCAATTCATCTATGCAGCATTACTGTATGAGGGTACATAGAAGTTCATGTTGATCTGCTAGGAATCTGCCCAATAGGATGGGCTGATGCCCAGGAAGCATTAGGCTATGTAATAGCGACAGAGAAAGGCATATCAGCAGCAAGAAGCAATCCTGGGATGAAATCTCTTGAGGACTCTGCATCTCAGAGCTCACCCATCACAGGCCATGCAAAACAGTGGGCCATCTCCAGAAAACTTGCTTGCATGCCTTAGCTTTTCTGAGATGGCTTCTGACAACCAGGGAACTTCAAAGTTAAACTTTGTGTTTTTTAAATAAAAACATATAGCAATTTTTGATAAAATTCTTTCCCATAGTTTGTTGTTTTGCCCTCCAGAAATCATATGCTGTATACCTGCTGATCTGAAAACCATTTTTATGTCCAAACTTTGTCACTGTGGGAGCTATGACTTTGGGAGTTTTAGTATGAGAATGATGTAAATATCCAACTGTGATGACTACCAATGTGGCCATTTTCTTTGAAGGAAAAAATCTGAGAACAAAATAAGCGTTTGCCTGGTGGAAGTTACTGAAGGCTAGAGATTCTTGTTTGACCAGAGGCAACCAAACTATAGAGTTGTGTCAGCCACCCCAGGGTTGGCCTTGGTTTCTATCCTCCATCAGTCAAGATTTACTGGGTCAGGTTCTATTCAGCTCATCTGATAAACAACAATTTAGTATGTAGAACTCCCACTTGTAGTCAAACAAAACAAAACAATCCTTTCAGAATATAAGCTCTACTTTGCAAATATATGGTGGTTGCTTTATTTTATTTTTCTTTATTTTGTTTTATTTATTTAACCAAACTTGTTGCTTTTGTGGCATATCTCTTTAGTTGTTTTTCCACAAATATCTTTGTGTAACTCAAGCTATCCAGAAGGAGATAGAATAAAGCTCTGAATGTATAGAGAGTTCACTGTTTTTAAGGACTCCTTGCTTACTTTTTGGATGGCAAAAGATAAGTCAAAAAACCCACAAGGAGATAAGTATGATAAAAATGTATTAAATATAGCTGTAAAATGGTCACAGTGACACTTGTTATTTTGTATAATCAATATAAGTTGTTATATTAATATATCATATGATATATTAATATATTAATATGATATATTAATATAAGTTTCTGTTGTTTAAAAGACCACAGGTTAAAAAATATGGGATGCAAATAGTAAATGAGACTGTCTTTCCAGGGCTGGGAGTCATTTTGAGTGAGGGAACTGAACAGACTTGGATGTTGCTGAGGAAAATCTAAGTTCTTCGAATCTGAAGGAATCATCTAAGCAAGGAGAGATGAGCCTCCCTTTTCCTCTTTTTAAGTTGTCCTCTTAATATGCATTGGAATTTTAAAAATATATTGTTTTCAGATTCTATAGCAACGCCTCTCTCTTCCATAGAAAATGTGTTGATTTGGATAATTCCATTTATAGTCTTCAGCGATGTTGGTCTAGAAAATGAGAGAAAGCGAACAGCAGGAGCTGGGGCTGTCTGTGGGCCCAGGGGTGGGCTTAGGGAGACGGCTCTGTGTTTTGTTATCTCTCCATGGCTCTTTCATATGTTTTCCCTGGTTTGGCAGATATTAACTGGAAATAATTTCAAGCTTCTTTAGCTTACATTTGTTGAGCCTGAGGTTAGTCTTTCTTCATAAATACTGATGGCTTTTTCTTTGCTTAAAGTAACAAAAGTTTTGTTGTTTTGTTTTTTTTAAAGAAAAAAAGAATTGTGTAGAGAGAGAAGTGTATTTTGTTTGGCCTCGCTAAAATGCCGCTTGGCTGCAACCACCCCAGATTTCTTGACTCTGACTGTGCCCTGAAGCTGTGGAAGGGGAGATGTTTTTAAAATGAGATTTGAGTTTGTGTATTTGCATTTCTTGTAGTTTTTCTGCCCTTACTCTCCGTTGGCCCAGCACTGTGAAGCTTGAGTGGGTTTCTTTAATGAAACTTAGCAGTAGGGAATGATGCTGTTTAAAATGTGCTCTGTGAGCAGCTGATTTGAAAGGGACTTATTTCTTCAGATGACTGCTTTTAAAATGAAGAGTTTCAGACAGTTACATGTTAGAGACTCAGAAGTAATTTGCAGGCTATTCAAAAGTTGTGAGGTGAAAGTGACCCACATTTTTAAAAAGGGACCAGGTCAACTTCATCGCTCCTCTGAACTAGTTAGCATTCCCTGTGGAAAGTGATCCAACTCATGTGTCACCGATGGAGCTAGCCAGCCTACACGTTTCCTGGTGAAGTTTCATGCTTCATCTGTATTTGCTTACTCATGGTGGTGCTGGAAATGAAACCCAGACCCATTTCACTTTAAAGTCACCTACATTTTTTAACAACTTGATGGTGACCTAAGTCACCCCTTTTATAACCCTTTTACAAATAAGCTTTAAAAAAGCAAAATATTAAGGAACCCAATCCAAGTTCACACAGAGGAACCTGAGCAGAGCCGAAACACACTCAGAGGTGTGCTGGTGTGCCGTTTCCTGTTACTGCCCTAGATCTGTGCCATTGATAGAGACTTTCAAGACCTTTCCTCTCAAGTACTGGAGACCGGAGGGACATGTGTACACAATATACACACTCCATCTGACTCTGACACAGAATCCCTTAGGATGTGCACACAGAACCTCTTTCCTGCCTATGGCCATGCCTCTGGCATGTTAGCAGTGAGAACTGGACAGGTTGTGTGGATTGTGCCGCTGAACCAGCAGTGTTTTCAGCTTGTAGCAGTGGCTTTCCTTGTAGAATCTCTTGTCCTCTTAGGAATAATGCCTTCTTACTCTGGTACCTGTGTGTTCCCTATCAACCTTGCTTATTAAATCAGGTTTGGAAAACTATTCCTCAAATGCAAGTAGCTTTGAACTTAGGTCAGACGCATAGGATGGTACTGAATGGTGGGCTTCAGAATAAGGGAATCAGGCACACCTCCTCTAGGTACTGCCATTTAATCCTGATCCCCCTATGTCAGATGATTATGAATATGTGTAATACTTTACACTGTGCTGCAGTGGCCAAGAACAGCACACACAACCCCAAATAAAACAACAACAGACCCTATTGTGAAAGGGCATTACAAGAGCTGTCATTGTAGAGGCAGATGGCAAGTCCTTATGAAGAAAAGAACAAGACACTGATGGTAAGTCTACCATGCTCTTTGAGATTCACTGAGTAAAACATCTTCATTTTCATAAAATCCCAAATATATCAATCTGTTTACGTACATTGTATTGAGATCCCTGCTCTGTCCAGATCTCTACCTGGTTCGCGGGGGAGCAGGACCAGGGTGGCAGCACCCATCCTGCTCTGAGGTCCACGTGCAATAGCCACCAGTTCATCATGCAGATATCCGTGTATGTCCTATCACTGGTGCCCCCAAAGGAAATAACTTCTAAAGGCTTATGCATACACAGAAATAATTTTATCTTCTGAAACTTAATGGCTCTAATGCTGAACGGGCCATCTAACTATCAGCACTGCTACACAGATCTCAAAATTCCCAGGGTGTGGCGTGTGGGAAGAGTACAGGTACATCTGTGTTAGGAAAAAAAAAACCCTGGATCCTGAATTCAGCAGATGTATACAGATGTTGATCACATATTCTTGGACAATTGTTTATAAGACTAAACCTGGATTAATGGTCAGCTTCGAGGTTACAGAATTAAAGTAACTAATGAATAGCAACACAGCACGACTAAAACAAATGTAGTAGAATTTTAACAAGAGACTTCTCCAAATGACATTAAGCAAGAGAACCATTAACACAGTAGTTTATGTGTGCCTCCCACACCCCATCTGCACTTCCAAGAAGTGACAGTTTTAGAAACAGGGTCTTTGGGAGGTGATTAGGAAATGAGAATGGGACCGTAGTGAAAGAGATCAGCACTAGTTCAAAGAAGCCCCCAGAAAGCTACCTTATGACTTTTGCCATTTATGAGAATTTAGTCCCCCCACCACCCTTGTCCCCACCTGCACAATGAGGTCTTCCAGTCTCATGTAAAGGGATCCTGAACAGCCCAGCCTCCAGAGTGGTACATATGTAAACCATGCACTCTGTAGTTTATTAAAGCGCTTAAAACAGGCCAAGATCACTATATAATTGGATATTAAATCAGTTTAGAGCCATGTAACATAACCGCAAAGATGAAGGAAGCCAAAATCATTAGAATCTAAAAGCTAAAATGGGAATTTCTGCCTTTTAATTGAGTCTATTCATTGTAAAACCAGTTTTACTGATGCTGAATTTAAACACCATGCAATTCATTCATTAATGTGTGTGTTTTACTCTTTCAGTATAGACATAGGAATGTGTAGTCATGACCACTATCTGAGTTTAACATAATTTTCCTCCAGAATGAGCCCTATACCCATTAGCACTACTTACCACCACTCCAAGGAGCCAATAATCTACTTTCTTTCTGTGGTTGCCTGTTCTAGGCATGTCACAATATGTGACCTTTTGAGTACTTTCTTTCCCTTAGCAAGCATTTTCAAAGTTCATATGTGTTGTGGCATGCGATCGATTTCATTCCTTTGTAGTATCAAGTGATGTTCCAGCAAATTAATCTACCACACTTTATTTATTCAGTAATACATATTTGACTTATTTCCAACTTCTGATTTTTATGAGCAATACAGCTATGAATGTTTAAATTCATGTTTACGTAGAGATTTCATTTCTCTTGGGTATATATGTAGAATGGCAGTTACTCGCTTAATCTGTTTGGAAACTCCTAGACTGTTCCTAAAGTTGATGTATCATTCTACATTTCTACCAGCAGTATTTGAGGGCCCCAACTTCTCTACCCACCTAGGGGGATGTTCTTTCTATATACATTGCAAAATTTAATGTGATAGTCTTACTTTTGATTATTAATCCTTAGAATCATCTATTAATTTGTTTATTTTACTCTTTATATATGAGTGTTTTGCCTGAATGTATGTATCTGTACCATGCATGTGTCTAATGTCTGAAGAGAAAAGAAGATAGTGTCGCATTCCTCTGGAACTAGGATTATGGATTATGGATATTGTAAACTTCCATATGGGGGCTGAGAATTGAATCAGAGACCTCTGGAGTTGCTCTTAACCACTGAGACATCTCTCCAGCCCTTTTAATCTTACGTGAATGTTCTATACCATTCACTTCATCTGTGTGACTTAAATGGTTTTCAATGGTTTTCACCTTATTACTACCATACCAAACCAGATCTATATTCCCAATTACACACACACACACACACACACACACACACACACACACACACCTTCCTTTTCCAAAATTAGATACCTAAAGCACATCACAAGTATATAATGTAAGCAATCCGAGACAAGCTATGAATTAATTAAAAGAGCTCAGAAGAAGGGCCTGAGAGATAGCTCAATGGCTACTTTTCCAGAGGACCCTGGTTCAATTCCCAACACCCACATGGAAACTTACAACCCTCTGTAACTATAATCCCAGGAGACTTGATGCCCTCTTCTGGCCTTTAAGGACACTTCATGAACATGGGCACAGAAAATAAGGGCAGGCAAAGTAACTATACACATAAAATAAAAAAGTAAAGGGGAAAAAAATGGGGCTAATGGAAAGAGCTATATATAGTGAGAATGCAGAAGAGTGGGCAGAGGGAGGGAGCCTGGGAGCTCCTTGCTTCATGCAAAGTAAAGATGATGGCAGGAAACCACAAGTGATGTTTCATTCATTCATTCATTCGTTCATTCATTTTGAGACGCTTCTCCCCAAGTGCACTGGGATAGAAGGAGAGCAATCCAGAGATAAATAAAAGAGACCTCAAAGGGTTTCTGATAGGGAAGCTAGGACACATTTATAACTGTATCACAGGCAGATGACCTCCACAGGCAAGTCCTTACTATCAGCATAATAATTCAAGAAGGTACTCAAGAAGACCTTCTCACCAGTGAGACTCAGGGGAAGAGAGCGCTGCACACCCAAGTCTGTCACTCATCAAATGTGGCATCTTGTTTTTGAGATGGGATCTTTCTATGTATCCTAGGCTTGTCTTGAACTCACCACATAGCCCAGGCAGGCCTCTACTCATGCCAATCCTGTTCAGCCTGCCAAGCAGGGAGATTACAGGTGTGAGCCATAACACCTGGCCTTAATTATGGAGTCTTAGTCTAAATGGCTGCTAAGTATCTTTTCAATGTACTGAAGCAGACTCAGCTGCATCATGGCACATCCTCCCTGGTGGTGAAGACTTGCTTCTGTCTTCATAGTCTCATCTCAAGTCACACTGTCATGATTTTGACTCATTGCCATTTAACCTGTGGCCCAGGGACATTGCCACAGATCCATTCCCTTTATCTCCTCTAAAGGAGTGCTTGCCACTTCTAAACTCTTGTTTGGGAATAAGAGATCTGTTAAACAGCCATGCAGGGAAGTCAAGTCTGTAATGTAATGAGTCTGTGAGTTCTTCCTTGCATTAAAATAAATGCTGTGATAGCAACTGCTTTGATTCTCTCTCTCCAAGAGGCTCTCTGATAAGATTGCTGGAGCTGAGTTTGAGAAGAGTGAAAGGTTCCTGTAGTATTGAGGGCATTCTGGAAGCAGCACGGATTGTACACTTTACATGTTCCCTCTGCCTTGAATGCGCTTCCCCTGTAGAGTGCACACCTCACATCCCTTTGGCTTCCCCACCTATCATGAAGACTCCCTCAATCACCTTTATAAAACCCCATCCATTCCTATAGGTACAGACTATCCTCTGCTTCAATTTGTAGTTAATCACCTCTTGCTACACAGTGTATTTATTTGCCCCCTGCCTGTCTCTTTTCTTTGAAAGCCATGAAGTGAATGGCTTATCTACTTTGTAAAAGTTCTCAATAAAGACTGACTTTGCAAAAAAATAGCTCAAACTGTTTGTTATGTACCACATATATAGTGCCATTTTAATCTCTGTTAAGTCAGTCCCCTTTCGGGTCAAATGACTCGATCACAGGGATCACCTAAGGCCATTGGAAAACCCAGATATTTATATTACAATTAATAATAGTAGCAAATTACATTTATGAATAGCAACAAAAAATAATTTTATGGGTGGGAGTCTCCACAACATGAGGGACTGTATTAAAAGCCCTGCAGCATTAGGAAGGTGGAGAACCACCATTTTAAGCATTATACACCAATATTTCATATAGAGAAGAAAACCGAGGTTGGTTATACAAAATTTAGAAAATATGATGTCACAGTCAAGAGCAGAGCTCATGGAACCAGACGATCTGGGGCACAGCTCAGCTCAGCCATAGCCTGTCTTGGTAATGTTGGGCAGGTTGCTGAGCCATTATGAGTTTTTGGATTTTTCATCTTTAAGGTGTGCTACCAACAAGGCTGCTTCATCATGGTGTGAGAAGCCTCTGTTTATATATGAAGCCCTTAAACAGTTCATGGCTCACAGTAAGTGTCAGGCAAATGTCAAGTAAAAATAGAGTTCACTAGGGAATACTTTCTAACAAAGCTAACTTTCTCATTCTGAGTCCTTGCTCACATACAACTTCCTGGTTAGAACTGGGCCTTCTGGTTCACCCATCTGCATAGGAAATGCAGATGTCACTACCCTGGTTTTTATGTGCTTCTCATCAACTAGGGAGTTGTTCAAGGTACAAACAGGCCAGGACCCTGCACATGGCTGAGGCTCAGGGTCCACCAATGTCTTGCACAATGGCCCAGTGATTCCTAGCACCCTCTTCGAACAAAACTACCACGTTTTATTCACGTGTCTACACCACAAGTTGCACCACTCAGGAGAAGAAGTGTTGCCTGAGAATTCTTTTCTCTAGTCAGTGGAAAATGCTAAGAGAGGGCAGATAGAAGAATGTCCAGGAAAACATGACTCATGACTTCTGCCAAACCTGCTTCTCTTACTGCCCTACAAGACTCATCTATCTATCTATCTATCTATCTATCTATCTATCTATCTATCTATCTATCTATCTATCTATGGGTTATAGTAACAAGCTGCCTGTGCAGGTTTGTGCTGAACAAGGAGATGGAATGTTTGCCCTCACTGGAAAAGAACAGCCATAGTCACTCCACATGCAGCTCACTAGGGGTGGCTCGCTCACGTTACCTTGCCCTGATGATCATGTTTCATCTCCCAGCCCCTTGGTAGTTCCAGCTGTTTGTTAGCAAACATGTTGAGGAATCCCACGAGGTCCCTGTTATGCTGATAGCGCTCAAAGTGGTGGGTGTCCCGCCGGACTTTGGTGATCATGTGCTTCAAACACGTGTTGTTTGTAAACATGCGGTAGGCACTCTGGAGGAAAGAACAGAGAACGACTGTTAGCCTGCCTATCTATGAACACCACGGCATGGTGATTACTACATGAGATCTACCAGTCCTCTCACAGTATGAAAAACATGTACACAGATTTCAGCATAACTCTAGACCCACCAATAGAAGCATCCAGAAGAGCAAAGAGACTTGAACATAGGAAACTGTAGGAAACCAGGCCCTTTTCACTATTGGTTTCTAGCTTTCTAAAGAACAGACATGTTGGGGGTGTTCCTTTCACATGAGACATTAGCTGCAGCTTTGGTTTCAGCAAGGCACACAATCACAAGTATGTGATGGTGGGACTAAACATACCACACGGCAGTGAACACCAATAGCTTGTTCTACCTCCAGCTTTTGACCAGGTCCCTGGTTCAGAGAGTCAGCCAGTCTAGAAGCATAGCGATATGGTTCAAGCTATATGGAAAATGCTTGCTCTCTATCTGAACTTCAGAAGCACACACACTACCAAGGCGTGTTGCTCACACGGTCAGTCATGTCCATGGAGACTACAGAAGACAGAGATACTCAATTCAAGACCCCTGGCGGGGCAGACACTCAGGGAAGGGGAATATCGTTAGAATAGCTCAGAGAACATACCCCACTGCTTTGTTTTAGTGTTTGCCCCCCCCCGAAGATACACACACAGCTGCATTTATTAAAATACACGTTTCATAAAATACCACTCTACCACAACCAACAAAAGAAAAAAAAGACCATCTTGTCACAGACTACAGTTTCAACTCATCAAAGACTGCAAAGACTGCTAATGTCACAGACTTCCCACACACTGCTTATTCAACAAATTCATGGGCTAATTCATGTGCTAGGCAGCAAAAAAGGAACACCTCTATGGGAACTATGTTCTTGAGTCAGCAGGAAGATGATATCCAGGAAATTGACTAGGCTAGGAATGATCTACCCTAGAATTCTATCCTTCAGGGACAGAGTGAAAGGGCTTCCAGGTCCCCTCATCTTCAGCATCTCAGAGGTACTAGGAATGATTGAGTCTGTGGAGGTTCTTTGGGCTTTTCTTCATGGGCTTTGCTATTTCTTCCAGTCTAAGACAGTCCAAGGTAACCCCCAAAGACATCAGAGTTCTTGGAAACTGTGTCAATGTAATAAGCATTTACTGTCTATTTTGTGTCCAGTATTATGTAGCTATTAGTTCAAAAGATGAATACATGTGACAGCCATCTATCTCTCCAGGGCCCCTCAGTGTCATCACATTCAGCTCACAGAATTTATGAGCCACTGAGAATCCCTGTGGAGTTTTCTTCCCTTTGGTGTAGAAAGAACAGAAACTGGGGACTCTCAAGCCTGGCTAGTGAGTGTGTTGGGATCCGGAGAACCCTAACAACCTGATCTGGAAAGAGAAGTAACCCTTTGTTAGCTTAAGTCACTGGCATGTGTTGGTTCCTTCTTCGTGTGCAACAACAAGTGTTCTTATTAGCTCCTTGTCATAAACGGTTTTTGCTTTGCATTTAAAATATTTTCCCTGTCAAAGCACATAGAAGGATAGAGAATGGGAAGGAGGGAGGGAAGAGAGGGAAGGAAGGAGGGGGGATGAAGGAAAGGGGGAGGGAGAGAGAAAGGGAGGGAGTGTGATTATTTATAATGAACAATCTCCAATCTTAGTTCCTTAAACTGGAGTTTCAAATACCTTGAAGTATTTCAACCCTCTAGTCTAAATGCGAATTGTTTTTGATGGCTAGAAGCAGTTATATGGTCCAGAGCCTCAGTACTGCAAAGCAGGCAGGGGCTCAGGAGACACATGAACATGGGGGAATGATATCATGGAAACAGGGAGGACTAACAAAATTGTCTGGAGGTTGCCATCGAGAAACTTGGGCTAGCTAACAGTTTATCCTGTAGTTACCCTGCCTTGACGTTTTCACTGCCACTGGCAAGCTCTCGCTTCCTGCACTGGCTTTGCCCTCCTCATGTTTGCACATGAACATGCAGGCTCCAATGCCAGAGACCACACCAGTCTGTGTGGCTATGGCAAAGAGCTTTCAAGTTGTACTCTCTAACAAGGCTCTCAGGGAACAAACTATTGCATGATGATTGTGTTGTAGAGACCATTCGCTGGCCCTTGTTCTAAGTGGGTGTGCCAAGTAGACAGAACACAGTGATTCCTAATCTAGTGCAACAAGCTCATTCCTCCCATCTACTAAGGAGAGGCAGCAGAACTCCAGTAGAGCAGGACGAGGCAGTTAGGGTCAGGAGTCCATGCCAGCCTCGGGCTTGATGTAATTTCCTTTGGATGGACAGCTCCTTAAGCGTGGGAATCTTACCTGGGTCTTATAATTAATTATATCCTTTTATCTTCCTCCTCCCCACTCAGCGAGACACTTAACACAGTGCCAGCTTTGACTGGTCTTGGAAAAAAACATCTATCAAAGTAAATTAAGTGTAAGAAGTATTTTCTCCTCATTAGTAAGTAGTAAACAACCATTAGATTCACAGCCTTTTCAAGTCTATGAAAAAAAACCTCTCATATGACTGTCAGAGTCTGGAGAAAACACTCCATTTTCATAAATAAAGTATTTTTGAACAAGCATATATGTAAACATATAACACATACAGTGTTGTGTGTGTATATATATGTATACATATACAATGTATAATGTGTATATATGTATATAGAGTCATAGATACAGCTAAAGCTTAAAAGGATATTTGCATTCCAGTTTACATAAAATTATGTTGTCATAGCTGCAACAACGACAAAAACATTTAATCTCATTTGCCTCAATTTGGTCAACTATGAGAGGGACTAATAATAACTCTTCTAATTTTTTTCATAACATAGTAAGATTCAAAACCAGTAAAATAAAGAATACGAAATTGCTTTGAAGAGGTAAAGGCCATTATGAAATATATATGTAATTAAAAGGCTGTATGGGGGGTTCTCCCAATCTAGCTATGTTAAAACAGACAAATATAGTAGTAAAACTATTTTCTACTTTCAGCCTTTGAAGCCTGTGGGCTGGTTGCCCACTTTCTATTAACTGAGGGGTCTCATAACCTGTCATTAATTATGTGCTAAGTTCTGCCTGTGTGAAACTCTGAGGACACAGACCTGAGCATTCAAAAGCAGGAAGATGGTCCATTAGAGGGAGAATAACAAAAGTCACAAGGGTGAAGAACATGCTAGAACAAACTGGCAGAGGTAGCAAAGCTAAGAGTTAGGCTGATGATCCAGTCAAGAGACAATATGCAGGTGGGCTCAGACTGACTGAGTGGGCCTTAGTGGTGTGTGTGTGTGTGTGTGTGTGTGTGTGTGTGTGACTCTGGCAAGGCCCTGCTTTAAGCCAAAAGAGGGACCTTTATTTCCCCTCTGGGGGTTAGTGGTTCTATTTAGGTAAATGGATCGATTTCTCATCCAGAACAGTAGGTTAGAACACAGCCATATTTTATGACACAACCTCACAGCACTGCACAGACGATCTCACTGCGATTCTGAATGTGGAGTCCACTGAAGTTAACTGAGTAGGTAAATGTTACAAGGAGAGAGGGACCTTTAAATGATATCCAACCAACATAAAGTTTTGGTTTCTCATCATGGGAGGAAACACCCCTTTTAGCCATTTCCTTTGTACTCCAAGATTGCCTTTCCCATCCTCTCGCCTTTCCCAGCCTCACGCACTTCTATGATGTTCACTTCCCAGTCAGAAATCAGGACTCAGTGGCTGACTGAAGGGCTCCATTAGCAGAATTTTGCTAAAACTAGTCCCCTTGGAGTTTAAATGAGTCATCTTTGGCTAGTGTTTGAGGCTTTAGACGTTTGAAACTAAGTTAAAGGGAATGCTTCTTTGGTTGTTTGGCAGCAAAATATGAACCACTCAGTTCTTAGTAATCAGCTACAGTGCAACTGTGGGTAACACTCTGATCCTTGATTAGTTGATGTTGAAGTTCGATGTGGTGGCCAAAGCTCCTGGAGTGCTGGTTCTAATTTCACCTACTTTTTTTTTTGCTAGTTTCAAAAATGCCACTAACACCACTCCCAAACAACACCTTCTGCTCAGAAAATTTCCACCAAGCATAAGTGATCTAAATTTAGATTTGGAAGATAACCTCACTGACTTGCTAGCAAATAAATGCCTGTCATGTTTATAAGGAGCAAGTGTCACTGATGTTGTAGATGAATCACTAAGCAAAACTTACTAATAACAAAAGCAAGAAATGATGGTTCCAGAATAGGCCAGCTAGTAAATGGAAATAGTCCTGTGTGCTACAGTCTGCATTCATACTATGTTTACTTAATTTGATTTTAGATCTTTTAATTTTAAATTGTTTCACCAAGTTTTAAAGTGTTTCACACTAACATGGAGGAGAGCTTACATTAGTAGAAACCCTTGTAAACTGGGTAACAGAAGTAACTCTTAATGCCTAAGAGTATGTTTAAGATGATATTTATAAACTTTAAAATAACTTTTCTTTATTGAGAACTAAGGAATTTACATAAGGAATGCATTTCTAAAGACCATTAAAAATCAGGGTAATAATTTTAGCATGTATATTGAAAATATTCTGCTACATATAATTAAATGTACTTATGTATAATGTAAGTTAGACAAACACAGGCATCTCAACTCTAAAACACTGGGAAGGAGTAACAACATTGTGGGTTAATTTGGAGACAATTTTGATCTCTACCAGAAGAGGGCAGCAGAATCCGTGTGAAAGTTCCCATAACACAAGGAGAAGCATGGAAACTTCTCCGTTTGCTTCACTGCTATGGAAACTTTATGTCTATGTTTGTTTCTTAGCACAGATGATGCAGATTGCTGCTTCATGAGATAAGCTTTCCATGCTGATATTTCAACGCAACTTATTTCTCCAAACTGTTTTAATAAACAAGGAGAGTTTCAAATCTCAACACTTATTTTGAATATTGAATATTTACAATAACATAGATAAGGCTTTATGGAAACAGCTGTACACCACAAAGAATTCAATCAAAACCTAGGAAAATGAAAAGTAAATTAAAAATTCAGAACTCTTGGTCCCATATTGGAAGAGGTGAGTCCGGTCTCAAAATGGAGGGCCATGATCCACAGGAACCAGAGCAGCTGAGGAAGATGTTTATTGGTGGTCTGAGCTTTGAAACCACAGATGATAGCTTAAGAGAACATTTTGAGAAATGGGGCACACTTACAGACAGTGTGGTAATGAGAGATCCCCAAACAAAACGTTCCAGGGGCTTTGGTTTTGTGACCTACTCTTGTGTTGAAGAGGTGGATGCCACAATGTGTGCTCGGCCACACAAGGTTGATGGGCATGTGGTGGAACCAAAGAGAGCTGTTTCTAGAGAGGATTCTGTAAAGCCTGGTGCCCATTTAACAGTGGAGAAAATTTTTGTTGGTGGTATTAAGGAGGGTACGGAAGAATATAACCTGAGAGACTACTTTGAAAAGTATGGCAAGATTGAAACCATAGAGGTTATGGAAGACAGGCAGAGTGGAAAAAAGAGAGGATTTGCTTTATGGGTCGTGGAGGAAACTTTGGAGGTGGTGGAGGAAACTTTGGTGGAAGAGGTGGCTATGGTGGTGGCAGCAGAGGTAGTTATGGAGGTGGTGATGGTGGATATAATGGATTTGGAGGTGATGGTGGTAACTATGGTGATAGTACTGGTTACAGTAGTAGAGGAGGTTATGGAGGTGGTGGACCAGGATATGGAAACCAGGGTGGTGGATATGATGGTGGAGGAGGAGGATATGATGGTTACAATGAAGGAGGAGATTTTGGTGGAGGTAACTATGGTGGTGGTGGAAACTATAATGACTTTGGAAATTATAGTGGACAGCAACAATCAAATTATGGACCCATAAAGGGGGGCAGTTTTGGTGGAAGAAGCTCAGGCAGTCCCTGTGGTGGTGGCTATGGATCTGGAGGTGGAAGTGGTGGATATGGTGGCAGAAGGTTTTAAAATAAAACAGAAACGGCTACAGTTCTTAGCAGGAGAGAGAGTGAGGAGCTGCCAGGAAAAGTTGTCAGGAAAGCTGCAGGTTACTTTGAGACAGTCGTCCCAAATGCATTAGAGGAACAGTAAAAATCAGCCTTAGAAGGAACGATGATCCACAGTCAGAAAAGTTACTGCAGCTTAAACAGGAAACCCTTCTTGTTCAGGACTGTCATAGCGACAGTTTGCAAAAAGTGCAGCTATTGATTCATGCAATGCAGTGTCAGTCAGATGTGCATTCCTGAGGTCTTTTATCTGTTGTAGCTTTGTCTTTTTCTTTTCATTACATCAGGTATATTGCCCTGTAAATTGTGGTAGTGGTACCAGGAATAAAAAATTAAGAAAAAATTAAGGAAAAATTAAGGAATTTTTAACTTTTCAAAAAAAATTCAGGAAAGTTTACTTTATAATATTTGCTACTTATCCCCCCAAAAGGAAAACAAAATAACCATGTCTGTAAAAAGGTTATGCCTGTATATCCATACCTAAGACCTTAATGAAAATTCTAGAAACTTTAACTTGTGCCAAATATAAGTCAGAATTTAAATTTTATAGAAATGCATCTTTTTAGCCAGTAATGAACACAGTTTGGGTAGAAAGAGGAAAAAGATAAAATAAAAGCAAAGCTTTTAGAGAAGAGTATTTTAACTACAGACGAGCCACCCAGAGAAAGGAGTTGTAAAATCACATCCAAGTGTGGAACAGAGAAAGCTAGCACCTCATGAAAAGAGAGTGTGCAGAAAGCCCGAGTTGAGCTGCTGTATGCCCGTGTCCAGGGCTTGCAGGCCTCAGCTCCTTCCAGGCATGCAGCTGGGCTATGTTTATTTAATTACCTAAAGGACCACATGGGCTCCTGGGACTCACTGCAGCCCCGTTAGAGCACAGCCTGCAAGTGACCCACATTCTGCATTTATCTGAAAAACAAAAAGACAAAAACACAACAAAAAACCCTGTCCAGTTAAAAACCACAGCTTTGAGCCACAGCTCAGCAACTGGTTAATGATACTGCAGAGACAGGAGCTTGTAGCTGACAGCCAAGGCAGAGAAGTCAGAAGCCCTACTGAGTGATGCCACTAGTAGTCTGAACTCAGTGTGGGTTGGGAAGAATTCACACTGCAGGAAATGGTGAATGAAAAGCAGGGCTTGATTCCTTGTTCTGTGGCCTGTCCAGACTATGGGCCAACTGTCTGACTACAAACAAGGTATCACTAAAGCCCTCCCGGCACACAGGTCTGCATACTGTCCTTGTCTTACAATGTTTATTCATTGCCCCTTCACAGAGAAAGTTTTGTAAACCAAAGAAACTGATAGAGATGACAGGCTAGCAAAACCTCACATCAAATTGAGCTGTTGCATCAGAAACGGCTCACAGGTACAAAGTGAAAAAATGTATTTCCTGGCAGGGCTAAAAGGGCAATGACCTCAGTGGCAGGAATCTGGGGGTCCAGATTTTCCTGTTTTCCTGCTATCTTACTTATCAACACAAAGCACTCCTGTTCCAATATACTTGTATATTAATAAGGGTGGCAAAAATCAATAAGATTGTATTACTGTTATATGAATGCAGATAGCCTCCTCCCTATACCATAGAATCTCATGTAACTCAGGCTGGCTTCTGCTTGCTGGGAAGCCAAAGGTGACCTTGAACTTGTGATCCCTTGCTTGCCTCTCTCTCTCTCTCTCTCCCTGGGCTTAGTTACAGGAATACATCATACTTAGTTCATCTGGGTTGGAACCCAGGGCTCTGGGCAGACCAAGTGAGCACTCTTCCACATATTCCAAAAGGCTAGAAGCAGGGATGTTCATCTCCTCTCCGGAACACAGCACACCGAGCTCTACACCGCTCCATCTCTACTGATATGCGCCAGTCCAAGGCGCTTCTTTGCCTAATCAAAGGGCCTTCCACTTGCCTGCCTCATCTGGAATGAACTTTGAGAAATCCATGTCACTCCCGCAGAATGAAGCTCAGGCAAAGCCCAAATTTATCCCCAGATCATGTAAACACTATACTCAGAGTTTGTGTTCAGTTCTCCAGACTTGCTGTGTAGCATGTCAAACTCCTTGTCCCCGGGGCATAACTCTACATGCGGCTACCTTGGAGTTAGTTGCCTGTTGGCCACCCAAGCCCCTGAAGTCCATGCTTGTTGCTCCCTGCCCCACCCGTCATTCCACATTTTTAGCATTTTCTCCATTAGTCATTGTTCTGCTGACTCCATCTTACTCAGCCTGTCTCGTTTACCACTCTACTCCCCAAGTCTCCACCATTCCAGGGAAATCAAAGGGATTTAATAAACACGGAGAGAAGGAATGAACAGACAAGCAAATAGAAGCTTGCGTTACCTAAGCCCAAAGCCCTTCTGGGTATAGCATGATAGTTTTTGTGTCTTGTGACAAATCTAAATGTTAGTCTGTCCCAGGCTCTCTCCGTACCAGCACCAGACTGTACTGCAACCCAGCTTCAGTGATTATCGCAGGAGTCATGAGTATCTTCCTTTACAGACCCTATTCCTTTTATCTAGAATGCTCTTGGTGTCTTGGTGTTTCTAGGGTAAGCTCTTATCCAGCCTTCAGAACCCTTTGTAAATGCATTCCCAGCCATAGCCCCTTCCCTGTGCATTCCCAGTGAAGATATACACTCACAGTCTCCACCCTTGCTAGTGCACAATCATCAAAATGCTGGAATGTGTTTTCACAGCTGGGATTCCAAGACCCACAGGTGCTGTTGCCTATATATTCCTAGAACTTGGCTCAGTGCCTAGTATACAACCAGGAATAAATAAAAAGTTGGCAAACGTGCAAAAGCCTTCACCCTCTCACAGGCTGAGGACAAATACCATACTGTTCATGCTTACTCTCTAATGGAGACCTTTCTGTTTCGATTTAAACCTTTAAACCAGGACATAACAAAGGACATAAACCTTCTAATCCAGGTAGATGCACGTGTTTATAAGGTTACGTAGAAATACATAAATATCAGTATCCAGGTACACAGAAGCCACCACATAGGCACCTCCAGCCACTAAGACCAGGCCAGTGTCTTTCTCCTTTAGTCTAGTCTGAGTTCCCTAAGATATTTCATTTGTTTTGCCATATTCAATATTTCCCACTTCATTCTAACATCCCTGTTATTATCCCTTACTAATGTGACGATGTCCCGTTCAGGATCATCTTCAGTGTCTAATCGGCAGTTCCGATCCCACCAGATCTTTGCCAGGTTCTGCAGCTACTTCCTCTCCTGCTGGTTCCTTCTCTACTCGGGGATCCTCTTAGCTCACACCCTGATGAATGACTCTACCCAGCTGACCTTTTAGGCACTGTTTCCTTATTTGATGTCACTCCATATACAATGAAGACAGTCTCTCTCCCATTAGTATCTTTAGCAAAGCCATTCCCTGAGCTCAGAGACTCCTGGGGTGAGTCCTTTACCCTAGTTGGATTGTGTCCCTCTCCTCATACATCTGCCGAAACCTAATCACCAATGATGACTTTCATCAGGACATGGTAACTCATTGGTGGATGAAGCACAATTCTAAGTAGAATTAGAGCCTCCTAAAAGCAGAACTGAAGACAGACCTCCACAAGGTGCCATTATCCATGAACGATATTAGCAAGACATCACCTGACTCCAGGCCAGCCGAAATGATCCTGGACTTCATGTCACCCAAAACCTTGGAAAATGAATTTCTGCTGCTTATAAGCTAGTCGTTTCCAAAGGCTTTTGTGTTCGTTTGTTTGCGATTTGGGTGTCTGTTACATACACTAAGTTTATATGGCTTTGTGGTTTAAAACACATGGTACTTAACAGGGTTAAGTACATGCTGAGTACCCAGGGAGCACTCCAGTGGTCCCTATGATCAGTCTCTGACTAAGGATCGTTTTCCTCTGGCCTGTTGTCTTTCCAGAATGTTCCTCCAAGATTAGCTACTCACAGGGTTAGAATGCAGCACGGTGAAGAACTCTGGGCTGATGAGGAACTTCACGGGGGGCGACTGTAACAGCAGCGTGAGCCTGGATCTGGAGGTAGAGTGAGGCAGGACGTTCTCCCGACGGAAGTCTAAGCAGAGAGGACATACAGGCTCAGAACTAAACACTGCAAACACTCCTTACATCATTGGCTGTGACTTCAACTCACCCTAGAACTACATGTTTTTTCCCCCCCCCAAAAAAATGCATGCATGAACTTGACTATTCTTAATGACACTAAAATGATATTGGATATCATTTTTAGTTGTGAACAGTGTTAATGCATCCATGGCTTCTTAATAATGGCCAGGCTCTTGTTCCATTTTGACACAGATTCAGAGACTATGGTGACGTGACACATTGGTTTTGTGATACTTCTCCCCAGAACTCATAAACTGTTAAGTGTTTAGAAAACTTGCCATTCTCTTAAAGAGAAGCTCATGTCTTGGAAATCTTGGTTCTTCTGCTACGTTTCTGGGATGACAGCAGAGGGCTCGTTCTTACCTGCGCTGGCTTGGTGAAAGTCGGCTTCCTCGACTGCCCCATCTATAGCGCTGGTATTTTCCTCGGGCCTCTCATTAGTCATGGTTCGGCGGATGCTCTGATAACTAAAAGCATAAACCTGGGGTTACATGTCAACCTCCTGAAGCCACCCTAGAGCCCAGAAGTCCCGGGCCTCCAGCCTCAACTGCCACCTCTCAGGGTCCTATCCTCACATTGAGGAGCTAACTCTTGTGTAAATGACAGCACACTGAAGCTTTACTCTCCACCATTTTTAATTTTCCTGTCAACCTAATAAAACAGAACAACTGTGTCCCTTCACCAAAGAAAAACCATCTATAATGAACAGGTTAATATTCTATAGCAATTAGTTTTTGACAAAGAATGATTCCTTTAAACAGGTTAAGTGGATAAAACTGAATTGTAAGGTTAGATTTCAAAGGTCAGAAGCTTGGCTTCAAATCCTACATGTGTATCCCTGCTCTACTAAAATCCAATGCTTTTGGCTGACTACAGGAATTATTAAGATTATTTCCTCTGTAGTTTCCCCACCATCAGGTGTGTATATAGGCTTATGCTTTATTTTCGTTTTCAAGAGAAGTCCAGAGTTTGCTAAGTGACAGGACATCAAAGGTGGAACAAACGCCAAGTCGTGTATGCTGCACACTCGAAAGCCCAACCACAGAAGAGAGAAGTAAACGTGGATCGAGAGTGCTCACCGCCGGTTCAGCTGCTCCATTTGCTGTATGGAGTTAGATCGCTGCAGGACCTGTGGGGCAGGGGGAGCTGTGGGCCGCTGCCACGTTGTGGTTCTGTTTACATGGTCCACATAGAAGATCCTGCCGTGGCTGTCAATCCGTGCCTCCCAGTCTAAAGAGCAGGAGGGCACCAACAGAGATAAGGAGGAGGAGCCAGGCCAGAAAGGTGCTTCATTAAGTTCAACACAGATTCTCTCTCTCACACACTCTATAATTTGTGGCTAATAACATATACCTCGCTGCGTAGCCTAGCTTCCTCCCCAGTCCACTTGGGAAACTGTTGTTACTAGTTATTAAGCCACTGCAGCATACATACATGATACAAAATTCTTTTTTTTTTTTAAGAATTTCTAAATGTGAAGACTCTTCCACCATCCTTACCCTCCATGTGTAAGCAAGGGTTGTGAAAGTATATGTAGTTGGTATCATAACATTTTTCAGTTTCACATAAAAATGGTATTTAGTTTTTACCCAGATTTTTATCTTTTTCTTCCTTCTTTAGCGTCATCCTTTCCCTCATCACTTAGGAGAAACATCCACACAATAGTGGTAGGAAAGTAGCTAGACAGCCATCTACATACTTCATAATGATCAACCAGCATCACCAGCCACACATTTTAATCTGATCTCTCTTGGCAAGAAAATTATTTTCAGAGCAAGGACACGTTCTTCCCTCCAACTTTAGATAAATATGAAGTTTAGGAAGATTACTGAATTGTATATTCAGTACCACAGTAAGTGTGCTGGTCTCTGTAAAGCAACGTGTAAGTGTGTTGGTCTCTGTAAACCAATGTATAACTGCATGCTCAGTAAAAACAGAGGTCATGTCTTGTCTTCAGAACCAGGCACCCTGCTCCTGAGACTGGATGGCCACTCCCTGTTTAAATTGGCAGAGCATAAGCTGATCTTTTCAACAGGACAAATTTTCAGAATGTATTATACCACTGGAGGAGGACTATATAGTAAACATGAATATACCAGAGAGCTATTTTTTTTTTCAGGAAAAAAATCTTTCTACATTTATATCTCTGAGTAAATTAATTAAAAAATAATTAACACTTTTCTCCAGAAAAGTACAATTAGCTCAGATTTTCCTCGTGATCACAAAACGCATCAACAGACTCCCTGGAGCCAGGCTGGGAGCCTACAAGGACGGCATAGTTCTCACTACCTGCGGCATTCATGCCAGAAGTGAATGGAACACATATCTCAGCCAAGCCCTTAGGGTTGCAAAGTGCTGTGCCGTAGGCCCGCCTGCACAAGGCCAGCAGTAAAGGCCATTGCTTTAGCTGGGGGGCGGGTAGGGGGAGAAGCATCTCATACTGACCATGGCCCGTCATTACAACTGTCAAGAGAAAGGAAAGTTGAACAGAGATAAAGCTCCACCGGGACAGCAGCCTCTAAATGCCACTCACGTTCCAAGGTAAGACAGGCACGATGATGAAGCTGCTTCTACATCTGAACTCTTTGGGCACAGCTATAATTTCACCAAAAGGACAATTCTGAAAGGCCTCGTCTCATGCTCAGTGCGACACACATATGGTAAGCATTTTCCAAACCCCTTTGATCTGCTCTAAAGTTTTGTTGGGCTCCTTGTACACTTGCCTATCGCAAATATCTCAAGAGCCAATTGTTCCATCTCATTTCTATCTTATTAGAGTTGGGATAATTTATCCATCAATAGCAATGTCAAGACAAACACATGAAAACCGGTAGCAAAGTTTTCCCCAAGTCTGTTTATAGCAGCTCTCAATTAGAAGAAGAAGAAGAAGAAGAAGAAGAAGAAGAAGAAGAAGAAGAAGAAGAAGAAGAAGAAGAAGAAGAAGAAGAAACAGCAGCAGCAGCAGAATAGGTCAGAGATTTAAAAAGAACAGAAAACCATGTGAAGGAATCAGAAAAAATCCAGCCAAGCTTCCACGATAAGGTTGTTACTAAGAATTGGCTCCAAAGCTCTGGCAGCTGAAGCAGGAAGAAAACACACTGCTGTATACTTTCCACTCGCTGACAAAAGAAACCTCCAAAAACCCCAAAGCCTTCAGAGATGGAACTGTTTCCTTGGAAATAACTAAATAAAGATTTACCTAAGGAGATGTGCATGCAGCCTGCTTAACAGCTTCTATGGGCGGCAAAATAGAGAGATTTGAAAGAGGGATCCCCCAAATACAATTACTATCATGTCTTTCTCAAACCGTGTAATAAGAGAACAAATGATTTTAAGTGATGTAATTCTATAAAAATCCTTTTATTTGCCTTCCACAAAGACCAGAGATAACCCTAACTTATCATTCATTAAAGACATTTTTTTTTTATGTGTAATAGGCAGAATAAGAAGCCAGAACCACAGATTTGCTCTCTAAGAATCCAGGATAGTGAATGTACTTTGAAGGCTATTGATTGATATCAGATAGCCCATCTCTGCAATACTGCTGACTTCAAGTGGGTGTTTGGCACTGGATTAGGAAAGGCTCTTAGGCCCTTGGCATTCTTCTGTCCCAATTGGTCAATGGCGGTAGGATGCTTCACTACCATCATCGAGACCATGTTTACTTGAATGTCTTCCTATTGGACCTGGCTTGTTCTTCATATAAGAACGCACAGGAGCACTCATTTCACTCCATCATAGCTTCTTTCAGATGGATGCCACTAAACATTGATAGGCAGAGTTAGAAGGCAGGATCTGGATCCTTACTTTCTTCTCCTGCCACAGTATAGCATAAAGTGGGCACCATCGGGATGGAAAAAGATGAGAATAATGTGCTGGGGTGGGTCTCAGGGTCTGTACATAACCCTGGATGGTAAGGTCTGGTTTCTAGCTTAGTCATGTTTTTGCTGTGAGACCTTCAGAAAGTTACTATGTCTCAATGCATCACAATTTCAGTTGAAAACTAGAGGACAGAACCAAACTTTTTTTTTTCTTTCTAAAAGTCAATACATCTATAAAACAATGCCAGTTTTATGATATCAGGTTCAGAAAGGATCTAGTAACACCTTAGTGTCGTCCATGCGCCTTACATAAATAGGCTACAAGTTCCAAACCCAGCTGGAATTACTTAAGCCTTATATACTTAGGGTGGCTCTCCAGAACTGCTCTCCACCCTCACTTTAGCTCTAAACATCTGACACTGCACACAGGTGTTCCACATAAGATTTCCCTACATAAACAAATACGTGGCAATAATGAGGTTGGAAAACCGCTTGCTGCCTCTGTTTCCCAAGGTACCTGGGTATGGGTGAGGGTGGGGGTGGGGGTGTCTGTCAGATGCCAGACTTGGTCTGAGAATCTTCATAGAAAAGCTGAGTCCTAAGATACACCCAGGTCTTCAGATCCCAGGACTCAGTTATCTCCAATTCTACCAACCTTCCCCCATCATTCCTAGACACACAGAAAGTTAAGAAACACTGACAGAAGTGAATTGGAACTTAAACCAACAGCTAATGTGACAACCAAACCCATGGAACAAACAGGAGTTCTCCGAGTTCATAGGAGGTAAAGATTCTCCCCAAGAGCATGGACTGAAATCCAGTCTCTTGGATTCCACAGGCATTAAATATATTTGCAGCCCACTTAAAAGATGCTCTGTAAGATGCGCTCAGAATGATGGTAACAGGATCCAAAGGCCACTGTCACAGCACTGGTACCTAGTTAGGGTTCAGAGGCAGGAAAGGTCTTCCTTTTTTGGATATGTATTGGAAGTGGACACAGGGAAGGAATGCCTATGACCAACCTGCTCTTCTCACTAATCTTCTTTCCCACTTCCTTCAAACTGGACCATGGCCTTCTCTGGCCTCTCAGTTAATCATCAGTGCCACGAAAGCCCATCCCAGTGAGTGTGGACGGTACTGTGAGCGATTGAACAGGAAATTCTTCTCCCATGCACAGGTCCCTCACTAAAAGAGGGATATGACAAACTCACTTTTGCTTTCTGGGTTTATCACTATGTTTAAAGAAGGACATTGAAATATCATCATAGGGATCCTGATTTCAGAAGAAAACACCATTTATGTTTTAAAACTGTAATCTCTAGATCAAAATTATGTCCAACAAAACTGGAGTAACTGGATGTGACTAAGAGGGTTCTTACTATCAACATACTCATGCAAAGCTATGCTCCTTCTCCAATACCCAGAAACTCTACGATTGAGCTAAATTCACATACGAAGCTCTTCTAGAACTCTCTTCTGATGTTCCCAATCCATTCTGCTCCAATTATATCAAAGTATGCCCAAAGAATACAGTATTTGATTTTTTTTAATTCAAATGTATAAAGTAAAAATGTAAGACATGGACACACCCTTTAATTCCTCAAATAATGGTTATAATCCTCAAAATTCTGTAGGGTAAATTCTGAAATTAATAGCATGTCCTGTATATACCTAAGGAAAAAAAATAAGACCCTGTCTTTAATAATTTAAAATGATGAAAGGGATGAAAGCTAGTGCATCGCAGGGTGAGGCTTTTCTAAGAAAACCTGTCCGTCTCGCCTAGGCGCCGAAGAAAATTACACTACTCTGAAGCATTTTTTAAAAGTTCTCTTATGCAACTGATGCCTGAAACATAGGGATTATGGCATTTGCTCCATGGGCTGAACAATGTTGGCTCATCCTAGCTGCCCTTTCCTTTAGGACAGTACCAGAGGGGAGTGCCTGGACAGAGCGTCTCAGATTACAGCCACTGGTCAAGTGGCATCTCTCAGACACCTTCTTCTCCAGGACCCAGGGAAAGGATCTGCCTGTCACCTTTGCACACTGCCAGTAAGGTAAGCCTTTAGCTAACGGCTGCTCACTTGGTGGGAGAGCCTCGTCCACCCTCTGGTACCGGCTGACATCCTGGCGCACGGAAGGTAGCGACCTCAAGGGCTGGTGGCCGTTGGTTTGAGAACCTAGGGGAAAAGGTAGAAAGTTACCCAGGTATTGCTTTTCCTTTTGCATCAAAATGAATGCCCCCCCACCAAACTCGACAAAAACACACACCAAGGATAGGTGTATTGGCAGAATGAGGCAGGGGGCTAGAGAGTCCCAGGCTAGCCTGGGCCACACAAAAAACTCTGTCTCAACACAAAGGAAGCAAGCCAACAATTCAAACATCAGCTCCAAGGCTGCTCTCTCCATTCTCCTCCAGCTCATTTCCCACAAGGATGTAGGCCCAGAGGAGGCTCCTAGAGCAATGTTCCCAGCATGTAGCTTTCCTTGCTCCTCCCTGCCTCTAACCTGCTCATAACTAAGGCTTTAGGGTCACAAAGTGGCCCTAAGATAGTGAAAAGCAAAATAGAAGTCAGAGGGAAAGAAGGGGATAATTTTGGTAGGAAATAAAACATACAATAAGAAAATAATTCCTAGGGTTGGGATGTGCTTCACTCATACAGTTTGCCTGACATGCAAACACAAGGCCCCGGGGTTAATCGCTACGCCAAATAAAAAGAAACAATTTCTCTTTGAGTCTGTGCTATTTAGGCACAAGAGACTGCCCTTTCCCCTTTTCCTGCCTCTCTCTAGGACATCTTAAATAAACCATTCCTAGGAGCCATAGTCACTAAGAGTTGATACAAATTTTATGTCTGAACTTGCAACTTGAGACTTAAACAGTGCTTCCGTCCTCCCCATTCACACCCCATTCACACCAACTTCCTGTTCCGGAGCTTTAAGAGTGAGCAGCTTACAGTACTCCCCACCACCCCTATGCATCACACCAAGGTCCTGACTGGTTTTGTATCTTCTTTAAGAAGGAAGACTTCTGCTTGCCAGGCCTCTTATGTCAACAATAGATGATGCCTACTTTAAAAGGACTGAATTTGAACTGAGGTCTGTGTGCATGGAAATCATGCCATCTTCTTCCTAGCCCTGTGAATGGCAGGGAGGCCTGATGCATAAGAACGGCTTTAGGTACCTACACATTTGTAGGTACCTCCTCTCCCCTACACATTTGTGTAGGTTGCTTACTTCCTTATTTTCCCCTCCTTAATCCTTTTGCTGATTGGTAAACCCCAGAGGAATTCACTTCCTTATTCACCTATACTTGCAAACTGCATCACAATTTACATATACACAAACCATACATCCACACACATGCAAATTATATACACGTACATGCCAATGATATATTTACATAGAGGAGTACATTACATATCTACACATATGTAAATTATATATCCACATACATGTAAATTATGCATATACACATATGTAAATTATATGATTTCTTTTTGAGCAGCTTAAGCCAAGAGTCATGCTGTCTTCTATATCCTACCTCCAGTGGCGCCCTCCTCCTGGGCAGTGGCCCCTTCGCAGGCACCTTGGGCATCCCCAGCATCCCCATCTTCCTGGGGCTGGCTATCAGCAGCAGCAGCAGGAGCAGCAGCAGCAGCTGCTGCTCCCTCAAGACTCCCCCTCCTCTGCCAGACCTCCCCGAGCTCCCCCTGCTCAGATAAAGCAGCAGCTTCAGCCGTTGACCCTTCCTCTTCCCTGCTGGGCACCTGCACAGCAGGTAAAGAACTAGGAGTGCAGACAGACTCCTGCGACCCCTCCTCCGCGGGGCCACTGCTGGTGGGATCAGCTGCACAGGCCCCATCTTCTTCCTCCTGAGAAGAAAAGGCCGGGGTTTCTGGAAATCGTGCACTCTCTAGAGATGAGCACCGTGTCTCCACGGAGGACAGCTGTGTAGTCACACTCTCATTGCATGAGCTGTCCGCGCCTTCCGGGTCACTCTCCCCCTCGGGTCTGGTACTGGCCTCACTCACACTCTCTGTCCTTGCAGGGTCGCTGGGTTCTGTCTCAGAGGACACCTGAGAAGGCTCAGATCCCTGGTCCAGGGACTCGGTCTCACTGGCAGCTCTGCGGCTCCCTCCAGATGTGTCAGACGCTCCCGCATCTGCACCACTTGTGGGCTGATCTACTTCTTGAGAGCTACATAATTCAGTGCTACCCTGGTCTGCACTGGCTTGAGGCTCCAGAATGGCTTCATTTTCATCAGGGGCTGTACTTGACGGCAAGGAGCCATCTGCAACCTCTGGAAGAATCTCCGGCCTCTCTTCTAAGGATGCAGTTTCATGTACAGAGGCATCTTCATTCTCAACAGGGTTGTCATCCTCTGGTTTGGACTGAGATGTCAGGCTCCCATCATCAATTCTCGATGCCCTGCTGCACATGATCAAGCCTCCCTCTTCCTCCAAAGAAGATGGGTAGCCCAGGTCTTGCTGAAACTCATGGTCTTCTTCATCTGAGTCTATATGAAGCATCGCATTGAGTCTTGTGTCAGTGGGAAAACTACTCCTCAGTTTAGGAGAGGCTCCCATGGACCGCTCAGAGGAGGAGGCTGTCCCTGGCCTGGAGGGGCCATTGTGTTCAATAGCATCTAAGTAATCATTGAGTGAATCCTGGCGGCCCCTGGGGGGTGAATTTCTTGAAGAAGTAGAGATCAAGTCCTCCGTGTCGATCTCCAGAGTAGAGCTAGTCCTGAAAGAATGCTTAGGGGTGCCATCAGCAGCACTGTCCTCGGACACTGGCCCATTAGCACAGAGAGTATTGTCATGATGGCTGCCTGGCATATCTTCCTCATCGGAAGGGCTGCCCAGGTCTCCATTCACAGTGTGGACTCCGAGGATGGTGCCAACAGCCTCCGGAGAAGCATCTGAGAGAGGAAGCAGTACTGGTGAGCATTCAGTAGAAGACAGAAAGATCTACTGTACTGAAACTAACAAGTTTGCTGAGTTCAGTCATCCCAAAGATGACTCTGCCGTATCACTGGCTGCTAGAATTCACTACTCCTCGCTAAGTGAGTATCCCGTGTAACATCTGGCACAGGAGGTATAGGTTTGATCTCTGCAGACTACCTTCGTAATGCAAACGTAATTCTTGGAGCCTTTTTTTTTTCTAACCGGACTTTCCTAAGTGCTTTGGAAGCTGGCAATCATTGGAAAGTCATTCCATTTCCAGCACTGGACATAGTGCTACCCATTTAAATGCTAACTATCAATGGATAGTGTGTGCTTATGCAGCAAGAGACACCTCACCTTCGTGAGCAGAAGATGTAACTTCCACTTTAAACTGGAGGTAGCCACTCACGTGGTCAGCTGGGAGCCGTCTGCCAAGGTTGTAGCTGAGCATTTGGTCCCTGCAGGGGAAGAAACAGCCCTTCATCCCCAGTGTACCTTTGCTTTCTTCCCACAGGCCACCCCCAGTCCCACAGGCTGTCCCTTGAACGTTTCAGAATTTGAAGTTAAATACAGGTTGGAGCACAATGTGGCCCAGGGACAAAAAGAAAGTCGCCTTATAGGAAACATTAAAGGAGAGAGAACAATATGAGAATATAAAACCAGGTTGATTCCAGACAGCAGCCCCTATTGTGAGCGTGTGTGTGTGTGTGTGTGTGTGTGTGTGTGTGTGTGCTCGCGCCTATTGACTCTCAGGAACTGACGTCAGGTGTTCTGCAATGAGGGGGAGTACTGAACAGATTCAAATACAAGGAACTCCTATACTACTAATTACAATCAAAAGGCTAATCAAATCACACTATTTCTGCTCTCATGCTGCCCTCTACTGGCTATTCTGGGAAGAGACGCCTCTGCACCACTGTACATTATAGAGCCTTTAGTAAGCTTTGCAGCATCAACCTACATAGCTTTGTTTTGTAAACAAATATACATACATACATATATATGTATATATATATATATGTATATATATAATTAATTTTATAAACTTGTAATTCATCTGAATTCATAAGTAAGTTCTGAGACATATCTTTTTATGATGTTGATATTATTGTCCTAGACTGATGCTGTCAAACAGTTTGCCTTCCCACCTGAAGTGTTCACTGAAGATCATGCCCACATCACTGGGGCTCTAGGGATATGTTTTCTTTACTTCCCTGGCCACCAGGGAGGAAGCACAAACCCTGTTTACTAGAGGAAGACATGAAGGCATAGCTAAGAAGCTACTGGATGGCAGAACCTGGGATGAGATACATGTTACCCTGCTGAGGAAGCCCCCGTCATGCATCCTCTGTACTACAAGCTCATTTTACACACAGTCTCCATGATTTCAGGCTGCTTTGGGTGGTGTTCCTCTTACTGTCATTTCTTTTTTTTTTACTTGTGGGATACCTGAATGTCATGTTGCCATCAATACACTTGCTGAACAGGGAGTTCAAACAGGTATTACACACATCTTACATGGGAATGTTGGATAGAACTCCATAGCAGCTGTAACTGGTGCAGTGGCAGGGATGCAGCTTCCGTCCTCACTGCTGTGTCCACGCCACGCAGGGAGCTCCTGACATGCAGAAGTGCTTGCACACTGCTGAGTGTACCCAGCAGCAAAGCCCAACGCCCAGCCACTACTTCCTGACACCTAGTCATCTAATAAATCCATCATTTTCTTGTCAAAATAAAATGATTGCTTCTCCATTTTCTGCCAAAACCCACTAGTGATGCTAACGAGGGAAGATTTGCAAAAGCCATGCTTAAGGCAGAGAATGAGTGTTTTATAAGAGTTATAAGGAAAGGACTGTACACATCCGTTTTAGTTACTGTCTCATCTCCAATGCCCAACACAGTGCTTGACATTTAGTAGGCACTTAATGGATACATAATAACTAACTGCCAAACAAGAACGATTGCTTGGAAGAATTTTAACTGAGAAAAACATTCTCAGTTCAACTCTTCCATATCAAAGTTCAGAAAAGCCGCCTATGCCTCTCAGATCCTCCGTGAAGACTGGGTTCTGTACGGAGTGCGGGTCCCGGTTCTCCTCCTGAGTTTGTCCAGCCCATCCAGACTCAAGCTGCTTCCTGCTATGATATATCATTATGAAGAATATGCTATACATTACTACTATTATAAAAAATGAACAACAAAAGTCTTTCTCTAGATGCCTGAGGCATTCTCCCACTAATCGGAGAAAATGATAACCATAGGACCGTGACAAGTCTTTTGGAAAGGAAGCTGGCCATGCCATGGAAAATTTTACAGTTAAACAAATGCTTTAAAAACACATTAGGCAGTGTGGATTATCCCATACAGCCATGCCCTGGACATTATCACCTATTTCAGATAGCTGCAGTTCACCAAATGTATAACTAACCAAAGTATAGCCCTTTCAAGATGTATTGATTATTCAATAGAAAACAATAATCAGGTCAGAAATATTAACATATGCCAATATCTGGTATGATGGCAATGCTTTTAGCCTGCTCATGGAGAGACATCTCAGTTCTGACACTTTATGAATGCATTTTGGACTTCCTTACACTACACACAGAACTGGTCTGTCTCTCCCGTGGGTGTTTAGCTCTTTAGAAGACTAACACTAACACCAGAGAGTTCATCATAGTTTGGGTCACTGACAAGATCGAGCCATTCCTTGCTCAGTCTTGCGATCAGTACATAAATGGATACAGATATAGTACCTGAATTAGATGATTATAATTAATATAAATCAAGTGAGAAATATACTAGATATATTGCAGTTGATTCCTACCATGATCATTCACTGTTGATACATGCTAAGAATAATTTCAAAAGTTCTCAAAATATATCTTCTAGAAGCTATAATTATTATCTTTAAAAACAACTGTCATGTCTCAGCTTTTTATCAGATAAACCAAGCTCCTAGAATTTTGTATTATCGCTTTATTTTGTGTGGGCTGTCCACCCACCCTGTTCACAACTTCTGAGAATCAGGAGGAACAGAATCCATCAGAATCTGTGAGTTGGATGGGGCTAGAGGGGCCTCATAGTCCGAGTAATCGCTTTCAGATGAGGAAACAGAAACCCCAGAAACCTGAAGTGAATGTGGAGGGTCAGGTCTCCACAGGCAACACTCACAGGCAGAACTCAAGGTGTAAAAAGTGCAGTGAATATGCAGGGCCAGCTTCTGTCAGGGAACAACTGCAACTTGTCCCCCAGATGTTTCAGAGAGCAGCGGGTCTAGAGCAGAGGGACTGAGCTCAGATCTCGGCTCTCCCACCTGCAGCCTGAGACCCTCATCTCTGAAATGACTAGCATCACACCCTCCACCTCTGGGAGTTGCTGACACTATGTGGACAAGTCTCTGTAATAGTCTAAGGATGGAGAGGGTAAGAACCCAGCATTTTAGGGGGTTGCCCCTACTATTGCAATGAGGAGGGGGCTCATACTACCACACATTCAAAAGGTTCTCCTGAAGTGAAAAAAGACACACAAAATGACCTAATGCCACCCCAGAGTATTTGCAGTATTGAGTTTGCTGGTATCCACAACATAAAAATATGTATTACATAACAATGGATGGGGGTGTGTTGTATTTTTTAACTACTCACAACTTATATAGACAGCTTACAGGAGTGAAAAACTAAATCTAAGTCCTCAAATAAGTTTGTGTGTGTGTGTGTGTGTGTGTGTGTGTGTGTGTGTGTGTGTGTGTTTCAAGAATAAAGGTAGGCCCTGTGGATGGAATTTATCAGGATAAGATGAGGGTGGAACATTCTCATGAGAGGGTATCATAGCAAGATTTCAACATGCCCTCAAACCAGCCGAATAGCATGAGAATTGTCACTGACTGCTATCTAGGTGAGACTTGGGAAGAGGATGGATACCACAAGAAGGTGTATCATTGGAACAAGGTATTTTGGGTCCAGTGCACTTTATTGAGTATAAGGGCACTTATTAAAGAGACACATTCCACTTATCGACAAGACACACCCAGGGACTACCGAGCTTCACTTCTGTCTCCTCAAAAACTAATCTCAGGATCCCCCAAGTGAGAGGCAGTTAGTTACCCAGCCTGCCGCTCCAGCAGCCTCTGCACCGGAATGGTTAGCTTTCCCAGGAAGCGTTTGATGATGGGCCGGCTCTTGGCAAATTTGTCTTTGATTTCAATTTCTAAGACATCAGTCAAAAGTGCAAAAAAGGAGTATTTCTGAAATTAAAAAACCACAACAACAACATGTTGGCTTAGAAGACAAACGCAACATCTTATCATTTTATATACAGAAAATGGTATCTCTTAAACTGATGGCACACAGAGTTCACATTACCAAGTTGCTGTCAATCCTGTACTCAGATAAAACGAATAAAAGTCACAAAGATTCTTAAAACAAAAAAAGTTTAAAATCTGGGTGGCAACAGAAATCCTTTCATCCAACGATGCACTTCCTTGGTTTAGTAGTTACAGGCAGGACAGCTTCAAAGATAAAATTATGCATAATATATTTACTGAAGTAAAAGGGAAAATCAGTAATCCTGTAATACTAATCTTGTTTCTATTTAAACATTTGACCTCAGTAAATAAACTATGGAGGCAGGAAGTGTGAGTCATGTTTCTTTTCCTTGACAGTGTCCATGCAAGGACAGCAATGTGAACAGTATTAGCCTGTTTGACATTTAGGCGCCACTATGTTTATTTAGTATAATAATTAAAGTTCTCCAAAGGGCAGAAGAATTTGGCAGTGTGCTTAATGGAAAATAGTGCTTNAAGAATAAGAAAACTACATATAAGTGTCCTGCCTTTGAGTAGGTAGTCAAATTAATAGCTGAAGCCCAGTTTGTTCATCTCCAGAGGTAGAGGTAGTTAGACCATACTCTCGGCTGCCCCATCAGGTGAACGCACAGTGCTCAGCAGGCAGAGGATGAGGTCAGCGCACAGTGCTTGACTAGTACATGTGGTAACCCTGGCTTTGTTTATGGGCAACTCGAAAAGGGCAGATATGAAAGAGGAAGAGGGCGTTAATGCTTGTTTGGTTATTGTATCTACTATGAGCTTTCTAGAGCTCACACTTCAAAGTATTTTATATTTCCCAGGCTTCACGTCACAGTAGATGAGGTGCTATGACTTTAAGAGTCATTTGTCATTATGATATCATGGTGTTTTAGAACAGGTGTGAAAACACAAGCAACATCTGCCACTCAAATAAACACAAGGACTCTTCAGGGACATGCCTTTCCACACTCAAGCCCCAGACTTCTAGATCCAATTTGCTCTAATTACTTTCATATTTTGTGAGATTATCTCTAACTATAATACTGCTATAGCATTTGTTATCACATACTTCTGTGGCTAAAACATTCAGACCTGATTTAACTAACTACACATCTCCCTCAGAGGTAAAAGTTTACTAGAAACATTCTAGAACTGTGATGCAAAGGCTGGATCCTGAGATAGACTGGGAAAGTCTCTGCTGGCCAGTGAGAAGGCATGCCACATCTCTGCTCGTATGTGACTCTGTGTAGCTCTACTGAGAAAACCCTTTGCTTGATTCCACTGACATGATGCATTAGGAAGACAGGCAGCGTAATGTTGCTGTGAGAAACTCAAATACTATCAACACAATCTGCCAATCTGCCTTCACTCAGGATGCCGACTTCCTGAATGGCTCATCGAGCAAGAATCTGAAAGTTCACGAAAACATTTGCCAAAGCTTATAGAGAAAGAAACTCCTTTAATTTGGATAGAATACATACTAGAGAAAAAGGTTAAAAAAAATTAAACACACACCCGCTTTTTCTCCTTTGATTCAGACTCTACTGTTACTCTGCAAGGTAATATTTTGATTATCCTGTTTTTATGATAACCTTCATATATTTTGTTCCTCATGAACTTTTTGCATTAAATTTTATTTTTAAAAATATTAAGACATATATTTATTTCAACTATTAAACTTGTAGCATACAATAAAGTTGTACCCTAGAAGAGAACAATTCAGCAGTCTCACTATACACCTGGCTCTAACAAGAAGGAACTAGTTCATAAGCAGTGTACCCTCCCTGCAACAGAACTAGATATCTGGAGCCACCGTGCCCACACCCATTAACAGCTCAAGTCTGCACAGAGTTCAGAGGGAAAAGATGAACTCACCTGTCAAGTACTGTCAAGCAGAAGACCGCCCCCATCACACCTTCACACCCTTCCCTCCCCTCCCCCAGCCACTGTCATCATCTTACCTCTCTGTGCCAGATTGGATTGGTGGTGTTACTGATGATAGTAGATCTTCTCTCTTGCCCATGGTGGGCACAGGTAGGGAAACTGCTCTTCTTCCCTGGCTGAATGGACATCTTAAGATAAGGGTCAGGATTGAAGAACATCCCTTTCTTGAGCCCAACTGCCCTGAGATCTTTAAAGAATGAGAGAGAGGGGCAGGGGGAGGAGGGGAGAAGGAAGCAGGAGAGAAGGAAGCAGGAGAGAAGGAAGGCAGCAGAAAGGGGGAGGCAGAGAAGAAAGGAGGAAGGATCCAGACATCCTGGTTAGCACAAACAGCCAAGTTCTTAACTAAAGTTCTAATCCAAAGGTCTAGATAGAGAAGAGCCAGTGAACCAGCAGCTGAATTAGTCACATTGCACACATATAGAGATGTAGACACACTGTGTGCCTGTAGAGAATGGCAAGTGGGCCGTGGCTATAATTCCAGCAGAGGGCTCTCCAAGGTGGTAAAAATAACACCATCCCTTCATCACCTTGTGCCCCTACAGCTGGAATGCTTTTCACCCCATGTGCTTGTGGGTCCTCGCCATCTTTTTCCTGGTGCAGTATGGTTGGTCAGCCAGAATGTAAGACAACCTCCACATAGAAATTCTTAATAATCAGCTTATAAAAAGCACCCATATATGTAAAATTATACATATCTATACTATATGTGTACATATGCGTATTATATATGTATACGTATGCATAAGTTTAAACCAGTTTAACTTAAGGTAAAATTTTAAAGCACACACTCATTTGTACTACATCTTAAATGTCATACATATTCTATAGTGAATTCAATATGTAAATGCAATTATTTTGAATAATTCTTCAGTTGTTTTTCTATAACCTATAAAGTAATTTAAATATTCGATGAATACCTTATAAGTTACCTTATTCTCACAAAATGTTTTATATGATACAAGCTGCTAAAAGTCTTAGCTGCAGTCTGCTCAACAAGGAGATATTTCAACTGTCAGGCCGACAGGTACACACATGTCTACAACTAAAGCTGACTTAGGTGGTCCCACAACACGTTTCCGAGACTATCGGTGCGGTTTATGTAGCTCTGGGACTAAACCATCTTGAAAGCTGTGGAAGAGATAACATTTTTATGTGTTTCCAATCAATCTGGAAGTCTTGAACACTCGAGCTTAGAGATCCAGTCTGCACAGGGAGACCTATATTGGCTAGAGAAAGAGATACTGTGTCACAGCCCTGAAATATAGGAATATAGCCCTGAAACCTAGGCCTTGGGGTTTATGTATTCCTCAGAACTCACACTTGGGAAGGAATGGACTGGTCCACAAGAACTCATGGCCTAGATACATAATATGAAAACAGACCAGGGCTGGCTAATGACACAGTCAGCAGTGGAATAGGACAGCACAATAGCAAATATGGAGATATTCACCAGTGAGGCCTTGCGTTAACAACACTGCATGAGATCTAGATTGACGGCTGCCCTAGAAAGCATCAGGAGAGGGAAGGCCAAGGGGGGAATGAGACAGGTGCGCTGTGAAGCTGCCGTCAGCTCAGCATCCCAGGGCTTCCTTTTCTGATGCTTCATTATTAAATGCATTATTAAATTCATTATTAAATGCAGATTTGCATGTGATCATTCATTATCTGTGTATTTTCAATCTGTTAGTATAAAGTAGCCTTGAGAAGAAAATGCAGCTTACACATTTATCTTCTTGCCCTTCTTGAGTGCTCTTGCCTCAGACTCAAGACAGATTGATAGCCTCTAGATAGTAAGTTTACTTCCAAGCAAGGGATTTCCTTGAAGCAAATGCAGAATATCATGGATCGAAACAGCTGCTACAAAGTCTGACAAAACTCATGCACTCACAGACAAATATTCCTTTGAACAAAAAAGGATTCTGTCACCAGATTAAAGACACGGTGAAGAAGGTGTCAAAGTCAGACACCTGGATGCCGACTCTGCATCCAGACACTGCACAGATGAATGAACCTTCATCAAGGCAGTGATAAACTGAGTATTTGTAATCTGTCAATACAACCCCTGAATTCATCTCATCTCTGTTCTTGCTTCTATTTTCCGTTGTTTCGTTGTTCATAAGTAATCCACAACACATAACAAACCAAAGAAGAGCTCCAAGTAACAAAGGCATGCATGCTAAATACCCCAGGTTCAGCCTTATAAGATTTAAGGCGTTAATCAAGACACAATTTTTGCTGAAGCTGTACAGTTCAATTCTCGGTCCCCTTCCTTATTCTTAGATAGTCAGGTATAGTGCATTTACAGGCAGCTATTCTAGTAGGTCGATGCTTTCAGACAAATATTGTCACCCACTGTCAGTCTACAATCACTTTAATTGATTTAGAATTGATGTTATAGAATTCTGCTCATCTCCTATGATTTTTACCCATTTCTGCCCACTCAGCAAATGTCTATCTAGTGAAGAAAAACATATCACAGGCATCCAGCTTCTATCTGAACAGAGGCGGGATACTACCAAAGTATCTAAAGACAGATTCACTGATATCCTAGAGTTTATTGCTTATTTTGAGGAAGATGTCCTGTGATTTTACTTTCCAGAAAGTAATTATCCTGCAGTGAGTTTAACAGCACTCCTTCTGAATTCAAAATCAATATTGACTGCCATGTTAAAAATGATACCCAGCAACCCAACACATCATTCAATAGCTCTAAACTAAGAAATCGAAAGAGTATAGTCAACAATCAAGGGGCTAATTGTTCCCTTTTTATCACCAGAGGCTTCAGTGCCTATAGCTTCCCTNGTAATTATCCTGCAGTGAGTTTAACAGCACTCCTTCTGAATTCAAAATCAATATTGACTGCCATGTTAAAAATGATACCCAGCAACCCAACACATCATTCAATAGCTCTAAACTAAGAAATCGAAAGAGTATAGTCAACAATCAAGGGGCTAATTGTTCCCTTTTTATCACCAGAGGCTTCAGTGCCTATAGCTTCCCTGAAACATCCCAGGTCGAAAGCACAAGCTGTTAGTCAACATGTCTTCAGGAAGCAGTGTCAGAGCTAAGCAAATGCTACCATAGGTGGAGGTACTTTAAAGTATCTTACACAGATACTTTGAAAATACCAAAGGTCCCAAACAGATTATTGGCCTAATCTGAACCATAAGCCACCCACCAGGTGACAACTTCTAAGATTCATGAGGAAGGTGAAAGAAGGAAAGAAAAGAGGCCTTCGAATGAACAGCCCCACAGGAAGTGACACAGATCACTAAAGGAAAAGACCACACCCAGCGATGGGTGGATGTGCACAGTCTACACAGTGACTACTGAGGCTCAGCTCTGGGTGAAGGTGGCTGCTCTCACAGTCTCTCTGTTTAGATGTAGAGCCTCATTTGCAGTATTTAAGCAGTGAAGAGAACAGAGCCTCACTTGAATTTCAGATGTGCTACACCTACAAGAAGTTTCTTTACAGAGTCAGGTAAACTTCAGGCTTTGTATAACTATCACCCAGTTGTCTACTCAGATTCAAGCATTGCTGGCTTTCTTAGCACATTGGTGGTTGTATAACTTCCAACTTATTCTTTTATTTTTCAACTCATTCTTGATAAGTCAGTGGTTTTCAAAATTTTTTGAAAATGCCTATGTACAAAATAAATTTCACCTTTTTATGTTGCAGCCCAGTGCACCCAAATATTCATTTTTATCTCAAAAATGCCAGTTTGTGTAAGCTGTGTCTTATCAAGTTATTTCCTCTTTGGTAGTAAGCCTCACTTACTTCTATGCTAGTTTCAACTCAGTCAACTTCACAAACCACAAAACAAAACTCAGGCTGAAACTACGCTGTACCTGGAAGGTTTGCACACAAGCCAGGGGCATGCTTTGTCAAACAGAAAACCATTTATCATTTTACTTGTTAAATTTATCTTTTTAATTTCATGAAAACAGCTATCTGTGCTCTAATATTTTATGTGCAATCATCACAGAAAAAAATATATGGCTTTCTTTTATTTTTCTTTAAGCCTTCAACCTTTTCCTTTCTCCAGTTGAAGTAAGCACAACTGGTTTCAAGTCAGCAACGCAGTCTCCATACACCTGCCGTATACTCACGCTCACAGTCCTTCCTTCATGAGAAAACCTGGTAGAAAGAGTACTTTCTAAACATAACAACCATCTAATTTTATCATAGTAAGATATATTTGACTTTCCAGAAGTATGACCAAAAGAACTCAAAATAGGCTAGTGTACAGACCATATGATACTGTAGAAGAAATGATGGTGACCTACATTGAGGCTGCACACCCTTAGACTGGAGGCCACAGCCAGACACTTACCTGACAATGTGAAGCTGACGAGTTTCCTAGAGTGCAGGCTTCCTGAAGCACCTCCTTCCATGCCTTCAGCCCCCATCTGAGGAGAAAAATGTGTGTGAAATTTCATACTGTTATCTAATGGTCCAGAGACCCTCATCTGTTTGGACTTACAATGAGGTGTTTTTTTTTTAAAGCATTATAATGTATGTCTTCAATTTTTCAAATTTTAGAACAGATATGCAAATATAGGTTCCAAAATACAGTATCAAAGGTTCATATTTAATCTTTATCCCATTAAAAATATGAACTTTGAAATCATTCTTAATATAATCAATCTATTTACTGTGTGTCCTGTCTTTAATATGAGTATAGTTTTACATGGTACACATTCCTATAATCAAGCACTCAGGGGGATGAGAAGGCAGAAGAATTATAAGTTTGAGGCCAACTCTTTCTGTTCTTCTCTCTCCCTCTCTAGTGTGTGTGTGTGTGTGTGTGTGTGTGTGTGTGTGTGCACCTGTGCATGTATGTACTTATGTTGATGGTGGTAGTGTTACATTTGAAAAAAGGTCTTGCTATATAGCTCAAGCTTGCCTGCTTCATTGGGAGAGACTCCCTACCATTGAGATGAGATCACTCTTGATCATTCTGGGCCATTTTGGCCCGTCTTCAGCCGTAATTTTTCTTAGGTTGGTTTGGGAAGGGTCATAGTGTATCCTCCACCTACTCTCTACAAAGCCCAAATTTTCAATTAGCCTTGAACCCAAGATCTTCTTCTTTTTTACTCTCAAGTGTTGGGATTATTAGAAAGTGCCACCATGCCTGGTTGGATATACTTGATGCAAAATGAATATATTTATATTACTACTAAAACTAAACATTAAATTCCTTCATAGTTAATAAGAAAGCCAGGAGTAAGTACTTGACTTTTGCCGGATTCATTAATATGTGTCAAGTCTTCCTCCCTTACTTCATATCTCTGAGTATTCACATAGGCATCCTACCCGTGTTCAGGCTTCTGCTGTATTGTAGTGTAGGCATTTGGCTATTGGAGCTAGCCATAACATGACCATGGAATGCTACCATACAAATCATCTTTTCTTAAAAACTTTTGAATAAACTGAATCTTATATGAAACCAGTAATTTAAAGACCACAAAGCAAATCTAGATATTTCTCTCAGTTTCTGTACAATTAGTGCACAATTTATGATTTCTAAGAATAAAGTTCTTCATGGTAGTCTGAAAAAAGAAGTCCATATTACAAGAAGAGACAGAATTGAAGCAGAGTCGATTCTGAATATGTAGAAAATGAAATCACACACAGAATTTAATTATGAAATTCATATTAAACCCTACCAAGTTTCCTTCCCAAACCAAGCTCGTGAGCCCTCAGCTTAATCAGGCCTGACCTGAGGCTTCTGTCTCCTACTTGGTAGATTATAAAAATTCTACATCTTTTAGCTAGTGGGCACCCTCTCCTCAGTATGCCATCACTCTTGACATGACATCAAATTCCTCATTTCTCACCTGGCTCCAGCTGCCATCTGATCACCTGGGCTGCCTTTGGCAGAAATTATGTTTAAGTTAGTTTATCAAGAGTTACTGTATCCCCTTGGTCCTTTTAGTAATTTTTCATCCACCGACTCTGCATCTTGGATGCTACATCCACTCCAGTAGAGACAAGCATGACAGGACCCCAAAACCTGGGCGCTGTCCCGAGGCGAAAAGTTCACGGAAACTTAGTCTCCTGGAATTGTGGCATCCTGTATAACGAATGCTCCAATGTCCTTGCTTTAGTTGGTAAACAGATCTGTGTGCTTTCCCTTAATATTGCTTTATTATAAGTGTTCCTAAAGATTGAATTTTTGACATATAGCTAAGTTACATTCTAGGTAGTCCTTGATCCGACCCTGGGCATGGATAGCTAAGTCACTGCCCTACACAGGAATTTACCTTTAACTAGGAAGAAGGAAGTTTGGGATCTAAGGAGAAACCAGAGTAGATACTTAGAACTACAGATAGCTGAGTTACACCCATATACAAGTATTTACAATGGCCTAGGGGGAAGGTGGACTATACAATAAACTAGAATAGGACCTATGGCAAGGGCATGAAGCCCTTGCCCCTGGCTTCTAAGATTAAGTGGACCTTAGGGGGAGCTGTTTTTGATCCCAGTTGTTAACATTGAATTTTATCCCAGTTGGTTCCTGCCAGTCCTTCTGTCTTTTCATTCCTCTGTTTTGTGTAAGAATCCAGTAACCTCATTGTACCTTGCCAATGTGTCACCTAACTTCCCTATTTTCTTCTGTATAAAAAGTTTGATGCTGAATTTAACAAATTACATTCACATTCAGCACACTCTCTCATGTCTGTGTCTGTCTGTCAATTCCTGCTGACTCTATGCCCATCTGTCTGAACCCCTGATTCCCACGGATTGAGGGGGGCTGACTAGGCCCGGTCCATGGCACTTGGACATAAATCCTCACTTTCCTACCTTATGTCTGAATTGATCCATTTCTATTTGCAGGTCTCTCTTCCCTCATGACACCAATTTCTGGGTAAAATCTGGTTTTATCCATAATTTTCTCATTTGCACCACTGTCCAGTGTTGGGTGTCTCTGGTTTGATACTTCTTTGTTTTTGATGTACCCACAGGTAAACCTCATACAGCATCATAGGTGACCATTACTGATACAAGTCAAGATGTAATGCACACTTCTACAGTCTTCCTGTGCCTTCTACACCACAGACAAGATTATGTAGCAATTAACTGCCCCCGATCAGTTTGCATCAGTACCACTCAATTCTCTTTATCTAGCCCATCCTCTCCTCTCCTCTCCTCTCCTCTCCTCTCCTCTCCTCTCCTCTCCTCTCCTCCCCTNCTTGGCAGTGAGCTATAGCAGTTGGCAAATACATGCATTCAAAGAACAGTAGGGGCAAGCACACAGATTCAAGAAATGTTCAGGCTATTATATTTAGCTATGTAAAGGCTTTCTACTAATAATGAAATCTCTTTCCCAGTTTCGGGGTCTTTGAGACCTGTTACATTTTCTCAGGATCTTTCACAACTTCATCCTGCCTGTTCTCAGCATCCAGGGCCTGGGGCAGGGGATACAGATGTCCCCTGTGACAGATGATCACAACCTACACTCCCTGCTGCACCAGGACAGCAGGTGTGCAAAACAGGGCCTTGCCTTGAGTAGAACACACTGCCCAGTAAGTAAGACAAGTCCCTCCGAGATTATAACATGTATGTCTGACAGGAACTTGTTTGTGATTGAAAATACACATAGACTGTCTTCGTTTAAAACTAGCTCCTCTCCTCTCCCTCTCTTTATTGACACATGATCTTTTTATGTAGCTCAGGTTGACAATTCACAATCTTCCTGTCCCAGCCTCCTCAAGTGCCAGGATAACAGGCACACACCACTAAACCAGACTTATAAACTAATTAAAATATTTTAAACACCTACAAGGAATACAGGAAGATACCTATATATAAGTTTCACCTTAAAAATGTAATTTATTCTGTGGCAAGACTTACTTAGAGCAATTATCCAAGAATTCATAGAAAAATAGTGTCAGCTCTCTGGCAAAATGCTCATCTGAAATAATGTTCAAAGAGTACAGCTTTATCTCACACTATGACAAGGCCAGAGAAGGCCAACCATTATCACTAAATCCAGGATCATTCTTGTAATACACATATCGGCATCTGTGTTTAGAGAAAGGTTTTTAAATAGACTCACTCCATAGATCCATTCCAGGAAATCCAGAAGCAACAGTGTCAACCAAGTGCTGAAATAAGACAGTCAAGGCTCAAAGACATCGGCTGCATACTCAGATGAATGATAGTGATGTCAACATCAACATACAAATGACAGAGGAGACAGAGGGTCACACACTCTTGATTCATCGCACAGGGATTTGTGAGAAAGGGGATCACAGGATTAGTGCAATGACTCATTTCCCGACCTGGAGAAATTCTCAGCTGCCTTTCTCAGGTCTATTCTTTGTATCTGTCCTGGGATAATCATACTAAGCAAGCTTCGTGAATGTCAGTGCTGATACAATAATTAAAGATATGCTGTATACCCAAGGAACTACCAATCTGTTACAGTGGCATAGCACTGACCTCTCCAAAGGAGGTCAGACCCAGGTGTTTTCAGACTGCTCAGAAATCTACTGACCACCACTTTCATTAATGAGTTCTTTTAATCAAAATGTTCTGTCCTGATTGAAGTGCTGTTGGCTACACAAAGCTCTGAAGTCACGCTGAAAGCACATTAATTATCCCCAAACCGCAGGCTTTCACGGGGCAGTCTCACTGGAAAATCACTGCAATGCATTTAATTGGCAGTAGGTTAGACATCCCCCTCAACGCCCCCCCCCCCCAGCACCCTTCCTTCAGTGACAGCTAGATCTTGGAACTACTCAAGTCTAAAAGCCTCTAAATTCAGGAAGTGCTGGCTTTCTTTTTATTGTTTAATTTCATTCAAAATGAGTTTTTTCAGAGGTTTGATTAGAAGCATCTCTACTCTTTTAGATAACATGAACAATATTAATTTTTCATTTTTCTATTTTAATGACAAGAAAGTCTAATCCAGTGTTACGTGGCCACGGCAGATTTTATAGTCAACAATTGTTAACCATTTTGTGACCCACAGAGTCTTATGTAGTAATGTGAGCTATTATTTCTATATTCTGTACTAGGTTTATTATACTAGAGAAAACTCTAATATAATTTTTTGTTGTTGTTTTGGGTTTGTTTGTTTGTTTGTTTGAGACTGGGTTTCTCTGTCTAGCCCTGGCTGTCCTGGAACTCACTCTGTAGACCAGGATGGCCTCGAACTCAGAAATCCACCTGCCCCTGCCTCCCAAGTGCTGGGATTAAAGGCGTGTGCCGCCGCCACCACCACTGCCCGGCTTAACATAATTTTAACCATTGAGCAATTTTCATACATTGTTCCTCTTCTCTAGATTTTTTTTCCTTTTTCTTCTTCACCCAAGTAGCTTTCTGTTCATCGTCTGGGCTGTCCTTCATTCAGAACTTTCTGGTCATAGTGCCACTTCACTCGGCCTCATCCAAGGACAGCTTAAGTGATCTGACTTGAGCCACCATTGTCCCTGGTATAGCAGTGACAGTGACACCACCCTCCCCCATTCTTCTTAGCATCTGAGTCCCAGCAGGAGACTCAGCACGTAGCAGCAGACACACCCACCAGAACCAAGTCTGAATGATGAGTAAAAGGAAAGGATTGCTTCAGAGGCACTCGGCATGGTCTGACAATCTCAAAATGTCATCTGCTGAGAATGCTTTCTCATTTTGGGGGATTTCACCTGTTTCCAAAAATGAAATATCTCTATAAAAACACACAGACACACAGACACACACACACGCGCACACACACACACACACACACATACACAGAGTGAAGATTCTATGACATAGGAGTCAAGTTTTTATCTAGACTTTTATAAGCTTATTTTTATTAATGACAAAACCTTTAAGGATTTACACATTAGAGCCAAGAATCTTCCCTAAACCATCAGTCAATTATGAGAACTATTGATTTTTAAATACAATTGTTTTTTTCTAACAAGAGAAAAAAAGTCAGAAATCTGTAAAAGCAATCCTTAGGAGACTGCCATTCTCTTAGAGACGGAGGGTTTCCTTTCAAAGTAGTGATTATGCTTCACAGGATGGCTTAATGAAGACGTGGGCTCCCAGTGAGTGGCCAGGCTTTACCAAACAGTAGACTGTTGCAAGGCATGTTGTGAGGGATTTAAACTCAGACCTCTGAGGGAAGCGCACTCTCTTTGGGGGAAAGCTCCTTGAGGCGACTGCTAGGCAGAATCACTATGACTTACTTCACTGGGTGGATTTTCCATTTTACACACTGAATTCAAGTAAATCCACCTGAGATATAGTATCACAATTTTCTACTAGCCTCATGTAAAAGCCTTCATAACAGAACACCATGTGATTCCTGGTGTTCCCTTGAAGAGCAGTTGGCACGGCAGGACCATTCTGTAGCAAGTGTTTTCCACTGATTGGTATAACAGATGCAGTTATGGAAGCCTCGTTACACATTTCCTTTCCTAAAACAGTGGCCATACCATCGTGTATTTCCTTGTCATTGTCCCTTAGGACTCTGACAGGGTAGCCCAGGCAGAAATAGAACTCTTCACAGGCCTCAGGAGGAAGCCAGCAATGAGAACTCACCATCACAGCTGGGTTCTTCACAGTAATACAGGGGGTTGTGGCTCGCAGGGCTCCACTAATACCATGGTAGTATTTGAAACAGATTTTGATCTCCGCTGCAAAGCAAAGGAAGAAAAATAGCTGAATCCACTGAGGAAAAGCCACATCCCTCCCAGGCAATCCTTTCTATACATGACTCCCTTTCCGGAGGCAGCAACGGATTTTTACCAATTCCTGGTGAATTTTCGTTATTTTGCTTTTCTCTATTGCCTTCTTTTACACATGGTCTTGATATGAACATCACCTAAGCTAGTCTGAAGAGACCAGCCTCAGAAGAGCCCTGCTCTGAATCCTCTCACCTCAGCCACCAAGCCCAGCTTTGCTGAAACTTCGTAAGAACATCTCAACTGATTCGGAAAAAACAATGCATGCGAACAATATACTGAATATACTCTGTATATTCAGAGTAAAGGGAAGACTGTGATCCTTTTAGCTCTACCTGCCATGGTGCTCACAGTACCAGGCAGTGCTGTGCCTGCTGTCTGGGCTGTTATCCAGTACCCACTTTAGCCTGTCCTGGGTGACAGGCGAGGGGTTCAGGTATTCTGTAAGCCAGCTATGCACTCCACTGACAGTTTTTAACCTTTTCAACATAAACAGATCATAGCTGCGACTAGAACTATAGAAAGCAAAGCATGGGCGGGGTGGACTCTCTAGGAACACACATGACTTTAATCTTCCAAGTGACTTGAACGAGTTACTAAATAGGGATCAGATTTGGGGACCTGATCCACGGTGATGAGCATGTAGACACGTGCACACCTTTTAAATTTGTTTGGACAATTAAGTTTGAGAAAAGGCAAGGCGTATACCAGCTGCGGTTTTTAGGAAGCAGTTAGTTTCCAAAAGCATGAAGTGAATGTGTTTCACTATAAACCTAGAGTCAGGGGAATGTCTCTGCTCACTAAGGTCTAAGTCCCCATGATGGGTGTTGTCTCCCAGGTGTCCTTCCTTAGATGCAATGGTGCTGGCCAGCAGGGAGGGCCACAGATGGCAGTTCTGGTCAACAGAGGGAGAGCCTCTCAACCGAGTCACAGAATTGTTAAGATGGGGCTGTTCCACACATTTCCCAAGTAACTTAGTTTACCACTGACTTTTCTGAGCATGTCAAGTGGCATCCTGTGGAGGATTTGACTGGTTCCCTTAAAGAGAATGATATAAGGAAAGTTTTCTTCTGAGAATTTATACTATATTCCTCATATCAATGGCCAAATGTTAAACCCAAGGAAAGTTCCATCATAAGTTAAAACATCAAGTCTATCATCTATCTATCTATCATCTATGTATCTAGATATGTATTTAGATATGTATCTATTATGTATGTATATATGTATGTATGTACATATCTATCTATCTATCTATCTATCTATCTATCTATCTATCTAGTATTTGTTGTTGTTTCTGTGTTTTGAGACAAGGTTTCTCCATGTAACAGAGCCCTGGCTGTCCTAGAATTCACTTTGTAGACCAGGTAGGACTTGAACTCACAAAGATCCGTCTGCCTCTGCCTCCTAGTATTAGGATTAAAGACTTGTGCCACCGTGCTCAGCTAATACCAAGTCCTTTCATATATACTCATTACCACAGAATAATTCACAATTTAGTTAGGATCACTAATCACAAGATTTTATTGTGCACCAATCAATATGCACGCTCACCACTGTGCCAGAGAGAGCAAGGGACTCCAGGATGACATCTGGCCTAGCAGTTATTTTATAGTTTAACTGCTGAGATGACAAGTCCAGGCATGGCAAACCACAAAATAAAGACACTAAAGAGGAAAAACACCAGAAGGAGGAGGAACACAGGGACCAGAGAGGAGGTTAGTGAGAGCACAGTGGCGCCGCAGGACAAGGTTTAAGGATGATACTCAAGACTAAGGAGCGGTGAGGAGGCAGGAGTTAGTACAGGGTTTGTAGAACCTCAAGTGTGTTTGAGACTCTGTTATTGCTCTCTGCCTCACTCAGAACACTCCTGCAAATGGCTTTCCTGAACACAAGCAAAGCCACCCCCTCCACTTGTTTTCTCTCTCTCTCTTTCTTTCTTTCTTTCTTTCTTTCTTTCTTTCTTTCTTTCTCTCTCTCTCTCTCTCTCTCTCTCTCTTTCTTTCTTTCCTTCCTTGCCTTTCTTTCTTTCTTTCCTTCCTTGCCTTTCTTTCTTTCTTTCTTTCTTTCTTTCTTTCTTTCTTTCTTTCTTTCTTTCTTTCTTTCTTTCTTTCTTTCTTTCCTTTTCCGAGATAGGGTTTCTCTGTATAGCCCTGGCTGTCCTGGAGCTCACTCTGTAGACCAGGCTGGCCTCAAACTCAGAAATCCGCCTGCCTCTGCCTCCTGAGTGCTGGGATTAAAGGCGTGCGCCACCACGCCCGGCTCCATTGCTTTCTTCTGTGGCAACACTCTGCAAAAGCAAGCCTAAGTTACACACCAAGGGCTGTCAGAGCAGAGCAAAACCCACTATCCTTTGTGAGGAGTTGTATGGGCATGAGCTCATCTGTATCACATTCTAAATACCGGAGAGCTGCCAACTCTCTGTGTGTCTGCCTGCAATAAACATGATGTGCTTTGGTAAGACATCTTCCATGCACTCTTAGGTTAGAGGACGCGGCCCACACATCTTGAAGATTTTAGTAACTAGGTAACAGACGGAGAAAACACCACTGATTGTTTTAATGGGAGGATGTTGACCGTGGCAGCTTTGCTAACTGATCCATTTGGCATATTATTTCCCGTTACAACAGCAACAAGGACAATAACAACACAATCATCACCTATATAACAATTTAGAGTCCACACAATTCCATGGTGAATTTATCATGAACTGTACAAAGTAGACTTTGTGGTACTCATCACTAAGACTCTTCAGAGCTGTACTGAAGAAGTAGAGAGCTGAGGGGTTTAAATCAATCAGCCGCAACAAACCATACACAGAGGCAAGTCTTCAGAGAGAAGAGCAGAGTCCCAGACAGGACAGGGGTTGTGTTTGTACTTGGATAGGAGCCAGACTGGTTCCTTCAACTGGATACCGGAACAATTTCTACCCTTAAAATACAGGACCCATTAAAATACAGGACCCATTAAAATACAGGACCCCTTAAAATACAGGACCCATTAAAATACAGGACCCATAGTGAGTGGTACTGACTTTGCCTTCAGCTATTATTGAGTGCTTTCGGAGGACATTCACTATCTTTTTAAAAATGGGAGAATGAGATTTCAGCTAATGTGCTTGAATCTCTTCAAGGTGGTTACAGGGAATTGAAAGATGGTTCACAGGGTAGAAATGCAGGGCTGGGCTCAGATGATAGCTCTAGCTGTATGCAGAAATGTCACATAATAAGACTATTGTAGAGAAATGTATACAGGGGCAACTGTGAACAAATGTCAAGGTAAGGACTGCATGTCCAGGACCATGAGGCCTCACTCAACAGCAAGAAAGAACATGGACAGAGGAGCAAGGGGTGTCCCACCTTCCCTAAACACTTTCCCCACAACCTGGTGTGGCAGGCTCTTCCTGCATCCTCTTACTGCATTCAAGCCACAGGGAAACAAAACAAAAGAATCTCAAGTCTGAAAAACAAGAGTATTTTTCTAAAGCTGTACTTAACGTGTGCTGGCCCAGAAGGCAGCAGGATAGGGAAAGATGGTGCTTCCTGCTTTGACCCAGATGGTCTGAGTGGGTTGTGGCAGTCCTAGCCTCAAGAGGAAGGATGTGGCCTGATGACATCTTCCTTTCTGAGGCCTCTTCTGATCCCTGAAGCTAACCATGAATTATATCCCATTCCTCTTAATAATGTGTGGGAGAGTTTGCTTATGCAATTACTAAAACAAAGATTTAAAATCTTGAATTTGAATGTTGACAAGACAGACATGTCTCTTTATCTTGAAACTTTGAATCCTCTAATGTTTATAAATACAAACAAAAGATTTCCCTAAGGTAATAGCTCCTCACTACACCTCCACCGCTGAGGAGCAGATGCGTGTTGAGGAGCAGCGGGAGGACGAGATGGAACTTCAGAAAGCATTTAGGAACCTAACATGTCCCTCAGAAAAGGGACTTCTCTATATCAAATCTCAGTGCAATTACTTTATCATCTGTTTAAAAAGTACAGACTTCTAGGTCAATATAGGAATAAAATATTTCTAGATAAAGACTGTGAAATTAGTCACCAGTTCCCTTCACGGGAAGGACACTTGCAATTGCTGTGATGCCAGAGACAGTTACTTCTACTTTTGCTTATTTTAAAAATGACTCTCTTTTCATAAATTATCTATTCAAAACATATCTTCTAAAAGCAATCAACTCAGCCATATCAGCCCTAGACACATATGATGATACTGTAAATTTTCTCTGAGAAAAGATTCTATGATCCACCGCCACAAGCCAGGGATTTACTTCAAAGACTGAGATCTACCCATCACCTTACACAATGGCATGCTTGCTTAGGCAGTCCTTCACAGACTATTGTCATTTAGGAAGTCTGGATTATCCCATGGTGTGTAAATTAGATATATAATTTAATCATAAAGATTGTTGGTTCTTCTTCGTCCTTCTTTCTTTCATCATTTCTATTTCACTAAAACAAAGTGAATTAGAAATGGAGGGCTCGTACTCCAGCAGTAGCTACATGTCATCTCTCACTGTAAGAGGAGACATCATATAAGCTCATTAATTCTACTACACAGTTTTTACTGGTGCCCTGTGTGCTGTCATGAAATGGTCCTCTTTGTTGCCGTATTATTCAGCAGATACAAACTGAGGGAGGTCTCACTTTAATCTTTACACTTCTAAAGACATTTACCCACAGTATCAGCAGCATGCTCACTTGCCATTTGCAAGTCCTAACAAGTTGCCTGTGGGTTTGTGCAGTGGGAAAGCCTTCCTTGGTCAAGCTACAGCATAGGAATCATGTAAACAAATGATGGGCAATCTCTCTGTGCATGTGGCAGAACTCTCATGGGATGAGAGAGCTGACTGAACCCAGCACATGCCACATGAAGAATGACACTGGAAAGTACCAAGTCTCCGAGAGCAAGAACACATTCTGTGCCAGTGAGAAAGGGACTGAAAAATGATGGCCTTAGGGTAGGGGCCCTGATGGTGAAAACAGGAGGCTGAGGTCACTCATCTCTCCCAGTAAAAATCACCGTACCACATGCATATTTTTCAAGGCACCAAGTTAGACACCCCCCCCCCAGTGGTATGACTGCCATGCTCACTATCTGCATTGCTAATGTTGCTTCCAAGGACCAAGACAGGTAAAAGTCTAAAAATATTAGAAAATTACTGCAAACATTAGTGTTTTGGTTGTTGCCTTAACAATCACAAAGCAATTCAGCCATTAAAGTGCACAATTTCTAGGTTCACTCACTGATCCATGATCAGTAAGTACCTAAAATCGTACCTCAAAGTTGGTGATTAATAAATGTTTAACAATGATGGGGAAAATTAATAGATATATAGAAGAAAGAAAAAAGGCAAAAAACTTCACCTAAGCGTGAATGAATAAAAGAAGAACCACAGTTTATGAAAGACTACATAGAATAAAATCAACCTCATGGCACACCAGGACAACTGTTTGAAACCCCTTAAACTTCAAAACTGCAGAATACATACTGCAAAGAGTCCTCTCTTGTTTGGGCTTCTAATAAGCCAATGATAAAAGATTTTTTTTCTTAAGATGAAAGAAAAATTTTGAACATTGATTTTCAATCAGAGTTGACAATATTCTGAATTTTAGAAGCTGTAAGTCTTTCTGCCATTAGTTCCAAAGATTCTAGTAAGATTACATTATTCTGTAAAGATATTTTTCATCTCTCTTTTTAATTGTACAGAACCTCTGAATATATATTATAGCTCCCAGTTTAGTGTTTTAATGGGATTCATGACTGTGTAAATGAGTGTTATTATACCTGCTTCTCATGCTTCTTGGGCTCGTTTCCTTCTGTTTGTTTTATCCTATTCTGATAGGTTAGCTTTTGTTTTATCATATAACATAACACAAGTTTTAAAATTATCCCATAGAAGCCTGTTTGATTTCTAATAAGAGACAGAAAAGGGTGGATCTAGATTGGAGGGGATGTGGGGAGGAGCTGGCAGGATTACAGGGACGGGAAACCATAATCAAGATATATTGCATTAGGATAAAAAAAAGTCTCAAGATGGTCCAGAGTCAGACACTGATTCAAGATGGCATTAAAAGGATGCCCTTTGCTCATAAGCTTGGAGAGAAAAACTCCATTCATCAATGTTTTACACTCCAAGGATCAGAATGCATGTTAGGAGTGGCATTTTTATGGCTCTTCTAGAATCATGGTGCTCTGTTCTAGTCTTTAACTTACACTATTTTTCTCGGCCCTTAAACAATCTGAAGAATTTTGGTTCTATAATCCTGCTTGCAGCACTCCTAGTTATATGCATAAAAAAATGAAGAAAGTGGGGAGGGGGAACCTACTCCAGTGCATTCTGCAATCCTGTTCAATATCCACAGCAGAATGAGGTATGCAGACACATTTCCCAAGACACACATTTACTATGTAGCATGTTATGGTTGTTATACTTGCTGTTTAAGATAGTCTCAATAGCCAGGACATTATGAGCCTCTAACAGGAAATGCAATACTCTGAACATGCTTTTGGTTTTCCTTATGCATACTTCAGAATTCAGCACTGTGTGATCACATTTGCTTTACAGTAGAGTTCTGTGCCTTCGGTGACTGTGCAGGCACCAAGGGTGGTCTTCAGCATTCAGGCACTAATAGGAAACTTACTTTACCTTTCCCTGCATTTAGTTGGCAATATATTTGTGCCCTTTTAACGAAAGAGTCTTATTTGACCAGCTAACTTTCATGGCAGTTCCTGTCTTATAGTATTTGCTTGCCCTATCCCAAGCCTATAGATTCCCCCGTGTTTCTGTCATGAGATGAGTCCAACATTGTATTTGAAAATGGGGGAAACCTGAAAACTTCTCTGAAGGGTAAGCGGCATGCCCCACAGAGGACGGCCAACTTAGATGAACTGAACGGTATCACTGGAGGTTCCTTGTATAATAATGTTATATTGGGACCTTTTCTTCTTCTTTTTAAAATTTTAACATATATTTTAAAATTTTTATTTATATATTATCCTTTTCTCTTTACCCTACAGGTCCTTTGAATATATATGTGTATACACACACACACACACACACACACACACACACACACACACACACATATATATATTGCCTTAACAATCACTTTTAGGTTTTTTTTTTATGGGAATGTGTGCTTCTTATGTTTCTTGGACTCTGTTTATTTTGACCCATTCTGATATGTTAGCTTTTGTTTTATCATATTATATTATATTAAGTATACATTTTATTATTATAGCTTAGAAGCCTGTTTGTTTTCTAATGTGAGACAAAAAGGATCCCTCAGAATGCAAGGAGAGGTGAGGAGTAGAGGGTGGGGAAACCATAATCAGGACATGTTATGTAAGAAAAAAATTCTATTTCAATCAAAAGAGAAAGAAAGAGAGAAAGAGAGAGGGGAGTAGGAGGGAGGAAGGGAGGGAGGAAGGAGGGAGGGAAGGAAGAAGGAAGGAAGGAAGGAAGGAAGGAAGGAAGGAAGGAAGGAAGGAAGGAAGGAAGGGTAGATTTTGGTGTACAATTTTCTTCCTTTTTTATGATAAAATTTCACAGTTATCAGATTGAGACATGGAACTTAAGCCAACATAAATCTGTGTACTAGGCCGGGCGTGGTAGCGCACGCCTTTAATCCCAGCACTTGGGAGGCAGAGGCAGGCGGATTTCTGAGTTCGAGGCCAGCCTGGCCTACAAAGTGAGTTCCAGGACAGCCAGGGCTATACAGAGAAACCCTGTCTCAAAAAACAAAACAAAACAACAACAACAACAAAATAATAATAATAATAATAACAATAAAATTTAAAAAATAAAATTAAATCTGTGTACTAAAGACATGGCCCATCATATTTGGATCCACAATAAACTATCTCCTCTCCTTGTTGAGGTCACAGCTACGATTCTTGTGTTGACCATGCTTAAACAGACAATATTAGCAGAATGCTGGACTATGAAACAAGACACACCTTACAGGGCAGAGGTGGAGTTAGAAGAGGCTCTTAGATACTGACTTACCAGGAAGGACTGTGGAAGAAACTACCTGAAACCTTTAATGCTGACTAAGGCCACAGATGCTGATCGTCTAAAACAACTTTTTATATTACAGAAGTCTTAGAGCTTTACTGAAAGCGTTTGAAATAAGTCCTTACCTGATCAACTTGTACTTTGTTTTGTCTTGATAAGTCCTTTCATTTCTAGTATTCATAGAATCTCTTACATAGAAAATTTAATTCTTAGGAGTTCAACATTATAGGAAAAATTTGAAAGCCTATGTTTTTCATATGTTAAAGGAAGGAAACTTCTGAAGATGTTCAAATTAACCAGGACTGACTAATAAACTAATAAACTAATAAAATCAAGCATGCTCTTTCATTATATTTATTCACTTGCCTTCTTCCTCTTCCATAAAAATACACTCAGAATTCCCGTGTACTTACAAATGTTAGTATGACTATAAACACACACATACACATTGTCACATTTTACCCAAAAGAAACAGCTGAGGCATCTCTAATGAACTATGAGCTATGTAAGTGTCTGTATTTACACATACAGCACAGGGTGGATGGGCTAATGGTTGATCTCTCTGCATCCAATTTCTGATTGTTCATATTTGACCTTAATGGCAGTTTGCCACAGACTATCTCATCCACTCTTTGTTAACCTACATGTAAAAGGTAACCTTCTGCTGGTAAGAAATGAGTTATGTTCAAAGCAAATAGAATTCCTAAGTTAATTACAACATTGAACTCTCTGATTCCTAAAATGAATACTAGTTACAGTTGTATATAATCTCCAATGAACATTTTCTAAACAATGTATCTTCTATATGGGACTTTTTGACATAAATATATAAATAAGAGCCCAAAACTTCAATAATGTTCAAATATGATTCCAGAGGTTCAACACACATGTACACTACTCAGTCTCACTACTGTGTCACACTCATGATTCTATAGGTTCACTCACATGCAAACTACTCAGTCTCATAGGGTGTCACACTCATATAATTCTATAGGTTCACTTACATGCACACTGCTCAGTCTCATACTGTATCAGGTTCATCGATTACTTACGTTCCATGAAGTAGGGCCCAGGCTCAATTCGCCATACGATTTGTCCTTTTTGGGTTCCAGTCACACCCCTGTTTTTAGAATCCCAGAAGTTGGCTGGAGAATTCTCATCTGGTAAAAACCAAAGAAACAGTTTTAGCTTAATTATCACCTTCCATCTCTTAGCTCAAAGGTCAACACAAGTTCTAAAATAAGCAGAAAAAAAATAAAGAAGGCAGACCGTCAGTCATTAGAACACTGTTTCTAATGACTACCTCCTAGCACACCATCACCCTGCATTTCTGCATTTGCATCTACTTGGGGAAAATGGAGGTCTAATAGGGAAGATGGTGGCACCTTGAGGTGTGGTCAGGATGTTGACAAAATATAATATTGCAATGAAGCAAGGGTTGATTTGCTACAGATTCAGTGATGGGATGATTTGTAAGAAAGAAAGCTGAGGTAAACTTGCATCTATGAAATCTTTATCAAAAGTTGAAGAACTAAGCTGAGAGAATTCAACAGAACCCACGGTAGGTGAACAAAAGACTCAAGATCAGGAAGCTGACCCAGGCAACAGTGTGGCTTTGTGGGAACAGTGCTAAGCAGCACTAGCCAATGCCTCATGTCTTCCAGGCCAACCACTTGCAAAAGCCAGAGGTAACAGAGCTAGAGCTAACATAAGAAGAATAAAAGGCAGACAGGGATTCAGCTTTGGTATAGAAGAAAGATGGACGTTAAAGTGGCCCAAAGAGCAAGCCAGTGGACAACACTTCTCAGGGTTCCCACATAGAAACGTCAATATTCCCCTCATGCTTATGATGCAGGGATGCTCTGTTGCATCTGGCTCTGCCCTGCCAGGCTGAAGGCCAAAGGGGGTCACAGTCTAGAACTTGTTCATATTATACTACCTTAAAACTTTTTCTTACTGGAAAGCATATGATAATACTGACTTTTCAAGTCACATATGCTGCTTCCCCCCAACCCCCCCACTATGATCAAAAATTAGAAATATACCTCTAAGAGTTGGGGGGGGGGGGAAATCCAGGCAGGATAAAGTAAAACCTCCAATAAAGAAGGGACAATGGAGAAATGATTCAAAGCACAAAGGAATAGTCCTAAGTAGAAAAAGTCCTCTTCTGAACTTGAAAGAAAAAGAAAATTGGACCAAGTTGACCGTCACCACCAGCTCAGAAAGATTGCTGTTGGTGATGGTCTATGTTGGGCTGTCATTCAGGGTCCTAGAGCCAGAGCATTCTGGGTGGATTGGTCTCTTCATGTCATTTATCAGTCATGTCATTTATCAGTGAATCTTTAGTGTGGAAGGCCAAGAAAGACCAGAGTTCCTAAAAATTGGAAGGTATGTACCAGTTGTGATATCACTAGCTCTCCTGCACAGTCAACAGACAACCTACTCCATCACAGAATGTGACCGAGACGTCTACCTAGAATGAACTCAGGCAATCATTACACATGGGACTCTAAAGGTATACTTTGGTACCTGAGACAGATTGTATGCTGCCTGGTCACTGAACTTCTTTGCCAACATAATTCTAAGTTTGTTCAAGGCAACAGTTGTACCTGGTTAAAAATACTCAGTCTTTACTATCCTTTATAGCTGAAGGAAGCCACATGTGACTAATTCTGGCCAGGAAGATTTACGTGACATTTATTGGTGGGGCCTTGAGGTAAGCTGGAAATTTTTTGGTTTAACATGGGTGGGGATGGGCTTACATCCCTCTGCTTGTTCCTCTGAAGTTCTCTTTAATGAGAGCCACATATTAAGGGAACAGATCGAGGAACCAGAAGCAGCTGTGACAATTTACTGAGTCCTGAAACCATCTGTATTTAGGCTTCCTGCTACCTAACAATGAGTAGTCCCATTTGGCTAAGACACTGTGGTTATGTTTATCAACTGCAGATGAACATTATTCCTGGTGGTTACATACTCCATAAAACCATAAATAATTTAGACTCATCATTCCCAGCATGCCCAGGAATCATGGGTTTGTATCAGTGCTCTAGATTAGACAACAAGGGTAGTTATTTCACAACTTTTTTTTTTTTTTGAACAAACAGAGGAGCTTAGATGGGGAGAGAAATTCTAAAATTATTGCCAGCAAATTTACCCGAACACTTCCTCCCTTGGAAAACACACAGGGACAGGGAGTAGAAATTGTCTGCATTCACAAAATGTTTCTTTAAAATAGTAATAAAAGTAGTCAGCAGCTGAGAGTGGAGCACACCCTGTAATCCCAGCACTTGGGAAGCAGAGGCAAGAGGAAATAAATTTCAGGTTAGCCTGGGCTATGGAACAGTCCAGTTTTAAGAGAACAGCAGTAACAAAAACTAGATGAGTGGTAAAGCACACTGGAAATTTCCTAAAAATTTCTTTAGCCATTGCCCTTGACCCCAGGCAGGTAGACAAAGCATCAATTTTGTTGAAACCAGAAGTGTCAACATTACTCTGACTATAAGGTTTCCATGAGGAGGTTGTACTTGTGCAAAAAAGTTTGCATTTTTGGTCTTACTTTTCTTCTTTCTCTTCTCAAACAACTAATTAAACTAAGCTAAACACATGTTACATTGCACAACATTGGCAAAGCAGCCTTCTGAGGGGCAGAGAGTGGTCAGGAATGAAATGAAGAGACATATTCTGAGAGGAAAGGGACAGAGAGCCAGTGTGGGCATATCTTGACCCAGTCACATTCACTGAAAGGTAGAAATACCAGCCTCAGGAGTAGGAAGGAGGGATTCAAATCAGCTACAAGGTCAAGTGGAGAAAAAAAAAATCATGTTATCTCTAACTTTAATGGTTCATAGTCCATACAGACAACTCCATTTGGAGGTGAATAAATACATGAAAAATGCATAACATCTTTCCCTGTTAGGAGAATGGAAATTAAGAGTATAATGAGAGCTCATCTTACCCCAGTCAGAATGACTGCTATCATAAAAACATACAACAGATGGTGGTGAGGATGTGGGGGGAGCGGTGTTGATGAAAATGTAAATAATGGCAACCAGTATAGAAATCAGTTTGGAGAATTTCTAAAAATAGAATTACCATATGATCTATCTATACTACTTCTGGATATATACTCACAAGAACAAAGTTTAACTTCCATTAAGTATACCCATATGTTCATGTTAAGCATGGTACTACTCATGGTAGCCAAGTTATAACATCAGCCTAGGTGTCCATCAACAGATAACTGAATTTTAAAAATGTTGTAGAGCCCCCTTTGTCAGAACCCTATCTTCCTTCAGGTCTACACCTTCACCTGGAAGATTGGCATGTGTGTGCCCCTCTCAACACCCCACAGTGTGCAGGTCTCCCAGGAGATCTGCTGTAACCAGGGACACAGGAAGCAGACTCCAGACAGAGACATTCTGGCAAGTTAACACCAGAGATAACCAGATGCCAAGAGGCAAGCGCAAGAACATAAGCAACAGAAGCCAACATACTTTGGCACCATCAAAACTCAGTTCTCCTACCATACCAAGCATTGAATACCCCAACACACCTGAAAAGCATGACCTAAATGTTGACGTAAAATCTCATCTTATGAAGAAAATAGAGATCTTTAAGGAGGGTATAAACAACTCATTAAAGAAATACAAGAAAACATGGTTGAACAGGTAGACGCCCTTAAAGAGGAAACAAATAAATTCCTTAAAGAAATATAGGAAACACAATCAAACAGGTGAAGAAACTGTAAAACATTGTCCAAGACCTAAAAATGGAAGTAGAAACAATAAACAAATTACAAATTTAGGCAACCCTGTAAAGGAAAAACCTAGGAAAGAGATCAGGATCTTTAGGATGCAAGCATCACCAACAGAATACAAGAGATAGAAGAGAGAATCTCAGGTGTAGAAGATACCATAGAAGATATTGACCCAACAGTCAAAGAAAATATAAAGCATAAAAAGCTCCTAACTTAAAACATCCAGGAAATCCAAGACACAATGAAAAGATTAGACCTAAGAATAATAGGATTAGACAAAGCAAAGATTCCCAGCTGAAAGGACCATAAAACATCTTCAACAAAATCATAGAAGAAAACTTCCCCAACCTAAAGAAAGAGATTGCCATCAATGTACAAGAAGTCTACAGAACAGCAAACAGATTGGACCAGAAAAGAAAATCCTCCTGTCATAGAATAATCGAAACACTAAATACACAGAACAAAGAAGGAATATTAAAAGCTGAAGGGAAAAAGGCCAAGTAACATATAAAGGCAGACACATCAAACCAACACCAGATTTCTCAACAAAGACCCTAAAAGCCAGAAGAGCCTAGACAGAAGTCATACAGAACATAAGAGAACACAAATGCCAGCCAAGTCTATCATACCCAGCAAAACTCTCAATCATCACGGAGAAAACAAAATATTCCACAACAAAACCAAAATTAATCAATATATGTCTATTAATCCAGCCCTACATAGGATTCTAGAAAGAAAATTCCAACACAAGGAGAGTATCTACACCAAAGGGGAAAAAAACCAATAAATTAATCATCTCAAAACAAACCTAAAAGAAGAGAATCACACATACATAATACCACCTCCAACAACAAACATAACAGTAACTAACAATTATCTGTCTTTAATATCTCTCACATCAAAAGACTCAATTCCCCAATAAAAAGACATAAGCTAACAGACTGGATACACAACCAGGATCCAGTATTTTGCTGCATACAAGAAGCACACCTCAATGACAAAGACAGACATTACATCATCGTAAAAGGCTAGAAAAAAAGTTTTCCAAGTAAATGGTACCAAGAAACAAGCAGGAGTTGCCATTCTAATATCCAGTAAAGTTGACTTTCAAACAAAAGTTAAAACGAGATGGGGAAAGACACTTCATATTCATCAGAGGAAATCCATCAAGAGAAAGTCTCTGAATATCTATGCCCCAAATGCAAGAGCACCCACATTCATAAAAGAAACTTTACTAAAGTTCAAAACACACATTGAACCTCATACAATAATAGTGGGAGACTTCAACACCTCAATCTCACCAATGGACAGGTCATTGGAACAGAAACCAAACAGAAACACAGTGAAACTAATAAAAGTTATGAACCAAATGGATTTAACACATATGTACAGAACATTTTAACCTAAAACAAAAGGATATACCCTCTTCTCAGCACCTCATGGTACCTTCTCCAAAATTGACCACATATTCCATCACAAAACAAGCCTCAACAGATACAAGAAGATTGAAATAGTCCCGTGCATCCTAACAGATCAGCACAGACTAAGGCTAGATTTCAATAACAACAAGAACAACAGAAAGCCCACATAGCCATGGAAACAGAACAACTCTCTACTCAATGATAACTAGGTCAGGGAAGAAATAAAGAAATTAAAGAATTTCTGGAATTACAATGAAAACAAAGACACGGCATACCCGAACTTATGGGACACGCTGAAAGCAGTGCAAGGAGGAAAATCCATAGCCCTGAGTGCGCTCAAAAAGAAATGGGAGAGATACTACACTAGTAACTTAACAGCATACCCGAAAGCTCTAGAACAAAAAGAAGCAAACACTCAGGAGGAGTAAATGGCAAGAAATAGTCAAACTCAGAGGAGAATTTAACAAACTAGAAACAAAGAGAACAATATAAAGAACCAACAAAACCAAAAGCTGGCTTTTAGAGAAAATCAACAACATAGGTAAATGAACTAGCCAAGCGAACTAAAGAGCACAGAGACAGTATCCAAATTAACAAAATCAGGAATAAAAAGGGNCAGGAGGAGTAAATGGCAAGAAATAGTCAAACTCAGAGGAGAATTTAACAAACTAGAAACAAAGAGAACAATATAAAGAACCAACAAAACCAAAAGCTGGCTTTTAGAGAAAATCAACAACATAGGTAAATGAACTAGCCAAGCGAACTAAAGAGCACAGAGACAGTATCCAAATTAACAAAATCAGGAATAAAAAGGGAGACATAACAACAGAAACTGAGGAAATTAAAAAAATCATCAGATCTTACTATAAAAGTCTATACTCAGAAACTGGAAAATCTACATGAAATGGATGATTTTTCTAGACAGATACCATGTACCAAAGTTAAATCAAGAGCAGGTAAACTATCTAAACAGGTCCATATCTCCTAAGGAAATAGAAGAAGTCATGAAAAACCTCCCAACTAAAAAAATTCAGGGTTAGATGACTTTAGTTCAGAATTCTACCAGACCTTCAACACTCCTCAAAATATTCCATACAACAGAAAGAACATTTTATTCTATAAAGCCACAGTTACTCTGATACCCAAACCACACAATGATCCAACAAAGAAAGGGAACTTCAGACCAATTCCCCTTATATGGATGCAAAAATACTCAATAAAATTCTAGCAAACTGAAATCAAGAACACATGAAAACCATCATTCACCACGATCAAGTGGGCTTCATCCCAGGGATGCAAGGTTGGTTCAATATACAAAAATCCATTAACATAATCCACCATACAAATAAACTCGAAGACAAAAACCACATGATCATCTCATTAGATGCTGAAAAGGCATTTGACAAATTACACCCCTTCATGTTAAAAGTATTGGAGAAATCAGGAAGTCAAGGCCTATACCTAAACAAAATAAAAGTAATACGCAGCAAACCAACTAACCCAGACCTCTGGAAGCTCCCAGAGACTGAGACACCAAGCAAGCAGCATACATGGGCTGGTCTGTGGCCCTGACACATACATAGCAGAGTTCTGCCTGGTCTGGCCTCAGTAGGAGAAGACACACCTAGATCTGGAGAGACTTGAGGCCTCAGGGAGGGGAAAAGCTTGACTGGGAGTAGCACCCTCTCTGAAACAGGGCTAGGAGGAATGGGATAAGGATGGGAAAGGGGAATGGGAGGGGTCACCAGATGGATTGTAAATATAATAATAATAATAATAATAATAATAATAATAATAATAATAACTGTGATAGAGATACACAATGGGGTTTTATTCCGCCACAGAGAAGAATTGAATTGTGGTGTTTACAGGGAGGCATCTTGCTAAGCAAAATAAGACAGGCTCATGAAGAATGGCCTCATGTTTTTTTCTCATATATGGAACATGGGTGGGAAGAAAGCATGGAAACAAAGGAGACTGTTGGGGATCTGGAGGAAAGGTTAACCCCTTCAATTCCAATGCCTAACAGCATACATGAGTATTCAGGCTCAAAAGAATACAGACATCCCATATAGGATGAGGTAGAGGCAGAAGGTTGACAGTGAGGGGCAAGTTCTCAGAGTTATCCCTCACCATAGTTTAGCAAGTAGGAGAGATTTGTACTGTTAATACTGTGATGATTGTAGACTGACATTTACCCTAAAAATTACATCCTTATAACCTACTATGGCCTTGTTTGTAATAGCCAGAAGCTGGAAACCCAGATGTCCCACCACAGAAGAATGGATACAGAAAATGTGGTTCATTTACACAAGGGAATACTACTCAGCTATTAACAATGAGGACACCCTGAGTTTTGCAGGCAAATGGATGGAACTAGAAAATATCCTGAGTGAGGGTATTTTCAGACCCAAAAGGACATGCATAGTATGTAGTCACTAATAAGTAGATATTAGACTAAAAGCCCAAACAAACAAACAAACAAACAAGCAAACAAAAAACCCTGCTGAATACCCAAGATACAGCCTACAGAACTCAAAAAAGGTCAACAAGCTGAAGCGCCTAAGTGAGGATGCCTCAGTCCCACTTGGGAGGGAGAAGAAATCAACCAAAGGGGGGGTGGCTGGGAGGGAAAGGAGATGGGGCAGGGGAGGGGAAGAGGGGAACATGATCCCTGATCCAGTATTGGGTGGCGGGAAGGGACTGAAACCCTGAGGGTCAGCAGAAAGAATGGAAACATACAACCTTAGGAGGTAGGAGGTTGGGGCAACCCTCCAGAATGTTCCAGAGACCTTAGAGGTGAGAGACTCTCAGGTCAAAGAGAGAGACCTTAAATGAAATGCCCTACAGTGGGGAAAGGGAACTTGCAGACGCACCTCCAGCAGAAAGTCAGGGCATCAAGTGAGGGATAGTGTTTTCCATCCCACAGTCAAATTTCTGATCCATAATTGTTCCTGTCTGAAAGAACTGCAGGGATGGAGATGGAGAGGAGCCTGAGGAAAAGAAGGCCCAATGACAGGCCCAACGTGGGATCCAGCTCAAGGAGAGGCCCCAAGACTTGACACTATTACTGAGGCTATGGAGCACTCACAAAAAGGGACCTATCATGACTGCCCTTTGAAGGACCCAACAAGCCGGCTTAGAGTCAGATTCAGATATTTGCATCCAACCAGTGGACAGAAGCTGCTGACCCCTGTGGTTGAATTAAGGGAGAGCTGGAAGAAACTGAGGAGGAGGATGGCCCTGTAGGAGGACCAGCAGTCTCAATCCATCTCTCAGATACTGGAACACCAACCAGGCAGCAGATACCAGCTGTTAATGAGGCCCCCAATACATATACAGCAGAGGACTGCCAGGTCTGGGTTTAGTCAGAGAAGATGCACCTAACCCTCAAGAGACTGGAGGCCCCAGGGAGTTTAGAGATCAGATGCAGTGGGTGTGGGGACATCCACATGGAGACAGGGGGCCGGGGAGGAGGTGTGGGGTGAGGAACAGTCAGAGGGTGGACCAGGAGGGAATAAAATTTGGACTTTAAAATAAACAAACAAACAGTAACCAATTATAAAGAATTCTAAATTCTCTCTAAGTGTAATATAGAGGAATTAAAAATCCATTTCCCTCTATGATCAAGTTAAAATACCCCTAGTCTTTAAAACACACTACAGGTTGTCCCATTTACAGTTGGCCACTTTTCTTGTCCATCTCTCTTAAAGGTAATTCCAAATCTACCTCACTCTCCCCACATTCCCTGTCTAGCCTCCCTCTAACTTACAGTGTCAAGCCATAGCTGCTATAATACTCAATTGATAGAAGACATTAGGCCTCATCACTCTTGCCTTTTCAAGATCTGCTCTCCATCATCTCTTGATACTCAGGCCTGCTGGCTGCTTTCTTGTTCAAGGCTCCACTCCCTTCAACAACAGTGTTGTTGATCTAATTACCCACAATCCACTGCCTTCACTCATCATAACCTTTAACCTTTCCCCATAGAGGGGTTATCTTTCCACTCAACCCAGAAACCTGTCAGCTTCCAACATTCACCTGCTCTTTGCCTTCCCTGTTCCCTTTCCCATCACTTTCCATTTGTTTTGCTGCCATGAATAAATAAAATTTCTGCATTTGTCTCAGCCCATACACTGCTTCTCTAGGAAAGAAGCAACAACATGAAACAAAAAGATGAAGGAGTGGAGATTTAATTAAATAACCTACATGTAATTATAAAGAAGAGTTTTCTCATTTCATTCTCAAAATATGATAAAAACCTAAAATAAAAGAGCAATAGGCATAAAATTATTTTAAAAAGATTAATTTCTTCTATACATAGCTTTGGATTTACAGAAAACCTACAATAAATTCTCTTTTACTAAAATGACATGTAGGATATATTACCAGGCATATTAAATAAATCAAAATATATTTTGGATTTTGAAATGCTTCTATATCTACATGAGTATCTCTAATGGCCCCCAGACTCTAGAGATAAAGTAAAACCTAACAGGCAAAACCTCTTCAAAGACCCCAATATAATGCTAACCAACCCAGGGCAGTCAAAAACATACAAGAAATTTTCATAGGAAGGTGCCAGTAACAGTCCGTGTCACCCAAATGAAAAGCCATGCCTACAACTTTCCCTTTGCTTCAAAGTAATTCTATCGCCTCTCTGTATTTTTGAAAAAAAGAAAGATATAAATAAAGATAAGATGATTTTCAATTTTCCCTTGAATAGAAGTTGAAAACAACTGAGCCTCCCTTGACCCAGGATGGTGGATCACAAGGAAGCAGGCTCAGTTGTGGCTACATTCAATGAACTGGAGACAGTCAATCTGGTATTTGAGATCTGAATGAAAATTGTTGTTCTAATTCTGGGCAAGGCATACTCTTCCAGCAGAGACTGCAGAACTGTAAGCAGAGATGATTTAGAGCATGACGTGGAGGGTTACTGAAATCTCACCCCAATACTGAAGACTAACTATAATGCAGATCTGAAGCATACTGCAGGGGTGAGAGGAGGCCTTCACCACTAAATTCACAAAATAGATGATCAATTTCATTAGGTCTTTTGAAAAAACACCATCAAACTTCAAGAAAACTAAAAAACATAGTTGCCCTGGGTGCTCAATTTGTTACATCAAAACCCTCTCTGGATAGACAAAGAAAAACGAATATGTCAGGCATAATTGGATACAGCAGTGGTCCCACTGAAAATTTTCACACTAGTAAGGATTGTTGGAGATTGGTTCTAATGCTTTGATTCAATGGGAATCTGTGTGTCCAAACACTAAAGGTCCTTGTCCCCAATTTGTTTATGGTTGATCAATAAAAATTCCAGCAGCCAATGGCTGGGAAAAAGGAGATGGGGCAAGATCCTTTGAGTTGCACAGGCAACTGTAGTGGGGAGGAGAAGGAGAAATCACCATATAGTGTGGGGTACAGATGGACGTAGGAGCTGCAGAAGATAAGGCTAACCAGCCATGTGAGATTTTGAGTAAGTGGCCACTGGCTACTTCCCTGATTGGGGCTAGGGTACCAGGCAGAAGATTAGAAGTGCCCAGTCATTAATTGATGGCATAATAAAAATAAGCTAATGTGTGTGTGTGTGTGTGTGTGTGTGTGTGTGTGTGTGTGTGTGTTTCATTCACAGATCCAAAGATTCCCTGGGCAGCTGGCTAGAAGCATGACCCACTGAGAGCATAAAGCAAGGTAACGAAAATCTCACACTATAAGGGTATCCTTAGAGCTACTTATTTGGATACTTTGGATGCCAGAACAATCTTCTGAGAAAAATAAACTGGTAAGAAAGGACAATGGTATATCCTAAGACAAACCACAAACGAAAATGGGGGGGGGGGGAGAGAAGGATCCTCTAATTAAGAAGAGCTCATCAGTAGGAATAAAAACTGCATGGTATTGGCATAAAAACAGACAAGTTTGATCAATGGGATAGAAGTGAAGACCTAGAAATAAACACACACACACACACACACACACAAACACACACACCTATGGACACTTGATATTTGACAAAGAAGGCAAAACCATACAATGGAAAAATGAAAGCATCTTCAACAAATGATGCAGGTCTAACTGGATGCCTGCATGTAGAAGAATGCAAATAGATACATATTCATTACTTTGCACACAACTCAAGTCCAAGCGGATCATAGACATCAACATAATACCAAATACACTAAATCTAATAGAAGAGAAAGTGGGGAGTAGCTTTGAACTCACTGGCACAGGAGGCAACTTCCTGAACAGCATACTAATGACTCTAAGACCAACACTTGAGAAATGGGACTTTATGAAAGTGAAAAGCTCTTGCAAGGATAAGGACAACATGACAACTTACAGAATGAGAAAAGATCTTTACCAACTCTACATTTGACAGAAATATAAAGAACTCAAGAAAGATATCAACAAACCAAATAATCCAATTTTAAAATGGGGTACAGAGCTAAACAGAGAATTCTCAAAAGAGGAGGAATTTTGAATAGCTGAGAAACACTTAAAGAAATGCTCAATATCCTTAGTCATCAGGGAAATGCAAATCAAAACAACTCTGAGATTCTACCTCACACCAGTCAGAATGGCTAAGATCAAAAGCCCAGCAGATGCTGGTGAGGATGTGGAGAAAGAGGAACACTCCTCCATTGCTGGTGGGATCACAAACTTGTACAACCATTCTGGAAATCAATATGGCGGTTTTGGAATAGTTCCACCTCAAGATCCAGCTATACCACTCCTGGACATATACCCAAAAGATACCCCACTATATCACAGGGACACTTGCTCAACTATGTTCAGAACACCTTTATTCTTAATAGCCAGAAACTGGAAACAACCTAGAGATCCCACAACTGAAGAACAGATAAAGAAAATGTGGTTCATTTACACAATGGAATGTTATTCAGCTATTAAAAACAAAGACATCATAAAATTTACAGGATGAAACTTGAGAATATTATCATGAGTGAGATAATACAGACCCAGAAAGACATATATGGTATGTACTCACTTATACATGGATATTAGCCATGAAGTACAGGATAACCCAGCTACAATCTACAGACCCAAAGAAACTGGGTAATGAGGAGGACCCAAGGGAGGATGTGTGAATCTCACTCAGAAGAGGAAACAAAATAGTCTTCAGAGACGGATGGAGAGAGGAAACTGGGTGGGAGAGGGGCTGAGGAGGGGAATGGAGTCATCGATCAGGTATAGAGAGGAAGGGTGGGGTTGGAGAAGGCTGAGGATGAAAATAAAAATCGCACGCCTTTAATCCCAGCATACGGGAGGCAGAGGCAGGCGGATTTCTGAATTTGAGGTCAGCTTGGTCTACAAAGTGAGTTCCAGGACAGCCAGGGCCATACAGAGAAACCCTGTATAAAAAAAAGGAAAGAAAAGAAAAGAAAAAAGAAAATAAAAATCGGTGAGGGCATCTCTAGGACCAGCTGGAGATATTAGGATGGGGGAGGCTACAGGAAGTCTATGGTGGTGACCCTACTTATCAGTAGGGTGTACAGAGACTGAAGTGGCCACCCCCTGTAGCCAGGCAGGACTTTCAGTGGAAGGAGTTGGGTATCAACCCCCACACAAAACCTTGAACCCAAATTTTGTCCTGCTTACAAGATGCACAGGGATAAAGATGGAGCAGAGACTAAGGTATCAGACAACCAATATCTGACCCAACTTATCCCATGGGAGAGAAAACCTCTTATACTATTAATGATACTCTACTATGTTTATAGATAGGAACCTGGCATAACTGTCTCCTGAAAGGCTTCATGCAGCAGCCGATGGAAACAGATGCAGAGACCCACAGCCAAATATCAGGAAGAGCTCAGGGAGTCTTGTGGAAGAGTAGGGGATAGGATTAAGAGAGCCAAAGAGGTCAAGAACACCACAAGAAGATACAGAGTCAACTAACCTGGACCCATGGGGAGTCACAGAGACTGATATATTAACTAAAGATGGCATAGGGACTGGACCTAGCCCCCTGCCCTACATTTGTAGCAGAAGTGCAGCTTGGTCTCCATGTAGGTCCCCTAACAATTGGAGTGGGGGGCTGTCTCTGACCTTGTTGCCTGGCTTTGAATCATCCTCCCCTGCCTGAACTTCCTGGTTAGACCTCAGTGGGAGGGGAATCACTTAGTCCTGATGCAACTAGATTTCCCAGGGTGGGGTGACTCAGAGGAGGAGGGAGTAATCAGAGGAGAGATTTGCAAGGTTGGGACTGAGAGGCAACGAGAGAGGTGCACAGTTCAGTGATTAAGGACCTGGGTTTGATTCCCAGCACCAGCATGACAACTCACATGTCTGAAACTCCAGTTCTAGGTGGTCTAACTCTTCTGGTATTTTCAGAAACCAGGTTTGCACATGTAGGCAAAACATCCATTCATATACATAAAATCAAAATAAACCATCATCTCATCATCATCATCATCATCATCATCATCATCATCATGGCTGACTGAGCACTGTTTGCTGTTTAGAATGAGCATTCTGGAAGGATGGAACAGAATGCGAGCCCATCCCCCTTCACTCCTAGTGTCACCTGGTCTGGAGAAGATGTTTCATTGCTATTTCCTGTATAGAATGTCATCCATAATTGAGGGAAGCCCATGAAGAACATGAATCGCTTCAGTAGATCCATGCTGGGGAACAGAGCCAAGTCCTAACCACTGCCAGCCAGAACATGCACAATTCCAGACATTCAAGGCGGAGGCAAGGAGTGCCAAGCAACTTCCTATACAAAATGTGCATCTTAAACTAGTCCATCAAATGATTACTTTGACAAGGGAGGATGTCACTGACAGATCAGTGCAGAGATACATCTGGACTCTTCATCAAACACATCCCAGGAATTACGGTTGTAGCCGAGAATGTGAGCTAATGGCTTACATACGAAGCAGGCAAGCAATGGCTTACATACGAATCAGTTTCAAGCAAGGATGCAACATGGATGTGTTGAGCTGTGTCGTGGTTTGAATATCCTTGGCCCAGGAGGTGGCACTATTAGGAGGTGTGGCCTTGATGGAGTAGGTGTGTCATTGTGGGTGTGGGTGTCATCCTAGCTGCCTGGAAGTGAGTCTTCCACTAGCAGTCTTCAGATGAAGATGTAGAACTCTCAGCTCCTCCTGCACCATGCCTGCCTGGATGCTGCCATGCTCCTGCCTTGATGATAATGGACTGAACCTCTGAACCTGTAAACCAGCCCCAATTAAATGTTGTCCTTATAAGAGTTGCCTTGGTCATGGTGTCTGTTTACAGTGGTAAAATTCTAATTAAGACAAGCAGTTTCTGTCCTGATCAGCTCAATTTCTCAAGATACCAAGTTTCAAATGAAGGCTTGAAATGTCCTGCAAGACATGGCTATGCACTTTTTTTTTTCCAGTTATGGCCCTGGCCTCCTGATGTCCTTGACACTGCCCTGGGATGCTTGTTTTGGTAGTTTCATATGTGTAGAAAGCCCCTCGCCCTCATATAGTTCTACTCTTCTCAGAGTCTCTGCTTGTGTGCTACTCCCTCAGTGAGGCACATAGATTACCTTACTCAAAATGACAGCTGCCCCTCCAGCATTCCTGGATCATTTTGCCATGCTCAATTTGGTTCCCATAATTCTGTCACCTTCTAACATGCTATCTAACCTAGCTCAACATAATATATTGTCTATCTTTTTTATAGAACGCGCTCCAAGAGTTCAAAGATTTTTCTGTCCTGTTCACTGAAGAATTCCAAATGCTTCAAATTGTGACGCTCATGTTACTCTATTTTGACTTAGTATTCTCTCTTGATTATTATGTTAGTAATTAAATGTTAATATTATATTGTTTGACATATATACAGATGAGAAACAGAATTTTCACTGAGGAATCCATGAGGTGCCTTTTCTCTGTGTATGAGCCAGTGGGTTTTATTAGGGTTCCTAATGGGAATATAGCTGAGGTGTTACTTGCAGGAGCATAGCACCTAACAGTGGGTATGAGCTACCCACCTTGTGCAGAGCAGAGACAAACAGGAACAATATTGCAAATCTTATGGTAGGCTTTATTAGACAATTAGTGAGATCATTTTAAACTCTCAATCTTTAAAGCAATGACTTTCAGCTAAAAATCTCAACTCAAGCACATTTAGCAGATACTCAGCTTTGTAGCCAACACATAAATACACAAGGAGATCACGTGACAAGTTTTGAGCAAAGGCCTTTGAAACATCTTCAACATGGTTTTGTTGTTGTTGTTGTTGTTGTTGTTGTTGTTGTTGTCCTGGTCATTATTTAGTTTATATTTTTGCAGCGCTGTGGATTTAGCCAAAGCTTTGACACACTAGTCAAGGACTCTATCATGGAACAACAACCCTAGGCCAATAAGTTCCTTCCTGGCAAAGACTTTCAGAATATTTCTATCAGAAGAGTTGCAAGTTTTTCTAACTGAATCCTTTCCTGTGCAGGATTAATAAGAGCTGAGTATTTAGTAGTATTCAGTGGTAGGACTAACGGCCTTGCCAGGCTAGGTCAGGCTAGCCCTGAGCTCTAGTTCCCCATTTCTCTTGTTGCTTTTCATTTGTGACATAAAAGGGTCTCCCTGGGTTGCTCAGGGTGAGCATAAATTCACACTACAGCCACCTTGGACTTGTGACCCTTTTCCTTCACCCGCAAAGCTGAGGTCTGTGGCAACCAGGCCTAGCAACACTCAAGCTCTTTGATAATCTTTCAAGTGAAAACGGGACTGATGGTTTGTGTATGCCAACCAAGAAACCTGCATGTGATTTGATTATTGTAAAAATTTATAAGGAGTAACACTATGAGAGTATAGTAAGTCATTTGCAACAGGTTATTTCTATTGTCATTTAGTTATTTGGTAGACATTTTGGCACAAGAGCTAACATTAGGCCCTTTCATAGTATTCTATGATGATGATGATGATGAAATGCCTCAATCCTAATCTATGTACCAAGGCTGATAGGGAAGAACAAGACTTCCTGCTGCTATAAAATTTCTACCATAAAGATTGAAGTAAACGATCTTTTCCTAGCAACCTACAGATTCAGTGGACTCTCCATAAAAATTCCAATCACATACTTCCCAGAACTAGGAAAATCAATCCAGACATTCATAGGGAGGCACAAAAGACTGCAAGCAGCCAAAGCATGCCTAAAAAGAAACAGCAGTGCTGGAAATATCATGATGCTGGACTTCAAATTATATGATAGAATTATAGTAACAAAGCCAGCATGCTACTTGCACAGAAACAGACAAGCAAACCAAGGAGTCAAGGACCCAGAAGTACAGCAGTGCAGGAACAGCTACAGCTCCTTGGTTTCTGAGGAAAATACCCAAAACATATATGGGAAAAAGAGCCTCCCCAAGAAACGGAGCTGCTAAAACTGGTTGTCTACATCTAAAACAGTGTAAGCAGAAGCATATCTCCCTCTACGAAAAACAGCAAATTCAAAACGGATCAAAACTCTCAGTAGAAGCCTGGGAACTCAGAAACTCCTAGAGAAAAACACAGAGAAAATGCTTCAAGAAATAATCCCGGGCCAAGGCTTCCAGGAAAGAACTCCAACAGGTCAGAAATAATAATAAGAATTGACGAATGGGATCACACTAAATAAAAGAGCTTCTATACAGCCAAGGAGATAATCAGCAGAGTGATGGGAAAACTATAGGATGGGGGATTTAGGCAGAATTACTGTCCAGAATACATAAAGGGCTCAAAAATTAAATATAAAAATGTATTCAATGAAAAGTAAGAAAAATTATAAGTAGCCAATACATTTTGGGGGAAAATCCCCAATGTCCTTGGCTTCAGGGAAATGTAAATCCAAACTACACTGAATTCTATGGTACCCCCATTCAGAATAGTTATCATCATGAAAACTAAAGACAGCAAATGCTGGTAAGGCTGTGATGAGGAGGGAGAAGAAATCCTTACCCACAGTAGGCAGTGATGAAAATTTGTCTGCCTACTATGATCAGTATAACATTTTCTCAAACTAAAGATGAACTACCACATGATCCAGTTATACCACTCCTAAGTGTGTACGTGAAGGTGTTTAAGTACATCATAAGATGGTTGTGCTTTCATTCTCAGTACTGTACTATACACAGCCCAGCTGAGGTGCCCATCACTGAATGGATGGGTTAAAAAATGCAGTACATAAAGTCTGATTCAGCTATGAAGATAAATGAAATTGTGCAATTTTCAAGGAAATAGAACTAGAAAAGTAAATTCAGATTCAAAAGGACAACTATGATGTTTTTCTCATGTGTGGAGTTTTGTGTGTGTGTGTGTGTGTGTGTGTGTGTGTGTGTGTGTGTAAGAGAGAGGGAGAGAGAGAGAGAGAGAGAGAGAGAGAGAGAGAGAGAGAGAGAGAGAGAAGGGGGACAAAGAGGAGGTGAGAGCCTAAAGGCAGGGGGATGTGGGCAGATAGAGGGTAATATGAGTGAAAGCAAAAGGCAAACATACATTTTCTCTTATGTGCAGAATCTGATGTTTGGGTGTGGATATGAAATGTCCTCTAGAGGTTCATGTATCTGAATGGCTGGTCCCAGTAGGTGGTGCTATTTAGGGAGTGTGTGGAGCCTTTAGAAAGCAGAGCTGGAAAGTTGGTCACTGAAGCCAGGGCCTGAGAGTTACAGCACAACCCATTTCCAGCCAATCTCTCCTCACTTCCTGGTCAGTATCATGTAACAAGTAACACACATACACACACACACACACACACACACACACACACACACACACACTGCTACAGACATGAGGCTTCCCACCACCACCCCTTCCCTGCCATTACAGGCTGAATACCATAGACCACCACAGTGATGAAAAAGACTCAATCAGTATATATAATAAAAAAGACTAACTAAAATATTATGGATGTTTTATTTAAGGTTTCTATTGCCCTGTCAAAACACCATGACCAACCAGTTGGGGAGGAAAGGGTTTATTGGGATTACACTTCTATATTGCTGCTCATCAGAAGGAAATCAGGATGGGACTCAGTCAGGGGAGGATTCTGGAGGCAGAAGCTGATGCAGAGGTTCACAGTGGGGTGCTATTCACTGTCTTGCTACATATGTCTCGCTCACCTTGCCTTCTTATAGAACCCAGGACCACCAGCCCACGGATGGCACCATTCGGAATGGGCTGGGCCTCCCCACATCAATCACAGATTAAGAAAACGTCTTAAGCTAGACCTTATGGAGGCATTTTCTCAATTGAGGCTCCTTCCTCTCTGATGACTCTAGCTTGTGTCTAGTTGACGTAAAACAAGCCAGCACAATAGGTCAGTTAAATATAGACATAGCTTACACTGCTCAGTGCGCACACACACACACACACACACACACACACACACACACACACACACACGAGAAGCATAAAAGCAGGAGGAAGAAGACCATTTAAAAGGAGGAAGCAGAGCAGCAGGAGGTGGAAAGGTCAAGGGCAGATAATTCAGAGAATGAATATGGACAAAGTAATGACACATGACTGGACACAACTCACAATCCATTATTTTGTATCCTAAGGAAAACCACTTAAAATACAGAAAAAAAAATATTTTTCTACAGGCTTTAATTTGGGGAAACGTGGTAGTAGGTCAAAGATAGTTAAACAGTTTAAGCCTCAAAAGATCAAAAGAAAGTAACAATCGTAGACAGGATAGAGAAAGTAACAGTGTTAAAACGTGGTTCAACAAATGTTCTTTGAGTACCACTGTTGTCTGGGCAGTGGTCCGTGTAAAGACTCAGATGGGAGGAAAGGAGTGGAGATTTTGTTCTGATGGGGTGAGTGTCCACAGTACAGATACATAACTGTCTGGTGCCAAGCTCTGCCCTAGCATTTTAAACTCTATTAGTTTATAAAAAACCACCCACAGCTCTCTGAAGGGATATCAGAGAGGTTTAGAAATATGTTCAAGATGAGGACCTCCAGTACCTACAGAGTAACTCTAGAACCCTACCCCAAGTTCCTACACACTGCATGTCACTGTCTGCCCATACCACCGCAAGCATCCACACTGAGCATGCTGGAAAGTCACTGACTGGAAGTTTAAGGAGGGAAGAACAGAGCTGTGGCACATGTAAATCTCCACCCTTAGAGCAAGAGGCCATGGACCGAGCTCTGACTCTATCTAGTTTAGCAACCCCAGAAGGTAGCTCAGTCACCTCTCACCTCTCACATCAAACCACCACCATGTGATTTCATTCTTTAGGTCTACCCTATGTCCCTCTCTTTATTCAAACAATTCCTCAAAGCCCAGCTTTGCACTCACTCAGTCAGCACAGAAGGCTCCCAATCTCCATCCCTTAGCAGAAACCTCACTGCAACACCACATCTACACCACGAGCACGGAGTCCACATGGACCTTCTGTGTGTCTAGAGAAGTGTGCTTGCCTTCACGTGCAGAGCTTATCCTGCAAATGCGACAGGTGACGGCACCTCTGACTGCCTAGGCAGCAGTTTGACTACAGGAGCTAGAAGTTTCAGCTTCACTTCTCCATTCTATGGCACGGGCCCTGTTTCCTTAGTGTATAAAATACTAATGGTACCTGGCTTAGAAGGGTTGCAGCAAGGATATGAGTAGACGGTGCAAGCCTGGAAACCACGGGAGTGAAACACACTCATTTGTAGAACATTTCATCTACCACAACCTTCTTTCAAAGGAAGCTGATTTTCATATGCAGAAGCACATTTCTCCATGTTTTTACATTTTAGTTTTTTTATTTCAATTTGTGGTGTATGTGTGTTCTCTCTCTCTACTCTCTCTCTCTCTCTCTCTCTCCTCTCTCTCTCTCTCTATGTTCTCATGTTTGGATATATGTATCTGGAAGCCAGAGGAAAACATCAGGTACCATCCTCAGGATGACTGAGACAAGGTCTCTCCTTGGCCTGGAGCTCACCACTCAGGCTAGGCTAGCTGCCTAGTGAGTCCCAGGGATTGTTCCGGTCTGTTGATCCAGCACTGGAGTTAGAAGCACACACTGCCACACTCACCAATGGGCTAGAATGGCTGAGCTGTGAGCTCCAGGGATTCTCCTGTCTCTGCCTGCCCAGCACTGTGGTTACCGTTATGTGCTGCGGATCCCAACATCTTACACAAGTTCTGGGGATCTCAACTCAGGCCCCCCATGCTTACATGCCAAGCACGTTACTGACTGAGCTTCTCCTCAGCCCCAAACTCTTCCTTCTTAACCAACACTTGCCACAAGGCTGCCCATCTGACACATGTGCTTGTATGTAAGAATACTGCATAGCAAGTAGAAACTGCCACAAAGCACACAGCTCTGTAGACCTGCCTGGCTCTGGAATGGAAGTCACTCAACGCTTACGGCATCTTACTCTAGTTCTATTAGAACCACGCAGAGGTGTCCTCTTCTCTCTACACAAGGAACCCAGACCAAATTTTTCAGCAGCATGTATATAAAAAGAATGACAATAATGGGTTTTGATTACACATCCTCCTTCCTTTTTTTTTTACTGTATTTAAAAAAAACAAAACAAACAAACACAAAAACAAAAAAACAAGAAACCAAAAAAAAAAAAAAAAAACCTTTCCGGAGCTGGGAGCATAAGTCAGTCAGTTGAAGAGTGCTTGCCTAGCACATAAACCCGAGGATTGATCCCTAGAACCTCATAAATTAGGCACAGTGTCGCATATCTGTAAGCCCAGCACTCAGAAGGTAGAGGCAGGAGGATAATAAGTTCAAAGTCATCCTTGGCTATAGGAACTTCAAGGCCAGCTGGAATACATAAAATCCTGTCTATCTCTCTATCTCTCTGTGTCTTGGTGTCACCCCTGTGCCTTGTGTCACCCATGGATGACCCTCTTTTGTTTTTCATTTTAATACTATTTTACATCCATGGTGTCTGGAACATGTCTCCACAAGCTCGTCCACAGACTGTTTCCTTTGAAGAGAAATGTGCTTTAGCACCTCATACCCTGAAAGAAAAGCTTCAAATTTCATAAAAGTAGATAGATAGATAGATAGATAGATAGATAGATAGATAGATAGATAGATAAGTAACTTTCTCCAGGGGCAGATAATCTAACCTGCTTTAGACTCAGAGTCAGCACATTTAAAAAACACTCCTAGAGAGAGAAGCTGTACTCACCACACTCAGTAAAGCAATCCACTCAAACAGGGGTGGTGGGGGCTCCAGAAAGTCAACAAGGGGACTTCCTGTTTCCTACAGAAGTTTCCTGTCTTAATCCCTGCACTGGTCTCCTGCACCACGCTGTCAAGTACTAACTACAGAAAACACAGCACACAGCTCACGAGTCACCTCCGGTAACCAATGGAGGGGACCACACTGAAGAACTTCTCAGAGAGAGGCAGAGAGAGGCGCAAACCAACACTTGGACGAGGAAGTCAGGTAGGAGTACAGACTTTTCCTGTACCTTACCTTTAAGAGTCCCCAAGAGTTCCTCTGTGTCTTTGCTGGGAAGAATCCATCAGCTCGATCCCGGCAAAGGAAGCAGCAAGAGGGATATGTCACATTCTGCTTAAAAGCATGCACCTGTCCTAGACCCTTGGCAGCTTCAGTCACAGCAGCAGCCAGAACCAAGGTGACAGCAGGCCTGGAGTCCTCAGGTGTTCCTGGGGGCCTGCCAAGTCCACTTTGCTGATGCTCTGCCTCTCCCTGCTCCTCGGATGTTCTAGAAATGAAATACTGGGTAGGACTAGAGGTGACCTATACAGACCAGTCCTGTCCAGCTGAGAACAACACTGAGCCGCCCTGGCAACACACCAAGTCTTGTTACTGCCCAGGCATTCTAAGTGAAAAAACACATCCCATTCTGTCCCTTCTGCTGAGGCAGATGTGACCACTCCCTGGAAAGGGTACAGGATGTAATCGCCCCATCCTCCCCTCGGCTTCCTTCCTTTGCTTTTCCATGGGAGAATTCCAAGGAATGAGTTATGTACACACACACACACACACACACACACACACACACACACACAGAGTCTGATAGCGTCTGAACGGAGAAGCTGCTATCTGGAATCTCTAGTACACCACTCCCATTTCTCAGCACTGGCCTTCCCTGAAGCTAGTGAATGGACTGGGAGCAGCCACTTCAGTCCAGTGAGGAATCTGTAGACTTATCACCTCAAATTATTAAAAAGGACTAGAGCCTTAGCAAACAATATATAGCTTTAATGAAAGTCTCCAAACAGTCATCAATTCAGAAGTTATCTTCTGACCTTACTTTTAATGAATAAGTGGCTACAATAATAAATATAGCTAGTATCAGACTTATATGTATTATATGTAATTTAAGTGGATGGATAATAAAATGATCCCTTATAACTCTAGACATTCTTCCTGTTATTTTACCATCTCTTCTCTTCTGTATTCATCTCCTTCCCCCCCTCCCTAACTAAAGGCCCCATTCCCCCCATCAAATCACGTCAACACTACTATTGTCTTTATCACTCCCCCTCCTATGACCTCATTCTCCTTTCCTGGTCTCCATAGTTACTCCAGGTTATAGACTCACATCTGAAGATTTGGAGCTCTCTGGGTCAGGACTACCTCTCTCAATATGATCTCTTCTAGGTCCATCCATTTACCTGACAATTTCATTATTTCATTTTTCTTTATAGCTGAATATTATCCCAGAGTGTAAATGCTCCACATTCTCATTAACTATTCATCGGTTGAAGGACCTTCAGTCTGTTTGCATTTCCTAGCTGTTGTGAATAGAGCGACAATGAACATGGCCTGAGCAAGCGTCTGTGGAGTAGGATATCCAGTCCTTGGGGCACATGATGAGAGGAGCAGTGTAGATGGGTCTGTCTCTCTCTCTCTCTCTCTCTCTCTCTCTCTCTCTCTCTCTCTCTCTCTCCCTCCCTCCCTCCCCCCCTCTCTCTGTTGTGTGTGTATCTGTATTCCCATCTGGGATGACAATGTTCCAACTCAAGAGCCATAGACTATTTAACAACAATAATTTAAAAACAAACAAACAAAAACAACACACAAAAAGGCGTGAGAAGCTCCGTTTTGAGTTGTTCGTCAGGATTCCCAAGAGTGTGCCAAAACAGTACAGGCTGTTTCTGTTATACCCAGTTGCCTCCCAGAGGCTGACAACACCATGAACTTCAGACACGAAACCTGGAGAGCCTAGATGGATCTGACCCAGAAGCCTCCCACCTGAAGACTAGCTTTTGTGATACCAGAAGGCATCATGAAAGCATTCAAGAAAGGGAAGTAACCAAGCATCCTACCTAGCTATGACCCCTATGAACTAATGCAATGATTTGCAAGGCATGATAGCCCAAAGGTTGTCATATTGGTGCACATACCTTGGCAGTAATCAGTAGCTTTTATAACTGGAAGGGACACTCAACAAGAAGAAAATAATGTCTGGTCCTGGAAACCTAGCCAACTACCCAAAGCTAGCCTTGGATAAAGGAGGAGAACCCACTTTATTAACCAAAAATAATTCCTAACTCTAAATATTTATCCTTATACCAACAGATAAGTATAGATCTCACCCTTCATCAAAGAAACATTTCCTTGTAGCAGACAGATATCACAGAAAACCACAACTGATTAAAACGCAGAGAGGAAGTGAGCTCATCTCCTGAAATAGCAGAAGCTACGTATGTGAGGTTTCACCAGCATGGCTGCCTCCACAGTACCTATGGAACTTCAAAGGTAGACAAAAACTACAAACAATTGAGGAATGCTGAGAGCAGGAGAAATGGGTTTCTCCAGAGCACACCAACTGGTCACTCAGTACCACTGGCCAGCCCCGAAAAATACATACATGTAACATATACAGACTACACAGACTATAGTTTTGTATTTAGGAATACACACACACTGAGAGACAGAGAGATAGAGAGAGAGAGAGAGAGAGAGAGAGAGAGAGAGAGAGAGAGAGAGGAGAGAGAGAAAGAGAGAGAGAGAGAGAGAGAGAGAGAGAGAGAGAGAGAGAGAGAAAACAATTAAAGAAGTGGACCCATGATTTTCAGAGAGTACATGGGAAAGGTTGGATGGAGGAAAGGCAGAAAATTTCAAAAATATAAATATACAGCTTGTATACTTGCCTCTTTTTTTAAAAAAAGATTTAAGTATTTATTTTATGTATGTGACTACACTGTCACTGTCTTTAGACAGATGAGAAGAGGTCATCAGATCGCACTATAGATGGCTGTGAGCCACCATGTGATTGCTGAGAATTGAACTCAGGAATTCTGGAAGAGTAGTCTGTGTTCTTAACCACTGAGCCATCTCCTCAGCCCCCTTGTCTTATACTCAAAAGAGTTTGAGGGGGAATACCCAATTCAGACTCATTAGTATTTTAAATAGAAAAGAGCTCTGTGAAGCTATTAGCCTATCTGTATCACACCCTGAAATTACTAAGTGCTTGCTGAATGCAATCTAAGACTACAAAACCTTTTCAATACGCGCAGGTAAACGAGGCAAAATGTCCTAGTGCTGTGGTGAGTTTCCTGTGGAAGGAGGTAGATGGGGTGTCAGCTCTCCCTTACAGCTGGCAACTGCATTTTCTTCTATGTTGTTCCTTTGACCCCAACACCCACTTCCTGGATGCTCTAATGATCCACTGAGCTATGCTTGTTCTGATCCTGGAAAACCCACCAGTCATTGTTGACAAACCCAGAGCAGTCTTGGGACAAATCGTCATGCTTTTCCTGAGTGGGGAAACAGTAGCAAATGGAGATAGAGTGCCTACCATGTGCCAGGATCATAAAGACTTTGCTTTTAAAATGGTCTCTGGCACACAAATGCATTTCCAACAGTGAAGAGGCTGAGTCACAGGCAGCTCAAGTGTGAGGCCAGCCAGAGCTAGGCACCCTGTCTGTAAAAACCAAACCAAACCAACCAACCAACCAACCAACCAACCAACCAAACAAACAAACAAAGCAACATTCTGCTGAGTGCGACCACAGTGCTCTAAGGATGAAGTCGGTAGGAAGGTTAGACCCACGAACAGAGGAAGAGACTGCAGATGAAGGCTCATATTTGACATGATTTGAACCCAGATCTAAACAATACTCAAAGCCAGGTGCTTGTTCATTATTCTGCCTCCATCAAGTAACACTCCTGAAAACTGCAGTATCCTAACTAACCTGCCAGTGGGCTCATAATGGCCTTGGTCACCATTAGATCAGTAAATAGGCCCAGGAAACACTAATTCATTCTCCTTATTAGCATCAAAGGTGGCTGTAGCCAGTTTACGACAGATTTAATAACAGAGTGTCTCTGATCTCATTCTCAGTGCAAAACGGTTCAAAACCTTGAGTTCTCGGCTGTTTTCTAGTGATAGAGCAGCAGATTCCCCTGGGTTACTAGAAGGTCACAGTACAGGAAGAGGTCTCCAGGCCTGATCGTTATACATACGTATGACACCTCAGCTGACTCCCAGATTCTGTTCCATCCATTGTCTTAAATGCATCCGCAGGCTATTTTCCTATATAAAGGATCCTACTTGTCCCTAGCATAAGGTAGTTTTGCAATCGATTTCAAATTTACTATATACTCAATACTGCACATAGAGCAGGAACTAAATTCCCAATTAACAAGAAGAGCTTAACCACCAACCAAAGAAAACACACGGTGGGACTCAGGACTCCAGCTATATATGTAGCAGATGATGGCATTGTCGGTCATCAATGGGAAGAGAGGCCCTTGGTTCTGTGAAGGCTCAATGCCCCAGTATAGGGGAAGGCCAGGGCCCGGAAGCAGGAGTGGGTGGGTTGGTGAGCAGGGGAGGGAGGAGAGGATAGGGGGTTTTCGGAGGGGATAGCAGGAAAGGGGATAACATTTGAAATGTAAATAAAGAACATATCTAATAAAGAAAAAAAAAGAAGAGCTTTAAAGTATGGGATATGGGAAGACATTAAGTGCTGGAGCATAGGAATCACACCAGCACATGGACACATTTGTTTCACAAAGAGGGGACTTTTAAAACACAGGTAATTTAGACATGACACCTCCTCCATCACGGTAAACAAATGTACTGAGAACATACAGCCAGTATCAGACCCCAGAACCTCCCTATCTTATTTCTTTCTCCAGCCTACAGTTGTTTATGAGGGAAGTCAGAGAAGTAAATAACAGCATTAAAATGGGGGAGGCACACTCATAGATCACCACTGTGTTTTCATTACTATGATAAAATGACTTTGTGTGGTACTAGGCATGGCAGATACAGAAGGGACATGGTCTAAACAGAAGGGACATTAAATATGCAAATATATAGTATGAGGTTACATTTTACACAGGGAAAAGAGAAGGCCTGAAGTGTGAGCTGCTGCACAAAAGACTCGATCCATGGACTAACAGGAAGGTCACTCAGCTGAGCCCTGAATGATGCTGACAAGCAGCTGGTTTGGAGGAGAGGAAAGGGAGGTGATCCCTCCATGGAAGAGCAGGGCAGTGGCCCAAGGGCAAAAGGCTGTGCTGTGCTTTTCAGGATGGCAAGGGATCAGTGTGTCCAGAGCACAGAGGTGGAGGTGGGTAGAGGAGGGCGTGGAGGGTGAGGGGGGTAGGGGTTGAGGCATGAGAGGTGGGGGTTGGGTGGGGAGGGAGATGGGGGGTGGGGTGGGGAGGGCAGGCTCTAGGAATTTGAAGTATCTGCCCAGGGAAAGAAGTTGAAAGCTAAGAACAAAAGAATGAAAACTGGTCCTTCCCCAGCTCCACCAGATCACTTCCTGAAACCTCAATTGATTATTTTTAGAGTCCCTAGCATTCAAATCTATTGATTCCAAGGGATGCCCGAGGGAAGCACTATGGTTTGTGGCTGCTGAATGGATTAATCTTAGAAAATTAAAGAGACCACTTAACTAAAGTAGCTCATTCCCCAAAGCTCGAAGAATGCTTATTGGCAGTGAAGCAGGGAAAGCAGATTTACAATCTTCAGGTCACAACACAACCTGACAACCAAGTCCAGCTGTGCATCCACAGCTGCCTACCTCTACACTGCCACCAAACACAAACCTGCATCAGGGTTTGCACATCAGACAGGGGCAACTTGCTTCCTGAAAAGCCTTTAGGAATCTTTCTTGTGTTTATGAGGCCCACATGCCTAGAGTCTGACCTCACCAGGACCCACGACCAGAGCTTCACCATGCAGGCCTGCCTCTGTTGCAGTTTTGATTGGGAGTTTTTCACTCTGCCCTTGTGCTCGGGAAGCAACCAGACAAACACTCATTGCGTGTTCCCTGTTTTCAAAATCTCCCAGAGGAAACACATTTCTACATGAATCAGAAAGTTGTTTTTAATGTACAGAAAAGTCAGATCTCTGATTTTTTTTAATGGGCTTCAAATCTAACCCCAAGTTGATATACATATATGAAATACATTTTTAAAATTTAGCTTAGGAAGTGGCAAGCAACCAACTTCAATAAAAAGGGATGGCCATTAAGAACTCACCAAAGGCAACGTTAGTATATACACACAGCCCTCTTCTAACTCTTAAAGTAGCCTCTTTAGTCCCCCATCTGGGAGACAAAAAGATACAGGTGGTCTGTGCCACGATTTTGGCTAGCTTGGCTTTCATCTAGGTCTCCTGCATGTAACCACAGCTGGGGTGAGTCCACAATTTGCAACTGCCATGTCATGACCAGAGGACAGTACTTTACAACACTCCTCTTATCCTTCAGCTTTTAAACTCTTTTTGCCTTCTCTTCCTTGGTGTGTGTGTGTGTGTGTGTGTGTGTGTGTGTGTGTGTGTGTGTGTGTGTGTGTATGTGGTGTGTATATATGTATGTATGTATATGTGTATGCTGTGTGTGTTTATGTGTGTGCACATGTATGTGTGTGTATGTATGTATGTGTGTGTATGTTATGTCTCTGTGTGTTTATGTGTGTGTATGCTCTGTGGGGGTTAATACATATGCTTGGCTTAGGACTGAACACTCAATCTCTTTAATATCAGCACTCTGGCCAGTTGCAAATCTCTTCACTGACCGCTGTCAATTTTGGGGTGGAGATAAGAAAAAGCCTCCAATCTTGATTAAGGAAGTTATGCTAGTTTTTTTTAATTAGATATTTTCTTTATTTACATTTCAAATGTTATCCCATTTCCTGGTTTTCCCTCCGAAAACTCCATATCCCATCCCCTCTCCCCCTGCTTACCAACTCATCCACTCCTGCTTCCCTGTCCTGGCATTTGCCTACATTGGGTTATCCAGCCTTCTCAGGACCAATGGCCTCTCCTCCCACTGATGTCCAACAAGGCCATTCTCTGCTACATATGCAGCTGGAGCCATGGGTCAGAGTTATGCTGGTTTTTATTCCAAATATAATATTATTTTAAGTAAGGATAGATATTGACATAGATTTTAGGCATGTAAAAATCTGCAATTAAAATGAAACCAGTGAATGACAATGTAAAACGTTTCACTTGATTATATTCCCTTGAACCGCAAAATGGAAACACTATCTTTTTCCAATGATGCTTTAGATGATCTCCAATGATTGAGACAGCAGTTAGGTCAGGAATACATCCAAGAGCTGTCCTGCTGAAAGCATGCATCAGGAAACTCCAGCATATTTGCATGAATGAACATTCTCAGAATTGGTATTAGAATTTAACATGGTATTCTATGAGTCAGAGTCAAACATGCCATGTGGATTTTTGCTCCCTGAAAGAACAGCTTTCAAATCTGACTGCACATGGGTTATGATCACCTGGGACTCTTGTTTAAGATTCAGATTTCAAGAAAACCACAGAAATTTTGACACATTTGGTAAAGGGTATTATGAATCTGTGTTTCAATAACAAATCCATACAATTTTAATACAAGCAATCCTTGGGTCATAGTGTGAAAGATTGATTGGCATTCTCAATAGGGTCAAAAGTTAGGTGCAGACAGAGTTTTTATAATTCCTGCTTCTGGTCAGTAGCTGGCACAGAGGTCCCTGCAGTTTCTACTTTTACTATAAAAATGTTGCCAAGAATAACTTTTTTCATGTCCAAGTTAAACATGGTGTTTATAAAAGGAGTAAGAGGAGAATCATGGGTGTATGTGTCTGTGCACACAATGGATAATGTCACAATCATAACTACCACATCCTAGTTGCCAGGACCTTTAACGAGGAAGACTGAAAGATATTTCCCCCAATACTATTGTGTCTCTTACTAGAAAAAGAATAAAGCCAATCTTTACACATCCAAATTTGTTCTTATAAGCTATAAATGAACATACTAAATTTGTCCATTACATTTCTTTAATGTTTGTTTAATTAATTCAATGTGAGATACTTTCTCCCTTTATTCTATGACTAAGAGATCTCTGACAGCTTGTGAGGGTAGCTCCTGTTATCTTTCTGAATTAGACACCTTAGACAAATGATTAACCTTCCAAAGTTTTGGTCCTCTTGCTGGAAAGGTGAGACAGCAACAATATGAAGGACTATAAAATAATACCAAGTGGGCAGCCAGGAGCTCGGTGCAGCTCAGTGTCCCTGGTGTGGCCAGTGGAAAAGACTAAACCATTGGCACATAATCTGAAGAAGCTTTCAGAATGTTCTCATTACAACAAATACACCAAGCAGACCAGCGGCCGCTCCCCCAGTATGCAGCTGGCCAGAGGGAGTGAGCTCTGGAGTTACCCAAACCCTCATGCAAATTAGATTCTGCTCAAATTTTCATTAAAACTGAAGCAATATCTTTGGAAGAGAAAACTTGCCTAATTTCAACTAACTAAAGGAATTGTGCTAATTTCTTCAGTTTATTACACACACTCGTTTCATAATCATTTTTTGGGAAAGGTTAAATATAGCAAATAAAGCTGAAATCGTAGGACATCTTTGTGAGAGTCGATGGCACCCATCCAAGATGCCTTTCCTGGAACAAACTGTAACAACTTGGTTCCCTTCCGCCCTTCCCTAACAAGCTATATTTAAGAGTCTGTAAGTATTTTCATTATAAAATACCCTCACTATGATTTGTGATTTTACCTTCTAGCCTGCTTCAGAGTTTCTATATAAACATCTCAATAAAATGTTTGGGGAAAAAAAGCAAGCTTTCTAATTTAAAACCTTTCTTCATTAAAAAAAAAAGATAATACAAGAAGACAAAAAACAGAAGTTGCAGGAAAGTAATGGCTGTCACACATGAAAAAAATTGTTATGATTTAATGAACAAAGTCAAATGCATGAAAATGCTAAAACTATTCTTAAGACATTTTCTTTTACGCCTTTTCACATTGGCCTCTAAGACTCTGCAACTCATTAAAACACATGAAATATTTCTAACATATGAACTTAGAACAACTTAAAACACATACCACCACTCACCGAGGATGGCAACTGAAAGCACATACCACCACTCACTGAGGATGGCAACTGAAAACACATACCACCACTCACCGAGGATGGCAACCTCACTTAGTCACCACAAAGAACTTAAACTAGAAAGGAATAACTAACCACACAGAAGGGAACAACTAACAAGCTTAAAAATATTACATGCAAAAATGATGAGAAGCTTACAGTGTGCACATTAACCTAAATCAGTCTTAGTATTACAAACAAGTGGAGAGCCACGTGCCTGAGGAATGGTTCAGTGGGGGAAGGCACTGGTATCAGGCCCGATGACCTAAGTTCAATTTCTTACATGGCTTAAGGAGAGAAATGACTCCTGAAAGGTGTTCTCTGACAGACACATGCATAGTAATACATGTGTACCCATATCCCCACGCACATACAGAAGAAATAGATGTAACCTTCTTTTTTAAAAAAAATCAAAGACTAGGACAAGCAGGCATGGAGTATTTTCTATCTTTTGCTGGAATGCAGATGTATACCACACATAGCAGCACCATGGGGGCTCGGCCTTATCCTAGTCAAGACCTTTATGGTCATCTCCAATTTACAGGAAATGTGGAAAATACATAAAATTTCAGTGGAAGGGGCTGAAAGACCCTACCAGAAGCTAAAACCCAAGCCTAGAAAGCGGCATCTCAGAGGACAAGTCAGAGAGCTTTTGTGTCACCAAGACAATGAACGGTCAAGAAGGCGATAACCACCACAGCCATGTAACCCCTTTTGTTTGACAGTCCCAAATTAGGCAAATTTGGCCTACAGTTTTGGAAGTCAACTCTTATGAGGATTTTGGGGTGCTGAGACAGGCTGTGTGTCTGTTAAAATTCATAGCACCGCAAACTTTAGATGAAAACATCCTGTGGTCTTCTGGGTTAGTCCTCAGTAAAAACAATGAAAGTCATTACGTTCTCTATGGTGCTGGGAGCCAGGACAACCGCTCCTTCTGATGAGGAGTTCATTGGAACAACAGGAGGCAAGCTTCAGCTTCTGGGGTACTGGAAATACCGTTTTCTGATCTGGGTGCTACTGCCACAGATGTGCTCATTGAAAGCTGAAAACGTGATTATTGTACCTCTCTTTATGTAGTATGTTGTTCCCTAAGAGGGGAAAGCAGGAGAGAGAGACATGCAGCCCAAGACTGAATACTAGACAATCCTGGTTTATTATCTTAGGTATAATGAAGACTGTGAACCAGGTGTTATGTGTGGCCTCCAATGTCTGCTCAGTTCATTTAAACAACTAACACCTACACAAATATTCTGTTGCGGTGCACCGTATGAAACTGTGGTCTGTCCTTCCTTACCTACCTAAGGCATTCTGTGATTGGCCTTAATAAAAATCTGATGGCTAATTAGCTAGGCAGGAAGCTTAAGGCAGGACTTCCTGGGACAGAGAAAGGAACTCTGTTAAGAAAGAGGAGGCCCTTTTCACCACAAAGCATCAGAGAACCCGGAAGGCACTATGGGCCTGGAAGGTATTGCTAGCCGGGGTCAGATTAACTCAGATGAACTAGTTGACAGTTTGCCCAGCTAATGCCTAAGCTTTGAAATATTAAAAGGTTTCTGTGTGGTTATATGGAGAAGCAGCTGGTTAAGGAATATCTGCTGATGTATTAATTTTCAGCATTAATATATTATTAATATTAATTTTATATTAATTAATTGTAATATTAATAATCATTTTTACAAAACTCCCTTAAATGCATAATATCCTGTGAGTCTCCTATCCTTGTTCATGTGCTGTAGATCACATTGTCAAGACTCTATCTCTGCCTTAACCTTTACTTCCTGCCTGTATAAGCCTCAGGTGAGGCAGAAGAAAGAAAGCATGACCTTTCACCTTTCCTGGGCATGTACATAGTCCTGCACATATGATGTCTAGGACTATATGTGCGCTTTTTCAAGTCTGCCTTTTGCCCATATTGTTTCAATGCGTTTTTCAGTCACTCCTTTATATGAATCTTGTGGCATGTCCACCTCAGGCAACTGCAGTGCTAAAGACCTGTCACTGCCTGCTTTCAGGCAGGCATGGTGGTTTGCATATAAACAGCCCCCATAGGCTTATCTGTTTGAAAGCTTGCCTCACAGTGGGTGAAACTGAGGAAAAACAGAGAAGGAGGGAGCATAGTCATCAGGGATAGAGTGTGCTCTCTGCTTGCTCAAGTGTGCTCTCTGCTTGCTCTTTGTAGCTTGGGATGTGAGTTCTCAGCTGCTGCTTCCTGCCATACCTGCCTGCCTGCTGCCATGCTCCCCACCATGGTGGTGATGAATTCCCATGCCCCTGGATCTGGAAGCTCCAAGTAAAACCTTTCTTCTATAGGTTGCCTAGGTTATGTGTTTTACCACAGCAACAGAAAACAGTCCTATAAGGTACTGGAGACATGGCTTGATGGTTACAGCAACAGAAAACAGTCCTATAAGGTACTGGAGACATGGCTTGATGGTTACAAGTGCTTATTGCTCTTGCAGAGGACCTGGGTTCAGTTCTCAGCAACCTGGACTTGGGGTTCTCAACCACTGTGACTCAGCGCCCTTGAGCATTTGCACCCACATACACACGTAATAAAAAGTAAAAGGAACGATTTTTATTTATAAAGAAGAGCCCCCGCGAATGAGGCTACCCCAGAGAGTAGCCAGATTCCTTGAATTGTGGTAGTTCATCAGGGATGACGCTTACGGGGGTGGGGGTGGGGGGGATGACTAAGCACATTATGGCCACTTTGTGGACTGCCAAGTGATCTTCATGGTATTAGGGTTGTAAGGCTGTATCTTTTCAAATCCACTATGGAGCTGGGGATGAAATAAGTAAGCTTAAAGCACTGTACTTCTTACATACTTAGAAGCCTTTGGTTAATTTCCAGAGTGCTGAAAAAGGCAATTTTGACAGTTTCTTCCAGCACTCATTGCTGTTTAGAGGAGACTTTTTTTTAATTGTATATTTTATTTGTTTACATTTTAAATGTTATCCCCTTTCCCAGTTTTCCCTCTGCAAACCCTCTATCCCATCCCCCCATTAGCCTGCTTCTATGAGGGTGCTCCCCCACCCACCCACTCATTCCTGCCTCACTGCCCTAGCATTCCTCTACCCTGGGGCATCAAGCCTTCACAGGACCAAGGGCCTCCCCTCCCATTAATGCCAGATAAGGGCCCTTCAGCTCCTTCAGTCCTTCCCCTAACTCCTCCACTGATGTCCCCCTGCTCAGTCCAATGGTTGGCTATATGCATGTGCATCTGTATTGGTCAGGTTCTAGCAGAGCCTCTCAGGAGACAGCTGGATCAGGCTCCTGTCAGCAAGCATTCTTGGCATCAGCAATAGTGTCTGGGTTTGGTGACTGTATATGGGATGAATCCCCAGGTGGGGCAGGCTCTGGATGGCCTTTCCTTCAGTCTCTGCTCCACTCTTTGTCCCTGTATTTTTTCAAACAGGAACAATTTTGGGTTAAAATTTTGGAGATGGGTGGGTGGCCCCATCCCTGAATAGGGGTGTGTGTGCATGCCTAACCCCTGGATATGGTCTCGACAGGTTCTCCCTCCCCTTTGTGTGGTATTTCAGCTAATGTCATCCCTATGGGGTCCTGGGAGGCTCATGCTTTCCTGGCACCTGGAACTTTCTGGTTGCTACCCCCAGTTCCCCATCCCCCATTGCTACACACCTCTGGTCAATTTCCTGACCATCTGTGTATCTCCTACATCTCCTCCCATACCTGATTCTTCCTCTCTTTTTCTGCTCCCTTTTTCTCTTCCCCCCGAGTCCCTCCCACCCTCTTCTTCCCTGGATTATTTTGTTCCCCCTTCAAAGTAGGACTGAAGCATCCACTCTTTGGTCTTCCTTCCTCTTGAGCTTCATGCGGTCCATGAGTTGGACTGTGGGTATTCCACATTCTTTGCATAATAACCACTTACCAATGAGTACATACCATTTGTGTTCTTTTGTGACTGAGTTACCTCACTCAGGATGATATTTTCTTTTTTGGGGTTTTTTTTTTTTGGTTTTTTTGAGACAGGGTTTCTCTGTATAGCCCTGGCTGTCCTGGAACTCACTTTGTAGACCAGGTTGGCCTCCAACTCAGAAATCTGCCTGCCTCTGCCTCCGTTCTAGATCCATCCATTTGCCTGCCAATTTTGTGAAGTCCATTGCTTTTAATAGCTGAGTAGTACTCCATTATGTAAATGCACCATGTTTTCTGTATCCATTCCTCTGTTGAGGGACATCTCAGTTGTTACTAGCTTTTGGTTATTATAAATATAGCTGCTATGAACATAGTGAAGCATGTGTCCCTTGCATTTCCCTGATAACTAAGGATGTTGAACATTTCTTTAGGTGCTTCTCCGTCATCTGAGTTTCCTCAGTTGAGAATTCTCTGTTTAGCTTTGTTCCCCATTTTTTAATAGGGTTATTTGGTTCTGGAGTCTAGCTTCTTGAGTTCTTTGTACATATTGGATATTAGCCCTCTATCAGATGTAGGGTTAGTGAAGATCTTTTCCCAATCTGTTGGTTGCTGTTTTGTACTGTTGACAGTGTCCTTTGCCTTACAATTGCTTTGTAATTTTAGGAGGTCCCATTTGTCAATTCTTGATCTTAGAGCATAATCCATTGGTGTTCTGCTCAGGAACTTTTCCCCTGTGCCCATGTGTTCGAAGCTCTTCCCCACTTTCTTCTCTGTCAGTTTCAGTGTATCTGGTTTTATGTGGAGGTCTTGGATCCACTTGGACTTGAGCTTTGTACAAGGAGATAAGAATGAATTAATTAACATTCTTCTACATGCTGACCAACAGTTGAACCAGCACCATTTGTTGAAAATGCTGTCTCTTTTCAACTGGATAGTTTTAGCTCTTTTGTCAAAGATCAAGTGACCTTAGGTGTGTGGGTTCATTTCTAGGTCTTGAATTCTATTTCATTAATCTATCTGTCTGTCACTGTACCAATAACATACGGTTGTTTGTTTTGTTTTGTTTTTTATCACTATTGCTATCACTATCACTATTGCTCTGTAGCACAGGTAGATATCAGGGATGGTGATTCCTGGTCTTTTATTGTTGAGAATAGTTTTCGCTATCCTGCATTTTTGTTACTCCAAATGAATTTGAGAATTGCTCTAACTCTATGAAGAACTGAGTTGGAATTTGGTGGAGATTGCATTGAATCTGTAGATTACTTTTGGCAATATGGCCATTTTTACTATGTTAATCCTGCCAATCCATTAGCATAGGAGATCTTTCCATCTTCTGAGGTCTTCTTCGATTTCTTCTTTCATTTCTTTTCAGAGACTTGAAGTTCTTATTATACAAATCCTTTATTTGTTTGGTTAGAGGCACACCAAGATATTTTACACTATTTGTCAGTATTGTGAAGGGTGTCGTTTTCCTAATTTATTCAATATTAGAGTGGCTATTCCAGCTTGTTTTTGGGGGGGACCATTTGCTTGGAAAATCGTTTTGTATTGTCTGTCTTTGTCACTGAGGTACATATCCTGTATGTAGCAAAATGCTGAGTTCTGTTTACATATCCAGTATGTTAGTCTATGTCTTTTTATTGGGGAATTGAGTCCATTGATGTTAAGAGATATTAAGGAATAGTGACTGTTGCTTCCTGTCATTTTTGTTGTTAGAGGTGGAACTATGTTTGTGTGGCTATCTTCTTTTGGGTTTGTTGAAAGAAGATTACTTTCTTGCTTTTTCTAGGGTGTAATTTCCCTCTTTGTGTTGGCCTTTTCAGTCTATTATCCTTTATAGGGCTGGATTTATTTAAATTAGTTTATGTCATGGAATATCTTGGTTTCTCCTTCTAGGATAATTGAGAGTTTTGCTGGGTATAGTAGCCTGGCCTGGCATTTGTGTTCCCTTAGGGTCTGTATGACATCTGCCCAGGATCTTCTAGCTTTCATAGTCTCTGGTGAGAAGTTTGGTGTAATTCTGATAGGTCTGCCTGTATATGTTACTTGACCTTTTTCCCTTACTGCTTTAATATTCTTTCTTTGTTTAGTGCATTTGGTGTTTTGACTATTATGTGATGGGGGAATTTCTTTTCTGGTCCAATCTATTTGGAGTTCTGTAGGCTTCTCGTATGTTTATGGGCATCTCTTTAGGTGAGTGAAATTTTCTTCTATAATTTCGTTGAAGATATTTATATGCCATTGAAGTTGGGAATCTTCACTCTCTTCTATACCTATGATCCTTAGGTTTGGTCTTTCCACTGTGTCCTGGATTTCCTGGATGTTTGGGGTTAGGAGCTTTTTGCATTTTGCATTTTCTTTGACTGTTGTGTCAACGTTTTCTGTTATCTTCTACACCTGAGATTCTCTCTTCTATCTCTTGTATTCTGTTGGTGATACTTGCGCCTATGACCCCTGACCTCTTTCCTAGGTTTCTATCTCCAGGGTTGGCTCCCTTTGTGATTTCTTTATTGTTTCTACTTCCATTTTTAAGATCCTGAATGGTTTTGTTCAACTCTTTCACCGGTTTGGTTTTGTTTTCCTAAAATTCTTTAAGGGATTTTTGTGTTTCCTCTTTAAGGGCTTCTACCTGTTTACCTATGTTCTCCTGTATTTCTTTAAGGGTGATATTTATGTCCTTCTTAAACTCCTCTATCCTCATCATGAAATGTGATTTTAAATCAGAGTCTTGCTTTTCTGGTGTGTTGGGGTATCCAGGGCTTGCTATGGTGGGAGAACTGGGTTCTGATGATGCCAAGTAGCCTAGGATTCTGTTTCTTATATTCTTGCACTTGCCTCTTGCTATCTGGTTATCTGTGGTGTTAGCTGGTCTTGCTGTCTCTGACTGTGGCTTTTCCCTCCTGTAAGCCTGTGTGTCAGTATGCCCATAAACATACGAGAAGCCTACAGAACTCCAAATAGATTGGACCAGAAAAGAAATTCCCTCATCACATAATAGTCAAAACACCAAATGCACTAAACAAAGAAAGAATATTAAAAGCAGTAAGGGAAAAAGGTCAAGTAACATATAAAGGCAAACCTATCAGAATTACACCAGACTTCTCACCAGAGACTATGAAAGCTAGAAGATCCTGGGCAGGTGATACCACCTCTCTCTGGGCAGAATTTGGGTATGGAGAACTGTGGCACAGGGCCAGCTCCAGAGTGCAGACAGAAACTGAAAGGATCCTATCCCCAGCTGTTCCTTGGTTCCTGAATCTGGATGGCTCTGGGAGGGTCCCTCTAGGGCCAGGTATTTGAGCAGAAGAGGTGTCTCACCTGTGCTCTCAGGTATGTCAGCACTCCTGGGAGGCCAGCTCTCTCCTGGTGTGATTTGGTTATGGAGAGTTTGGCACAGGGTCAGTTCCGGGGTGCAGACAGAAACTGGTAGAGAAGACTTTTAAGAGTTCCTACTTCTACCATTGCATACGTCTGTTTCCTCAAAGCTATCTGTTACCATTTGAATATGAAATTTCTTCCACAGCCTAATGTGTTTGAATACTTGGCCTTCAGCTGGCAGTGCTGCTCAGCCAGGTTCTGAACCCTTTAGGATATGTACTTGGCAGATGGAAGCATGTCGCTGTGGCAAGGCGGTTTTATAGCCTGGCCCCTCTTCCTGTTGTTCTTGCTCTGCTCCCTGACTGCAGGCCTAGCCTCACATTCCTGATGCCATGCATTTCCTGCCATGATGTATCCCTTCTGGAACTGTTAGTCAAAGTAAATCCTTTGTCTCCTAAGTTGCTTTCATTTGGGCATTCTTTTACAACAAAAAAATTAACTAACACATCGCCTCTTGACAATTACATCATTTTTTCCCTATTGGGAAGCTGAGTTTCATTAGCAACCCTTTACAATAAGCAGTTGCTAAGAAGAGGGTTCCCCTCAAACCCAAAGTCCTTCTCAGATGCTGTTCTATACCCACGGACTTCACTGATAACCCCACCTGACTCTCATGTCCCTGATACTAAGGGTTACATCAGCATAAAACCATTCCTCCAACTGTCCATATATGGTTTTATGTAATGTTACTTTGATGCTTTCGTTGTCTTAGGTAGGTATGTTATGGTAAAACATCATGACAAAAAGCAAGTTGAGGAGGAAAAGGCTTATTCACCTTTACACTTCCACATCATAGTCCTGTCACTGATGGAAGTCATGACAGGAACTTAAGCAGGGCAGGAACATGGAGGTGAGAGTTGATGCAGGGGCCATGGAGGGTGCTGTTCATTATCTTGCTCAGCCTGCTTTCCCATAAAACCCAGGACCACCATGCAGGGATTATACCACATCACAATAAACTGGGCCATCCTCCATCAGTCACTAATTAAGAAAATGTCCTACAGGCATGCCTAATGCCTAATCTTATGGAGGCATTTTCTGAATTGAGATTCCCTCTCTCTGATGACTTTAGCTTGTGTCAAGTTGACATGGAACTATCCAGCACATGCATCCATTGCTAATGAGCTGGAAATCAGTTGCTTCTGCCAGAGAACATTATCATAGCAACAGAAACAAAACTAAGGCACAATCCACATGCAGATGATTTATTAAAATATAGCTCAACTAGGCTAAAACAATAGCTATGCCAGATCAGTTGCCTTTTGTTTTCTTAACTAGTTACTTCAGATTAGTCCAATGGAAACAAAGCAGATTGAAAGTATATGCATAAACATCTACTAAATATGATCTATTTAAGATTTAAGATACAATGCTATATAAATTTAAGATACAATACTAGAACAGGAAAAAACTGTCTGTTCAACTCTGATATATATATGAATTTGTACTTACCAGCCAAAGAACTACCAGTGCTATTTTCCTGTTGCTTATAAATTCTTACAGAAATTCAAGCAGACTGAGAGGTGGTTATCTCTGGGACAAAAAACAAAACTTTAAAACTTGTCAAAGTCACTTCTCCGAGAAAATATCTATTCCTATTGCTGATGCCTTAGGCATAGAGAGATATAGATACAGATATAAATATAGACATAGAAATAGTCTCCAGGAGTTAGACTTTCATGGTCCCATTTCAGCATGAAGTCAATGGTGGAGAAAGCATCTCTCAGGCCTGCATGGTTGCACAAGGGAAGAATGTGAACGACAGTATTTGTCTGTCTTGCTGTGACTATGCAACTATCATTAGTAACTTATTTCATTGACTAACAGCAGTGAGGTTTACCAACTTCCAGGTTATAATCTACTTAAATAAGGTTTATCAACCTTCTTATCAATAAACATCTCAGACTATAAATTTGTTATAAACACACAACAATATTTAATAAAGACCAATTTCTTGATTTCCCATGTCTTTGTTTAAGAACATGATGTGACACTTTACCTACCTACCACGTATTGCTTAATGTTCTTTATAACTCCTATTAACTCAGAAAATAATCCTGCAGGTTGGAGAGGCCCACAGGAGGCACATTGAGAATTAACACCAGAGCCAGGATTCAATCCTGATCTCTGATTTCAGCATTCACGCACCATTTGCTACCTTATGTTATCCTATATTTATTTATTGGCCTGCAACCTGCACCTTTCTCTTTCCTCTTAATATTTGTACGGCACACAACTGTATGGATGATGCCTCAGTATGTTGGAATGGAAGCTTCAAAGAAGAGGTCAAATCCTCTGCATACCAAAATCAAATGTGACAGTTTCTTGAGCTTTCAGAGGGAAAACAATAGTACTGCCAGATGTGTGTAGTTATCAGGTAAAGAACATTGGTCCACACCTGCCTTTTCCTTAAGCACTAGGGGCAGGGCTCCTCACACTATGAGGAACACCCTATGACACAAGAGCAGAATATAAACCTACAGGGCAACCTTTAAAAGCATCCAGAAAACCAGAGCTTCCAGAATCTGAAGCATGAATATCCTGTGTTGGTAAATTGTGGCTGATGTGCAGTCTTCTGTAGAGTAGCCACTTGATGGACCATGCAGGACAAATTCTTCATCCATAGCTGGTTTCTTTCTCCATCAGGCACAGCCATTAGACACCAATAATTGGAGACTATTTCATGCATGAAATTAACTGTTGCACTTTAGAACTGTCTTGTCGCAGGCAGACAGATGTGCCAGCAGATAGCCTTAATAGAGTTATTTCTTTAGTGCATCAGTTTCTAAAGTACATTTTTAGAAACTCCAATCTGTGCCCTACTTAGAAGTTCATACCCTGCTCTATGACATATCAAAGCTCCAGGAGCCTTCAGACTTGTATGGCCTCCACTGATTGGCCCAGGGAAACTTTTCTAAGAGAATGGCCTGGAAAATGTACCTGGAGAGCATGTGTTAATGAATACCCACTGTTTCCCAGCTTTGAGAGATGTTTGTTCTTAACAATCATGGGTAGAATCAAAAGGGTTGTTTTAGTTAGGGTTTCCATTGCTATGAAGACAACATGGCAAAGGCAACTCTTCTTTAAATTAATTAATTAATTTATTAATTTATTTTATGTATATGAGTGCCTGTTTTCAGACATACCAGAAGTCTGTTAAGAGTCAGGACTCAGAGTAATAATAGTTAGTATTTCCTCAGTATTGGGTACTATCAAAATGCTCAGTTACCCTATCACAGCTCAGAATTTTCCCAGTGACTCCATGAGTAAACCTCATTATATCATCTACTTTACTTATGCAGTATCCAAATCTACAGTAGCTTGCTTACAGTCACAGGAGAAAAGCCAACTCAAACTCACAGCCAGGCCATGGGTCTTTGGAATCTCTACCCTTCACCTGCAGCTTTTCTGAGTTAAAGACCTGAGAATCCTGCAAACTTTTCAGGGCTGCTTCAAACGTTTAATCCTGTCAGCTCCATCATTTCATTCTCAGGGGAGTAGAATTTTAACATTCTTGACGGTATTCCATTTCAGTCCCCAAATTATCTCACGAGTTCCCAGCAGTCTCTGTGTAGAATATTAACATGTTAGGCAACCCCGGCAAGGCAGCCAGTCTGCTCTGTACCTTGTTCTTCTCATCTGTGAAACAGAAACTGTACTAGTTCATGCCGTGGGATGGGGAGTGCAGTGAATGTTTTCTTAGCTTCCTAGGGAAGATAACTCATCTACAACCTTCTTATTCAATAATGCAACGTTTTCCTGTTTAAAGTCTGCTGGGGCAATGCATTTATGGCTCTGGAAACAAGTACACACACCTCTATATGATCTGTCCTCACAAGAAACAAGATATAAAGGCTTTATAACAAATTTGGATGTTTTTATTTGTGATAGGAATGGGTTAAGTACTGTCTTCGTCAATGTCCTATTGCTGTGCAGAGGCACCATGATGATGACAACTCTTATAAAGGAAAGCATTTGATTGTGGCTGGCTTACAGTGTCAGAGGTTTAGTCCATTATCATCATGGCAGGACCATGGCATTCTCCAGACATGGTGCTAGAGAAGTAGCTGAGAGTTCTATGCCTGCATCAACAGGCAGCAGTAAGAGAGACACAGACACTTGGCCTGGCTTGAGCATTTAAAACCCAAAGTGCACACCATCGACACACCTATTCTAACAAGACCACACCTACTCCAACAAGACCACACCTACTCCAACAAGACCACACCTCCTAATATCTTTCAATTAGCACCACTCCCTAATAGCCAGGTATTCAAATATATGAGCCTATGGGGACCATTCATATTCAAACCACAATAAGTATTTAGACAAAAGAGGGTTTTCTTAGATGGTCTGGAAAACCCTCTGTATGATAGTCTGAATTCTTTATTAACCTGTTGCCTTGTAGTCATTGACTTTGATGCTGTCTATCTTGCTCCTCCCCCTCACACCTGTACACTCTGCTCTCTATCCTGGGAAGTGATTTGTGTGACCTTCATCAACAGGGAGCAGCACTAAAAGATAACAAGGGGGACAAGGGGAAGGGAGAGAGAGAGAGAGAGAGAGAGAGAGAGAGAGAGAGAGAGTTGGAGGATTACTAAGTGATATTTTTCTGAGCACTGCTAATTGATTACAAGACTCTTTCCAGAACAAAGCCTCAATCACTCTGTACTTAGCATTCTAGGTGTTTCTATTGTTCACCTCATGCAAGCATGTGTAAAGAATTGTGTCTGTGTGTGTGTGTGTGTGTGTGTGTGTGTGTGTGTGTGTGTGAGTGCTGTGAGATGTCCAAGGGTCTTGCCAGCTACTTGATTTTCAGTTTTATATTCGTTAATTGAAATCCATGCACAGAAGCATACAGGAAATGTTTAATTCTTAGTTGTAAATAGCTAAGTCACAGACTAATAAATGAAGACTGTGTCTGCTTTGTCAGTAAAATGTACTCCATCTTCCAAACACCAAAATAATAGTGTGTGAATATCAGAAGCAGGAGAAGGTAATGGAAGAAATTCGTCATTTTCCTTAACAAAAGATAAAATATAAAAAATGCCAAGTGCTACAGCTATATCTCAGAAATACTGCTAGCAACCATGACAGGAACATGGGGTGCAAGTCAACACAGAAACAAGTTTGTAAATAAACACAGAAAACAATAATGTGAAAGCATCACTCTCTGGCCACAGAACTTTCCTGTACCTAGAAAATGATCTGAGAAAAATGCCACCCATAACAAGCATGAAGCTGGGGTAGAATTTGTTTTGTCTTTCTCTGACTAGCTAAGGCACAAAATAAATCTGTTAGAGGGAAAATCACATATCCCAACCTTCAGTTCTACAACAGCATGCTTCCCACCGTTTCTCTGTCTGAACCTTGAACTGGTTTTGTAACAAAATGATAAATGTCACCACTTCCAGACCACAAGCTTTCAGACCCCCCCAGCATGTATGGAAAGGGAAAAATGGAGATCCATCTAATACACTAAGAAAGGGAGTTAGCATATTGGAAAAAAAACAGTAAGAAACAGAGCGAGTGAAAACTGCAGCTGGAATCATGTCAACACCCAAGGTACCACGATCCCTCTTCTGAGAGAAAATGGAATTTGACATTCAAGGGCACAGTCTGTGGACAAGGAGGTGCTAGGAAGATGAGATTATCCACATGAAAGAAACTGAAGCTGGTGCTGCCCCAGCCTACTCGGGACACTGTCTCAAAGCACCACGTACTAGTGACATACAAACAGCACACATTTCCCAGAGTTCTGAAGATGGGTCCAAGATCAGAGAAGCAGTGAACTACTGAAGACTACACTCTCACAGACGGCATCTTCTCATCCTCAATCTAGAAGGGGAAAACAAGTTCCTTTTATAAGGGCCGTATCTCATTCATCAGGCTTCTGCTCCTCTGAACTTAACCGCATTCCCCCAGCATATCCTAACACCACCACCTTGGAGGTCAGGATTTGAATACATTACAATAGTGTAATCACAAGAACACTCAGACCACAGCAGAAAATGCAGGCAATCCACTAATCCCTGATGAGGATCTACAATATATAAAGAACTCCTACAACTCAACAACCAAATAAATAAAAACTCACCAGGTTGAAAAATGAGCAAAGAATGTGAATAAACATTCCTTCAAAGCTGACATATAAATAACCAACAATCACATTAAAAGATACAAATCAAAAATCACAATGATACTGTCGCTAGCACATGCTACCTACACAGTGCTTGGCACTAAGCTATCTCTCCGGCTATTTTTTTACTTTTGAATTTGAGCCAGAGGCTTACTAAGTTGCCTAAGCTGGTGTTGAGCTCACAGTATAGCCAAACAGGCCCTGAACTTAACTTAAAATCCTAATACCGTATTCTCCAGAATATCTAGGACTATTGGGCTGTATCGCCTGGCCTCACTGGGAGAGTTATAAATGAAAAACAGAAAATAACAAGTGTTAACAAAAATGTACAGACATTGTAAGCCTTGTGCTGACGGGAAGCAAGAGTGATGCAGCTACTGGGAAAGGCTAATGATTAAATGATGGGATTCAAGAAACATTTAATACCTGGGTAAAATGCTATACATTTTCTATAGATCTTTGTAAAAAGCAATGAATATTCTCACAGGTATGAATAAATGGCTTCAGAATTGGTAGAGTGCATTGCCATGAGACTCCCCAATAGCTATGGAGAAAGAAAAAGAAAAAATACCCTATTACCCCTCTTTTCTAGCCCTCAAAATTTCACTAAACCCTAAAGCCCTATAAGAATTTCTATTGTTTTCTAAACATACGTCTACTACTTCTTCATCATACTCACTGTATGTGCTATGACTCCTGGGGCACCCTGTCCCCAAATCTTGTCCTCAGAGGACAAAAAGTCATGCAGATTCAGCAATGCAACAACTCTGAGGACAAATGAACTTACCCGGTGTTCAAAACCGAGTGTGGTGGGTCACACCTGCCGTCCACGGACATAGGAGGTTGAGGCAGGAGGATTGCTGTGAGTTGGAAGCCAACACAAATGACTTAATGAGTTCATAGGCTGCAGAGTGAGACCTTGGCTCAAGGAAAAGAAGAAAAAAAAAGAAAGCTGAAATGTAAAGAATGTTCACAGTGAACATGTACAATCAAGTGCTCTGTCCTTCCAACACTGATAACACACTGGCTCCCCAGATCCACCTATAACTTAGAAATGTCATGTGCATTTCAACAGCCCTAGAGCTTCTCTCAGGCTCTATGTCTCAAGTGGGGTAAGTGCTTCCAGAAACACATAGATGTACCCTATTTCCTGTGCCCAAACCTATCAGAGATACAGAGCACATTCTTGTTGGCTACTATTTCCCCCAAAGGTTGGAAGAGGGAGATATTCTAAATAACATCAAGTGATTTAATTAATGTTTTTAGAACGGCATTACTACAAGAAAACCCAGGTGCATCACAGAGAGGTTTAAGTTAAAGACTTCGAATAATTTAGACCTACTGGCAGCTTTGCTTGAGCTAAACTTCTATAGACCAACATAACATATTCCCCAACTTCTTCAGAGTACTCTGGTAGAAAACTCCAAGAAGCCCTATTTTAAGTATTCTATAAAACTGGAATGAAGTGCCACCTACAAGAATAGTTGCTGTCAATCAAGCACTTTCTCTAAGTCAAGCATGGTACAAGGTGTTTTCAGATACTCTTCATTCCTTTCTCCAGTCTTGCTGGGTAGCAGTGCCATAAACAGAGGATAAAACTGAAATCTTACAGAACATGTTCAAGTTCAAGCAGGTAGTCAATGACAAAGGCGGGGTCAATTTGAACCACTCTGAACATAAGTTTTCTCTCTAGCCATAATCTTCTAAGTAGGACAGACATGTGAGGCCTCCTACTCATTCCAAATTGGTAGCAAACAGTAACAGATTTTTGAACAAAGGGCACAATGGTTGCCTATCACTGCCATGTCTGCTGGCATTTTCCAGCCAGGAGAAACTATACTGGGTGTTGCCAAACTCAACTTTCAACACAAGAAAAGAAATTCTGGATTTAAATAAGCAACTCTGGTTATGGAGAAGAACTTAACGGCACAGCAATCATATAACAAACAACAGAGCTGCAGGAGTGGCTAACAAATGGGTACATTCTAAGCAAGAAAATATAGCAAATGGTGGTGGCATGGAGAGTCTGTCTTACTGGAAAAGAGCAGGCCCCTTCTGCGGGCTTCCTAGACATAAAGAACAACTATCAAATTTTAATAGTTTCTCTAACTCACCATGAACAGTGTTTGTTACCTTTGTAACAAGCTCTAACTGTGGGACTCTTGAGGCCTTTCATAACCGCCAACACTGAGAACTTGCATTCCTCTTGTTATGTACATCAGCAAGGAAATGGGACAGACAGAGGAAGGAGTTTCAAGTTGGGGAAGGGTAGGGTACATGAGTAATGCCTATGTACCTCTGGGACAGATAGTGCACTTTTGCTCTTGAGTGAATAGATAAGCTTGTGCATTGTATTAAGACCAAGCCCTCTGACTAAAACAGGATAGTCTAGAAATAGCTCAGAAGCACAGGATACTTGAAACTCATAAATGTGCTTTCAAGAGGAGGTTATTTTTATAAACCAAATATCCACAGGAAATTTTGTTATTCTCCTTCTACTCCATAGACTACCTAAAGATCCATATTGTACTAACACAAAGACCTTCTTGGACTAAATCCCAGTCACAGTTGGTTTACTTAAAAACCGTGAAAACTTACTAAATATCATTTTGTCCAAAAGAACATCTTCCTATAAAGACTACCCTTTCCCAACTGTGCTCAGGTTGCGAAGACATCTCTTTGAGCCACAAACTTGCATTCTCACAAAACATAAAATACAAAGTTTAACTTCCATTTTTATATCCAACTTGTATATAGTTAAAACTACATATTTTAGTTGCCCCAAAGCATAACCTTATTCAACATGCCTCAGCTATTCTACCAACTTATAATTCTTATCATTAGAAAAACATGTCATCTATTTCATTTCATGCTTAATGTAGGCCTTGCTAAATCTACATGCTTCTAAGGAGACATTTAGCAGTATCCTTCAAATTAAATGCACATCCTCTTTGCCTTAGCAATTTCACACACAGAGATTACATTTGCTTAGAAATATTAGCACAAGAGCTGCGCATAACGGGACACTCCTGTGATCCCAGCTTGTGAGAAGAAGGAGGATCAGGAGTGAGATTGAGAGTGGAAAGCCAGGCTGAGTTACAGCAATATTCGACAAAAGAGGCACTGGCACGAATGTCCAAAGACACATTTTCAGGATGTCCACTGAGTATTTTGGTCATTCCCTCAGAGCAGTGAAAGAGATCTTCTAAGAGTCCAGTGGACTGCACATTACACGAGGTGATACACATAATAAAGCTTCTTCTAAGACCTGGGTACAGTAAGAGAGTCACAATAGAGCTATATCATTACAAGGCCATACAAGGCAAGCTAGTGCAGTGCCTACCCCTTTCCACATGTTGTGTAGGACTTGTGCTTCTGTTCTTGAGGAAGACAGTTCTGGCCTCCTCTCAAGCATGCCTAGGTCGTGAGCATCATTACCTTTCACTCTGTGGCCAGATGAATTAGATTAGTGGCATTGTGGAGCTGCTGTGGTCAACTCCTCCATCCAGATGGCCACTACATGGCCAGCAAGAGGTAGGTGGCACACACACACACACACACACACACACACACACACACACTGCATACTAGGCAAAGGGATGGCTCTCATCCAGCCAGGATAAGAGAGGAGGAGACAAGACTTGTTGGGTTTAGAACAATGTGTGATTTTAAATATATGATGAATTGTTTGGGTTTTTTGACAATGAACTATTTGTTTTTTGGGGGGTGGGGAATGAATGTCTTCATCCCAGTTTTAACTGAGTATTTAGAAATTAAGGAGAGCAAAAGCAAAATCATGAAAGAGAAGTGGAAGCTACTGTACGTACACTATCAAATCTTGGAACCAACCCTATGACCACAAGCACTGTTAAATAAATCATGGAACAATAATGCCGAGTGCTTTAAAGAAGCTACAACAATTCAGCTGGTGAGGTGGCCAAGTAAAAACAACCATAATGTGCAGAAGAGGATATGCAGTGTGATGCAAGTTCTTTCCAAGGACAGTCACAAGCCAGGTGCTATGATCAGCGTCTGTCATCCCTACTCTCAAGAGCTTGAGGAATAAACTCTTCAAGGCCAGTCTGGGCTACACAGGAAAGGTATGTCTCAAATCAAATAATGAAAAGGAGTACTTTTGAGGATATGTCTACTATATATAATCCATTGTTAACATTTGCTTACTTTGATAGAGAAAGGAAGATAATTTGTATCACTACAAATTGTATATTAAAATGAAAACAAGGTTCTCTTGTAACATTATCTGAGCAGTTTCTCTCTAACAACCTTACTTCTAATCACATGTATCAGGCGCTGCTGACCAAATATTTCAAAATAGCAGGTAAGTAAAAATATACCTTTCACAGAGATCTTGTACGCCCTGGGTATTTAAAGATAAAATGTGAACATTTTACATGCCTGGCTCCGGAGATGGCTCAGTCAGGAAAGTGCTTCCCATGTAAGTATGAAGACAGGTGGCAATCAGAAAGTATTTCATAGATATGTTTTAACAAATATGATCATAGTACTAAAGTGAAAAACTGTTAAAGGAATCAGCTTCTCAGACAAACACCAGACACAGAGATACTATCAAAAAGACTTCCAGGGGCAAAGGGTGTAGCTCAGTGATAGAGGATTTGCCTGGCATGGGCAAGATCTGGTCCCAAGCCTTAGCCTCTCAAAGAGGAAAGAGGGGGAAAGACAGCTAGGGAAAGGTAGAACTGTCATTAAATGTTTATCATATATAAAGGAGACTTTGTAACTTCAGACCTTCAGACCTTGAAGATGCCATCTTTTTAAATGTCCTTACGAAGACATTTATGTTCTGCAGCTTGTTTCTGCAAAGCGTGGTTTGATTACAAAGCCCTTAGCAACATGCATGATTTATTTTCGGAAACTGAGTCACTTCCCTGAAGTTTTACAGCTATCTCTTGTCAGTGAAAAAAAAAAATCTAAAGCTCAAAAGCTCTCAAGGAAATGAACCAAAACATTCTGGAAACTTCACTCACTGTGGGGAAGATAAGATAGCCATGCCTATAGAACCTGTCACCCAGAGGAAGCACACAGAAAAAACGGGACAGAACGGTAACAAGGGCCTCAGATCCTTTGAAGGCAGGAAGGGGAACATTTTTCTCCCAGCTTAATCACGTAGCTGACTGTGTATCAGTCACTTCATTTAGGCCTTTACTCAGGGTTACATCAGTGTGTTGTCCTACTTTCTCACCGTAGCTGGCTTTTCCTGAAGCATACAGACTTTCCTTAGAAGTCAAGCCACACCATGTCTTTCAGGCCTCGCACTCACCTAAGCTCAACATTTTAGCATTTTTTTCAATGCAAGCACTTGAATCATGTCTATAGTTGGATAACAATGTTATATTGATTTCCTCTAAATGCTATTAAGCTCCAGGGTAAAATCTGAATCCACATAATAAAGGGATAGTTTAGAACTGAGCTGCCTGTTGCAACTTGCATGCACCTTGGATGTAACTACAGCTTTTCCTCCATTGTGGACAGGTGAGGGAAAACATGGCAGTGGATTTGGAGATGAGGAATTCATCCCACCCAGTGAACTCTCCTAGTTGAACAGCATGACTCACCCTCTGGCCCTTCCCATGATGACTTTACTTGCCCAAAGCACCAATCATGTTCTTTGTGTCTCATGGGCTCTGTTTAACAAAGAGATTCTATCAAGTTTCTAGATCTCTTGATTGAAGAAATCTGTTATCATTTCGTAACACCCAACAATTCCTGACTTCCCAGATTCACAGGATCTTCTAATGCTACCCCAGTCAGTAGTCAGTAACTTGAAAATTATTGACACTTCTTATACTGTGGTTTTAAAAATCTCCCAAATACTTCCATTTAACCCTGAATGGATGTTCACTCCTGGGATACTCATTTCATTGTGTTAGAAACATTCTTGACTTTAGGTACAGGTCTATACTTGAACTCCAGATCTTCCAGCCCTTTAGCCAGTCCCTACTCTGGAAGACAAGACACACAGTCCTCTCCTTATTTTATCAATCATAAGTCATCCGGAGAGGTGATCATCTTTAGGGTACTTCCAGCTCTGAAACCTGTTACTCTCTAAAAGGACACCATTTAAAATAACACTGTCTCCACTATCTCATCATCTCCAGCCTCTAAAAGTGTAAGAGTTAGGTGGAGAAGTGCCATAGCCGGATCTGGTTATAGCAGTAATAGCAAAACATGGATGGATGAAAGGTTGGGAACTGTTTAGATCCCAACCACTGGATCTTGTGTCATGATGCAATATTGAAGCAGAGTCTTTATGGACACCAACTTGAGAGCTATACAATACAATGGTTTTGAAATGCTTTAGAGTAGAAGAAAATATCCTCCCTTAGAATTCCAAATTTATTACCATATCTTAATGTAAAAACAGTTTCAGAAATGTGTGAAGAAATCAGAATCCAGAGAATGCAGAGTCAGGTAATCAGAACTAACTAGCTCTTCATTTACTCACACTATCCTACCTCCTATCGCTTAGAACAATTGATCTCAACCTGTGGGTCACAACTCCTTCAGGGTGGGTCACACATCAGATACCCTGTACATCTTATATTTACATTACAATTCATAACACTAGCAAACTTTACAGTTATGAAATAACAAAAAGTTTTATTGTTGGGGGTCACTGCAACATGAGGAACTGTTTTAAAGAGTTGCAGCATTAGAAAGGTTGAGAATCACTAGTTTAGAGTTTACCTATCTCACAAGACAACAGCCACCAACATGCTACGAACAATGGCCAAAATGCTAAGCAGGAGAAGACAATCACAGAGTGTTAGAACCTATTGCTAACTGCTTCAGAGGTCTTTGGAGCTGGTTATTAGATGCTGGTAGCTTGTAGTTACCCAGAATGGAACTACTTGTGACTGGAGAATAAATGTGCAAAACCATGGGGTTTGTTTTGTTTTAAAGAATCAACCAGTTCCTCAACAATCCACCATTAAAGCATGCTTGGCTAGGAAGCTCTGCAGAAAACAGCCTAGACTGTACTTCAAGAGAACAAAGGAAAGGTTTATAACTCTCACCCTTGAGACTTCGCCCTCATGTTTTCACTGATTGGCCTTGGAAATGGAAGCAAGATTCCAAGCCTCTCTCTTATGAAATAAAATGTAAGAATTTGAACAATTTCAAGGTAAACTCAGGGAAGTCTTTAGAATTTCAAAATTAGATCTTTCTGTCTCTTGGTCTGACTCAGACTTCTCCCCACTCTACTTCCTTGACCACAGTTTGGTTCTGTGTCAGCCTGATGCACTTGGATCTCCAATCCTCCTCAAACCCGGCCAGTCCTTATGTTCTGAGACTGCTTAGCTTTTGAGACACATCAAAGAAAGTTTCAGAAGCCACCAGCTGACCCAAGGATTTCCTTTAGTCCCTGCAGAGACCCTGTCCGTTGTAATAGACCATAAAGGAGCATGTGGTCTAGTACAAGCTATATCTATATCCTGAGGCACAGCTGCCATCCATTAGGCAGCACTTCAGGCATAAAGCCAAGAATGTAAGAAGATGTGACAGGACCTCATGCCTCAGCCCCAGAGTCAGTGTTGGTCCAGTGTCACCATCCGAGGTCAATAGTACACAAAACTGCTTGTAGACAAAGGCTGGATATTGCTCACAGAAGTGGCACAACAACCACAAAATATCTGCTTAAATTAATTCTCTGGTTTGGTAGAGTTTGGAGTTTATTGGCTTGAGACTGCTGTGTGAATAGTAATTAACTTTAAACCAAGTGTTTCTTCCAGAGGAGCAAAGGACCCCTCAAAATAGCCTTTCCTGATTGAGTCGTGAGGATTCAGCCTATAAAGTAGGCAGGCAGTGGCACCACCCGAGGTTTGATGATGGATGAAAGGAAATCCTGGCTCTTATCTCTAACATGTTCTTTTTTGCCTTGATCTTGGTTGAGCTCAGACTTACCCTGGGCATAAGATCTTTCCCACCCCTCAGTTTTATAAATATCACTGTTCCTCACCTTGCTCTTCAGAGAAAAGAATGTAGCAGCTATCGTATCTGGCGAGGAAGCAGTTAGTAAAGGGTAACAGTATATCTGGGCACAATAAACTGAAAATGATGAGGAATACCACATCACACAGAGCAGGCCTATTTATTAGTGTCAGTCACAGGGAGCAGAACTGACAAACAGACCAAGAACTTTAAATGTAACATGCATTCTAGAAATGACACACACTAAATTTCACTCACAGAAATAAATTTTTAAGAGGTCACAGCACAAAGGCATGACCTGTGCAGGCATGAGGACGAAGAGTTCAGATCCTTGGCACACATGTGAAAAAGCCAGGCATGGCACATGCACCTATAATCTCAGCACTGGGACATGGAGACAGGTGGATCCTTGGGGCTTGCTGGCCAGCCCGTCTAGTCTAGCTCTAGGTTGAGTAAGATACCCTGTCTCTAAAAATAAGTTAGAGGCTGGAGTGAATTGGCTCACAGGGCAAGGATGCTTGCCACCAAGTGTAGGACCTTGAAAGGCAGCCCGGTTCCTGGTTGAGCTAACGTTGGAAACCCCAGTGACCCTGAGGAATGGCAGGTATTTCACCTGGTTCCCGGACACTAGGCTCCTGGCATGAAGCTGCAGCCCTCCATAGATTTGTGGCCATCAGCCACATAAGCTTCTCCACAGGTAGAGGATGTGACCTCTAGTCATGTAGCCTTAAGACAGATCTCCATTTTAATGAAGTACCTAAAGGCCTAAAGGGCTTAGCCAATTAAGCTTTCCTTCCCAGACACTCCCTACAAAAGGTATTTCACCTCAGGACCGCCCCTGAGAAGTGGGGTACAGTTTTACTCATTCACTTTCTGGCATGACAATAAACGCCTTAAAACCATGGACTGTCTCTTTTTCATAGGGATCCACTGTGGGGAGCAATGGAGCAGGCCTTCACCTAAAGAGCAGGCTGTCTAATATCCCACAAAAGGCCTCTCAGCGCTCCCAGCCACAGCCTCTGCCAGCCACCCATTGAACAAGGTCTCTATCCCTGAGAGATCCAGCCGAAATTCGCCCCTACTCCATTCTCAGCTCTTCAGAGGCTCCCAGTAGTGCCTGGGTGCCCAAGTGCCTGAGAGCCAGACAGTTCCAGCCTCGTTGCAGGCATGGGGATCTCCCCTCCACAACCACCCCCAGCCAACTCTGGTTGTTCCTGGGACCCCCAGAGCCGTGTTCCGAGGCTCCCCATAACCCAACACCTGCCTGTCGCTGGCATGGGGTAAGTGCAGTAAAAACTGTCCAGCTTCCTGGTGGAGCAGACACAGGACCATTAACTCTACAACCAGGCCTAATGACCTGAGTTAAATCTCCATTAGAAGGAGAGACCCAACTCCTATAAGTTGTCCTCTGAGCTCCACACGCTTGAGAGCATGTGCACACACACACACACACACACACACAGATAGACAGAGAGAGACAGAGACAAAGAGACAGAGAAACAGAGAGAGAATATATGTGGAAAAGGGAAATATGTCAATCTGTTATATCTAACCAAATTGTTGATGAAGTCATTCAAAACAATCTTATAACTCCCTATGAAGAGGACCCACACAGGCATGGAAAATACCATCCAGAACTAACCAGAGTATGAATCTAGAGATAGGAAGAACATTCAGGTACATGGTAAATAAGAGCAGAGGACATAAAAATCCTTATGGAAGTAGCAAATCTTTATTGAACTTGCATTGGAAACTAGGCACTGGGGATCCAAGCATGATTACAAGATTCTACACTCTCAGCAATGGGGAACTATTCACAAAGGCCAACAACATTGGATGCTGAAGGCCATGATAACAATCCAACCAGACAGACAGACTGAACTCCAAATACCATGCAGGGTAACAGTTCAGCTGGAGCAGAAGCAGCTTCTAATTAGGGGTCAGATTCTGTGCTGAATTCCAGCAGGGCTCTTCGATTTAACAGGATATTACCACTTCTAAAGGGTGAGGATTCTCTTTGGGTCAGAAGAAGTGTGATGAAAATTCAGAGAGCATGAGACTCAGAACTCAGTCCTGGCTCCACACAAAGGCCTCGTGGAAAGGAGGATGGCCTTGGTATGACTCAGGGTGATGTAGTCCAGAATCTAGAGAACTGCTAATAGAAGGAGATGCCGCAGGATGCACCCCAGGTGAGCAGTGGCACAGAGAAGAGGCAGCATTACTGAGGTAGGATAGGAGGACTGGCTGGCAGGGAAGGCCTGACAGCTCAGGAGGAGGCATATTTAATTTGAAACTCATAATGCTTTGATGAAAGCCACACAGGAAGAAGACGGTGCTATTCAATGAGACCTCAGCTCCCAGAGAGTCATGGAGGAGAGACTCAAAGATACCCATGGAAAGGAAGTAAACTTCTCCAAAGAAGAAGGAAAAGGAAATAGTGTATTAGGCAGTATGTTCCCAGTTTTTAAAAACATTTCTATTTACTTTATGTGTATGCACACGTGCCTGCGTTTATATGTACCATATATGTGCAGGTGCCCATGAACCCCAGAAGACAGGTGGGTCCCCTGGAACTGGAGCTTACAGATGGTTCTGAGCTCTGATGTGGGTGCTGAGAACTGAACGGAGGTCAAATTTAAGAGCAGCAGATGCTCTTGAATGCTGAGTTAACTCCCCAGCCCCAGGGTCCCAGGTTTTTTTGTTTTTTTGTTTTTTTTTTAAGAAAAATGTGTTAGCTTGTGAGACTTGTGAAAATAAAATACCACAAACTTTTTAAAAAAATAAAAACAGAAAACAAACAAACAAAAAAACGCCACAATACTAGTACAAATTGGGTAGCATGAGCAACAGAAATGTAATTTTTAAAAATAGCTCTAGAGGTTAGAAGTTCAACATAATGGCGTTGGGAAGGCTGCTTGCTTCTGAGGTTTGTGAGAAGGTTCAGCTAGTGGCTTCTCTCTTCTGCTTACAAATGGCCCTTTATATGCACTAGAAAAGTACAAGTCTTCCAAAAACACCACCCCCAGTAGATGAAGGCCTATCCCAGTGGTATCACTTCAACTTGATTACTCCCCATAAAAACCCCATCCCCAAATAAGGCCACATCGGATCACTGCTGAGGGAGAGACACAGATCAGCTCATTACTCATGAACCGTAAGACCAGTTAGTTTACCATCGAAGTAAGGACTTGCCATGGACTTCATCAAGTGCAACATTTACATATGTACTCCAATTATAAGCTCTAAGTTTCCCCCAATATTACCTGTGCAGCCCACAGAACCTTGGTACCACTGATTATTTGAGAGTTTTTATTTTTTACCATTTTTTTACATATACACATTGATCTAGGTCTAATGGAAACCAGAATCCTTGGCCAACAGAAGGCAACCTTAAAAATAACTACAGTACTGTGAAATTCTAAAAGGTTGCTCATAAATCATCTGACATCCTTTCATCCATCTTAATTCACTATGAAAGACCCTTCTGGCTTAGGACATAGTGAGACAACTGGCCTAAACTGTCCCTATCTATCTGCCTTGGATAAGCGATTTAACCTGTCTAACTTCTGCTCTCATTTCCACCATCAATCATGTCAATAGTTGGTTGTCATGAGAATGACACACTATTTTTGAAAGATTTCTCTAAATACAAAAGCATAAATAGCATCATGGATAAACTGGAAGCAAGAACGTAACCCCTTCCTCCATGGTCTTGTCCACAACCAAATTTGTTGTGCTCTGGATTCTCTAAGGTTTTGCACAGTTGCTCAGCTCACCTCCTCACACCCCCCTTTTCTCAGCCTTAGTGCTGGTCCCGATGGAAACGCCAACATCATTCCTAGGGAAGAGTGACCTCATTTCAACCTCCCTGAGCTTCATGCCCAGGACTGGGGTGGGGTCCTGCCCTCGGAGCTTGCTGGCCATGCTCCATGCTCTGTGGTTTCCCTGAAAGCTCAGATGTCTCCACTAATAAAATGTCATCCAGAAGCTCCTAGATGACCATTCCCCAGCTTTCTGTTCTTGGCTGCTTTTGAGTGGAAAGCTTTGCTTCCCCATAAATAGTTCAAAGCGTGAAGCCACATGGGCACTTCTTCAAAAGTGGTTCTCTCCAGGGGACTTGAGCACAGATGTTGGTCAGCTCGACTTAGAAGCAGCAGACCAGAAAAAGAGTATGCTCTCCCCGGCAACACCACTCTGTATCCCAGTTTACTCAGCCTTGGATGCCTCAGCTTTAGCTCTGACTTTAAGGCTGAACCCACACCCAAGCTCCATTCCTGTAACATCTCAGCCATGGAAGTTCTACTGAGGACAGAAAATAGTTTCTTCCTGCTTCGTGGATAATGTTATCAGTGAAGGGTAAGCAACCGGCCAGCGTCAAGATAGAAAGCGACAGCACACTAAACAGTGTACCATTAGCCTCTCCTTATAAACTGGAAAAGATATGATAAAGGAAAAAAAAAAAAACATCGGTGCATTTACCTTTCAAACTGAGGAAAACTAGTTTAACTATGATAATATGGGGAAGTTAGTTAAGATCTTGAGTTATGTATTCAGCCATGAAATGGGCCAAAAAGAACTCCATTAAGTGGAAATCTGCTGGGTTCTGCCCCATCCATCCCACCCACTCTCAGCAATTTGGTTTCTGTCTCATCAACCCCACCAGAACCTGAAGGCTCAGAGGAGAATTTGCATAATGTCATATTCTTGGACACAGCAACTGATTCAGGGAAGGACTAGGTGTGTTGGTTTGCAGTTAATTCCCTGATAACCATACCTGGAAAAACACTCCACACAGTTGCTTTAAGAGTTCAATGGGGTAAGATACATAAATCATTTAGTTTAATACCCAAATTAAAAAAAATATTTTAATTCAATATTTTCCAATGACACACTGATTGAACCAGATGGCATTAAACTGAGAAGACCACTTAGATAGCCCACAATGAACAACTCAAAAATGAGAATTAAAGAGACAGTGTAGAGAAAAACATCCAACTGAATATTTACATCCTTCAGAGACAGACTGGCTGAATAGGTTAAAAGTGGGGCATGAGTCAAAACACAGACAAGGTTTTCAAGCTCCAGGGAGTAGAATGTGCCGTTTTTTACTAATAAAACAGAGAAGTCAAGAACTGCTTTGTGAGGTCAATCAATTTATTTGGAACAAATGAGTGTGAGGCGTGAGCAGATCTATTGGTCCACAAAAGCTCCTGGGAGTGAGAGCGGGGCTTCTGACTGTCTAGAGGAGGAGCCAAAGGGAAGTGTTTGCTACTTTGGGCTTTCCCAAATGTGCCCAGGGCAGCTCAGGAGAGGACAGAGCACACAGAGCTGGGTGGTCCTGAGGGACTGAGGAAGCTGGCCCCTCCTGAATGTGAAGAGAGGGCTCCAGTCAGTCAACTGTATTGAGAGATAAAACTTCCAGCATCAACTGGCTCACTGCTAAGTCAGAAGGAAAGCACACCAAGCAGTGGGTTGAAGGAAAGGAAATCCACAGAGGCCCGAGTAGCTAAGGGAGAATAAATAAGGGCCATTCAGTAGAGAGGAAAGGACTGGTCAGGAAACAGGGATCGGGGACAGTGTCACAGACAGGGAAGAGCAGCACAAAGCAAGTGCAGGAGACAGCCCCAGGGCCACAGGGAGGGTCCTCCCAGAGTTACAGACAAGGGCCACAGGGAGGGTCCTCCCAGAGTTACAGACAAGTGCACGGTGTTTGGGTGAACAGTATGGATGGGGTTCTAACATACATACATAAGAATGACATATACAGACATATACATGAATGGTTCATATATAAAACTATCATTAATTTCATTATCTTCTTTTGTTAACTGAGATAGTAAAGAAATTTTGTTGAAAATGGTTCAGCTCATGGAAACTTTTGGGGATGGGTCACAAAACTGGTTACTTCAGAAAACAGTAAATTAGGTCAGGTACAGGTTAAAGGGAGAGGGACAAGTTTACATTTTTATGCAAAGAAACTTCTGTTTTGTTTAAGTCTTCATATATCTCACCCTTTTCTATGCCCAGAGCTCATAGAAGCAGACACTCAGCCTGTCAGTCACACTCTAAGGAAGGACAGGAGTAGGGTATAGCTGAGTGCTAACCTTATAAGCCTCAGGACCTGGGCTGGGTTCAGCACTGTGCACCAGTAACCCTAGTGCTTCAAAGGCAGGGCTGGGTGATCCCTGGAGCATGTGGGTTCACTAATTTAGCTGAATTGGCAAGCTTCATGTTCAGTGAAAGACCCTGTCCCTAAGAAAAAAGGTGGAGAGACTAAGAAACCTAACATTCACCACTGACTCCATACATACATGTGCACACTAGTGCATGCATGTACACACACATACAGAGAGAGAGAAAGAGTCAGAGATACAGAGAGAGACAGAGACAAAGAGAGACAAAGAGAGACAGAAACAAAGAGAGAGAAGAGAGTATAAATACAATACAGAGACTGGTACTGTATTAAAATATAAAAATAAGTTATTCTTGCATATTTAATAAAAAAATCACCTAAAAAATAACATAAAAACAAACCCTTTCACTGACATATGTCTCAGATAGATAAGCAATACACACAAGTGCATTTTAAATTCTGCTATAAAAATTAGTAAAATAATAATAACAAAATAATTTAATGAAATATAGTAAATGAAATTGATGAGTCTTAGTTTAAGGAAACAAACCATCTTACTCCATGAAATCTTCAAAGGTGAATGGACACAGGCTCCCCAGGGTGTTTGGAGTGGAGCCCCAGTTGCTCTGCATGATGCCCCAAGAGGCATCCAGGACCCAGAAGTTCTTAAAGCATCCTAGTGTTCTGGTACAGGTTCCATTTTTTTTTTTTGTTTCACTGTAAGGCACTCAGCCGCCGAGCACTTCTTAGCTTCTTGGCTGGAAGAAAGCCTAACCTTGAAGCTCTCCACCTTCCTACAACGGTTTCCAGGGAAAGTTTTGGCTGTACTATAAGTCACCTGCAGGAAGCAGCTCCAGAGGTCCCTGAGGGGCTGCTCAGCTCTAAAGGACATTCTGAAGGCAGACACTAGGCTTTTTTTTTTTCCTTCCTTACTTTACTAAAAAACCTGGGCACATTCCTTAACCTATGGAGTCCTCCATTTCATTTGTAAAGTTAAGCCAGTAAGTCCGGGTGGGGCAGTAGAGTAAACAACCTAAATTTCTTTTTAAGTCTAGAAACCCTAAGACTCTAAATTTTAAAATAAACTTCAAGGCAGGAATGGTGCTATGGAATGGAATTTCAGCAGTCAAGGCCTGGGTGGAAGGCTTGCCCTCAGTCCTACCCTACCCACCTGGCATATCAAGCTCCAGGCTAAAGAGCAGGAGTGGGAGGGTGTGGGGGGTAAGGGACAGAGACTCAAAAGACCAAATTAAATAAAATAAACTTCAACACAGTGATATACAGTTATTTAATGACTCCAAATGACCTAGTTAAAAAAAAAAATCCAGTACTTCCTTATCAGCCTCCAACTTCCTTAAATAATAGTTTCCTTTCATTTGAGAGAAACTTCTTCGGCAGGAAGAACCTCAAATAAACACCAAAGCTGGGCTACTAAGTAGCTAGCCGTTCTGGGTCCCAGAACAGTCTTAATGCAGTTAGCTTGGCCGAAAGGAATCACATGACACTCAGAAAGCTCCCCCTAGCCTGGCATGTGCTCGCCTGTGATCTTGCTCAAATCAACAGGTGTGGAGGATCATGGGAACATCACAGTTCACCTCATTCAGTGGCGAACAGAGCTCTATCACAGCAATTGCCTGCACATGGGTGTCACAAGGTTTGATGTCACCAAACAGAGGGTGCAAAATTAAAGGGAAAAAGCTTGAGAGTCCAACAGAGAACACACACACACACACACACACACACACACACACACACAGCAGAGCAGAGCAAATAGGTCTGAAGGCATTTTAACATCTTTTTCAAAACCAACATTAACAGCGTGCAGGGTTTTTTTTGGTTTTTTTTTGGGGGGGGGGTTTTGGGGGTTTTTTTTTTTTTGGAAAATCAACAGAACCTAAAATTTGACTTTAATTAAATACCTCCTATATATATTTTTTTATTTTATTTTACAAACCAATTCTGCTCATAGGAAATTAACCCAAGGGTATTCTACTAGGTCAAATTTTGTTTCTTTGTTTGAGGTTTTTTTTCATTTGTAAGTTTTTTGGTTTTGTTTCTTTGGGAAGTATTATATTTTTAAATCTTCAAAGTATTTGCTTATTAAACAGACTGTTCTTGTAAACCACTGTTTTGTTCAAGTTTGCTACATAGATGATATAACTGGGATAATCCTAACCATGAAGACATCACCACCATCACCATCATCTTCATTACCACCACCACCTCCTCCTCCTCCTCCACCAGTGATGCAGAAGATACGTTTTGGGCAAAATTAAATGTTGTTGACAATAAAGAAGGAAGAAATGGGGAGAGAAGTAACTGAATTTAAAAAAATCTCAGGTTCTAGAAAACTAAGAGGCATTTAGAGATACTGACTCATTACTGCTTTGTTAACTCAATTACACACGTTAGAGCTATAAAGGATAACCACCAATAGGATTAAACTAGAATGACATGGTACCAAGGAGATGTTGAGAGATCTAATTCCACTAAGGGCTACTTTGTCTACACAGTGATGTTGCCCTGGAAATGTGTACACATACACAGGATCTCTAAGCACCTGCAAAAGGGTGATACTTTCTAATTCCAAGCATCTATTCTCACAATGACCATACATAGTTTGTTACATCTTAGTTTTTTTTTATTACTGTGATAAAAATCGTGTCCATGACAACGTATAAAAGAAGGCTTTAAACTGGGCTTATGGTTTCACCGCATTGAAAGTCCATGATGGAGTATCAAAGACACAGCAGCAGGAGAGCTGAGAGCTCACACTTGATCTACAAGTAGAGTGCACACTGGGAATGGCAAGAGTCTTTTGAAACCTTGAAGCTCACCCCAAGTGACACACCTCCTCCAACCAACAAGGCCACATCTCCCAATCCACCCTAAACTGCTCTACCAAGTAGACACTGGGTATCCAAGCATATGAGCCTATGGAGATCATTCTCATACAAATCAGTACAAAATCTTAGTCTTTGGAACAAACTAAACGACCAGACGCACTTTTAGCCCGGCACACCTAATCTACTACAGCAGAGACACTGACTGTTAGCCAAAAAGTCAAACTCTCCATATTTCCTGATTCCCTGACAGGTAGGCAGCATCATGTTAACAATGCTGAACAAGGGATATGGACAGAACTAAAATGGACAATCTTGGTGCCAAAGAATTTGAGAGCTAGAGTAAGATTCTCCACCTCGTCCCCTGACTGCTCCAGCTGCTCCCCAGAAAGACTGCATGTTTGAGGTGCCACAATGACAAGACTGTGCTGTGTAAGCTTTGGTGAAAATGGAAAGAACACAGTGAACCCAGGACCCTGTGAGGCAGTATGAATCAAGCCTCTGCCACACAAAGGCTCTGAGCACGGAACAATTCCGAAGCACGGATTTCTGTTGTATTCAGCCACTGAGGATTCAGGTTTAGTTAACTACAAAGCATAACCTTACTTAGTTTTAATAATACAAGCAGGTTACAAAAAGTGGTTTAGATAAGCTTTGAAAAAAAATTCCTATTCAATGCTCTTTCGTCCTAATATCATTTTTAAAATTCTAGGATGTGAACCATAACAACTTTTCTTTGGCATTAATCCTAGAAAGACATCAAAAGAGCATACAAACAGGCACTCAACTATATTTAATTGCTATTCTGGAAATTAGATAACTAATACATTAATTCCTTGTTCCATTTTATTGAATTTCAGATTAATTCAGCTTTCATATCATCATGGCAAGGGTATTGATTTAGAGCCTACATAATATTGAATTTTAAATATTCTAATATTGATCTTTTTTGTTTTCCTTCAAGACAGGGTCTCTCTATGTAGACCTGACTGGCCTGGAACTTGTTATGTAGATGAGAGTGGCTTTGAACTCACAGAAGTCTGCCTGCCTCTATGTTCCCAGTGCTGGAACTAAAGGCATGCACTACCACTCCTGTGGAACACTCACATTCAAATGCTGATATTATTTCTAGAGGTAGGTTTCCAAGAAACAGATTTTATTGCCATAAATAAATGTGGCCCAGTATACTACTTTCTCCCACCTTGTGGATGCATTCTACAGCCTACAATGTAGCTTCAGGCCACCAGTAAAAATATTTCATGCTATCATTATCATTCATAGTAGTCAAAACAAAGACAGTTTATGACCATTAATACCAGGCTCCTGAGTGCCCAACACAGCATCTCATCTCATTCATTTGATATGGGTACTTTTAGCCACTTTTAATAGAAGACGAGTCTGAGGTTTTAAAAGGCTAAATCGTTGGTTCTAGGTCATTCAGCTACAAGTCTATCTGTTACAGGTCTTGCAGTTACAGGTCTATCTGTTTGTCATAGCTTCTCAGCCAATGATAATTTCAGACTGTTCTAAAGTGTACTGTTTGTCACATTTTTCATATTTGACAAGCAAAGGCCATTTCTTTTTTTTAATTTTTTAAAAAGATTTATGTATGTGAGTACACTGTCACTGTCTTCAGACATGCCAGAAGAGGCCATCAGGTCCCATTACAGATGGTTGTGAGCCACCATGAGGTTGCTGGGACTTGAACTCAGGACCTCTGAAAGAACAGTCAATGCTGAGCCAATCCCCAAAGGCCATTTCTTAACAGTTAGTGCATGTCACAGTGGAAAAACCTAACACAGTAACGCTCTCCCTAACACCTAACACCATTGCTTAGTACGAGACCATGGTAGAAAGTAGTGACCTGTACTTTCCTGATGACTGGCACATTAAGTATTTTTTCATACTCTTGTATTCACTTATATGCCTTCTTCTGATAAACATCCATCCGGATCTTTAATTGGTCATATGACTTAAAAATGTTGATAGTATAGCTGATAAGACAACTTCCCCAAACAATCAGGAAGGTAATGAGGAAAGGACTAATGGGCAATGCCTGACCTCATTTCTACGAACAGGAAGAATATGAAGCTTATGCACAGACACTTGAGTTGCCTAGACGACCATCAACAAGCTGTAGGACAGCACCATGCAAGGCTCTAGTTATAGTTTATAAGACATTAACCTTAAACTTTAGGATCTTACTGCTCTAACAAATTATCTCAGTGTCAGCTCATGATTGTAATCTTAATTCATTTACTACCCAAATGGGAAGAAATATGAACAGTGTCATCAACTATAGTGATCTTTGTTTCTTAAAAAAAAAAACCCAGTTATGTGATTACAATTTTGTTTTAATCCAAGGTGTGGGGTATGAGACTTATCCACAGCTGCTACCTGACTTGTCCCCTCCTCTAGGAGGGGTGTGATTTTTTTTGCCAGCTGCAGATAGTTTGTTTGGTATTTGGTGGACTCTTGAGAGGGTATAAATGTGAGAGCCCCAAGAGGACCTGTGGAGGCTGCTACTCCCTCTGTAGCTGTGGTCTGTTAAGTGGTTGTAAGCAAAAAGACTAGAAGAAGAAATTAGATATCTTGACTACGAAGGTCAATATTGCCCGAAGGAACTGGATGCCCCTACCCATCAGGAAGAAGTCTAAAAAGGTCATTACCCCCTTTTCCCTCTCACCTTCTTTCTCTGCTACCTAGTATTGGGTTTTGGAGGAATTAGGGTAGAATAAAGGAGGTAGATATAAGAACCCAATAAAATAGCCAAAAAGTATGCCTACATCAACTATAGTACTTTTTGGAGAATAACAGTCCAAATGTTTCTTTGAAGATATAACCAATGCATATACACCACTTCAACCAGTCCAGGAAAATAGTGGTCAATTACTTACTTCTGGTACATGTTGACGGAAGAAAATTGAGCCATAAACAGAAGGCACATTAACAAGCTCCTAATTTAGTTCAGGTGATTTTTCAATAGATGTCCATTGACTTGCATGCTGGAGAAAGTGCATGCTCGAGTCAAGGTCAGTGACATGCAGACCAGCATACTGGGCAGCAATCAGTTTNAAAATAGTGGTCAATTACTTACTTCTGGTACATGTTGACGGAAGAAAATTGAGCCATAAACAGAAGGCACATTAACAAGCTCCTAATTTAGTTCAGGTGATTTTTCAATAGATGTCCATTGACTTGCATGCTGGAGAAAGTGCATGCTCGAGTCAAGGTCAGTGACATGCAGACCAGCATACTGGGCAGCAATCAGTTTACAGCACAGTACATGTTCATAATGCACATTTCCTACTTGGTAAGGTACCTAAAGTTGCCCACAAATGAGAAATGAAAAATCTGGCCTCTTGTATACTCGGAGGAAAAAAAAAAAAAAAAACACCACAAGATCAAAGTTTCTGATCGTATGTTACATGATAAGAAACTCCCTCCCTTACCATGTGGAATGTATCCCCCAGAACTGTAAGTCAGAGGAGCTTCTTTCTCTTTTAAGAGCCTCTTTGTCAGGCATTTTGTCACGGCAGGAGGTAACAATCAAGAAGAGTGTCTTTGTATGTGTGCCTTTTATTTTATGAGATCAAGAGAAAGCATTGAATAATACAATCAAATTTGTAAGGGATCAATTCAAATTTTGTATAACAACAATAAATCATAAACTCAATGATTTCTGAGAACCATCTGCAAGGAAATCTTGTCTAGAAATCTTCAGGGTGTGTGTGAGATTTTCCAGAAAGGAAACATAGTTAGCCTGTATTTTTGAGTACTGTGTTCACATTCAAAGTTTCTAAAAACAGTGCTTTGATATTTTCATCCTATTCTTCCTTTGTATTTCCAATAGAACCTATTTGCTAACTAACACACCTCTAAGATGTTTATTGTTCTGACCCAGGAGTGTGTTTTTCCTTTGGATTGATATTACTAAAGGTCATCTGAAGTAAGCTGTACACTGGCAAACATTATTAAAAATGAAACCAAACATCACGCTTTGGAAGAAAGTGTAAGTTAAGAGAAACAACTAAAATGCAGTCTGTGCCAATAAGCCACACATCACCAGTTATCTGTCCCATGAAATCCCTTCTCCTTTGGGACTTATTTCTATAGAGACCATCTCTCTGTTCCATAAATAAAACTAGAAGTTGCTAGGAGACAGTCTAGCTTCTCAGGACACAACTGAAGGGGTGTGGTGGTTTCTTAGCCAGAAGTAGAGACAGCTAAAGCTATTTCTGACATGTGTGCTATTGTTATGAAACCCAGGTTCTCAGAACATCTATTTGACAGTCATTAAAAGAATCTGTTATGGATTCCTATGCAGTAGCACATGCCTGTAATCTCAGCCTCTAAGGTGGCTCAGGAAGGAAGAGGACAAGAGCCTAGGGGTTCAAGGACAGCCTGGACACCCAACATGATATTGTCTCAAAAAAATTTAAAAAAAAAAACAAACCATTAACAACAACAAAAATTGATTATGTATTTTCCCCTTCATCTATAGTGGCATTAAACTTGTGATTTAATCTGCACTGCGTCTTTTTCTACCCTAACCTTGTGTTTCTTCTGCTTGTCTCTTAACTTGCTCCAAAATGTATCATTTCTCCACCTTCATATAATAGGGCCAACAAATTTTTATGTATTTTCAAAGGCTATTTACTCAAAACTTCTTCCTATCACATCATCATCCACTAAGTCTTTTGAAATGTTCTGAATGGCTTACAGCCTTTGTTCTCAATAGACAGGGGTTGGACAGTGGTTATGCACATGTGAATGCACTTGTATATGTAGGTGAACTCATTTCTGAGCGTGCATGTAGAAGCCAGATGTCTATATTGCATGCCTTCCTCCTATTTCCAGATAGACTCTTTTACTGAACCTGGAGCTCACTCATTTGGCTAGCGTGGCCGGACAGAAAGCCCCCAAGAACAGCTTGTCTCTGTCCAACTTGCTGGGAATGAAGACGTACACAACCTTGCTGGGATTTAATGGGTGCTGGGTACCTGAACTTAGTTCCTTGCTCCAAAGCTCGGTTATATTTAATATTAAAGTGGTTCTAAGCATTCTATGAAGCAGTTAACTACTGAAACAAAACTCTTCTTCATCCTTCGAATGCAGTTGTTTAACCCACCTGTGCCCTTTCTCATTCATCTAGTGGAGCTTAGGGCGGGAGGGATATCTACAGATACGCATAAACCTTATGTTGATGATGTGGACAAAGAGCAAATGTGTTCCTTTCACATACAACATGAACTTTGGAGTGCCATTCGAAGCTGTATCATTCTGTTCTATCATCCTTAGCTTTTATCTTCTAGATTGATAATCTCAGGGTTCATCATGGACAGAGAAATTCAAACGATCACATCCATTTCCTCAGAGTCTCAAGAAAATAAAAAGAGGGAGGTTAAGAAGCTCTGTCTGGGGGCTGGAGAGATAGTTCAGTGGTTAAGAGCACTTACTGCTCTTGCAGAGGACCTGGGTTCAATTCCCAGTATTCATACGGTGACTCAAAACCATCAGCAACTCCGGTTTCCAGTGGATCTGATGTCTTATTTTGGCCTCAGTGAGTACTGCATGTACATGGTGCACAAAACTCATGCAAATATATTTATATGAACATGAAAATAAACAAACAATAAACTCTGTCTTTATATGGAACCATCAAAGATGCTGGACAGCCAACACAATCCTAAGCAAAGACATTACAGGAGGAATTACCATTCCAGATGTTAAGATATGTTTTAGGGCTATAGTAATTCAATACAAATTAGTACTAGAGCAAAACTGACATGTAAACCAACTGTACTGGCTGATTTTCTGTGTCAACTTGACACAGATGGAGTAATCACAGAGGAAGGAGCCTCCCTTAAGGAAATTCCTCCATGAGATCCAGCTGTAAGGCATTTTCTCAATTAGTGATCAAGGTGGGAAGGCCCAGCCCATGGTGGGTGGTGCCATCCCTGGGCTGGTAGTCCTGGGTTCTATAAGAAAGAAAAGTGAGTATGCCAGAAAAAGCAATCCAGTAAGCAGCATCCCTCCATGGCCTCTGCATCAGCTCCTGCTTCCTGACCTGCTTGAGTTCCTGTCCTGACTTCCTTTGGTGGTGAACATCAATGTGGAAGTGTAAGCTGAATAAACCCTTCCCTCCCCACTTACTTCTTGGTCATGATGTTTTGTGCAGGAATAGAAACCCTGACTAAGACACCAATGAAACGCCTTTAATCCCAGCACTCGGGAGGCAGAGGCAGGCGGATTTCTGAGTTTGAGGCCAGCCTGGTCTACAAAGTGAGTTCCAGGACAGCCAGGGCTAAACAGAGAAACCCTGTCTCGAAAAACAAAACAAAAAAATAAAAATAAAAAAAAAAAAGAAACAAAATCAAAGACCCAAACATGAATACACATACCTTCAGCCACTTAACATTTGACAAAGATGCCAAGGATGCATGCTACGGAAAAGAAAGCACCTTTAACAAATAGTGTTAGGAAACTGGATGTCTGCATGCAGAGGAATGAAATTAGACTGGAACCTAATGCCTTGCACAAAAACTAACTCCAAATGGATTAAAACCTTAATGTGAAATCCGATCCACTACAACCAATGGAAGAAAACATAGGCAGCATCTACATGACACAGGTGTCAGAACAGGACAGCATTTGTCAAGGAATTAATGCAACCGTTCAACAAGACTTCGCAAAACTAAAAACAGCTAAATAAGCAAACAACCAGGAAAGGGAGAAGCCCACAAAGTGGGAGAGAATCTTTGCCAGCTGTACATTAGACAGAGGATTAATATCCTTAATAAACAAAGAACACACACACACACAAACAAAGAGTTAAAAAACAAAGGGCCCATTTTAAAAATGAACCTGGGACCTGAATAGAGCATTCTGTAATGAGGGCAAAATGGCTAAGAAATATCTTTTAAAAATGCTCATATTCCCTAGCAATTAGGGAAATGCAAATCAAAACATCTTTGAGATTTCATCTTCCCCCATTCAGAATGGCAAATATCAATAAAACAACTGACAATAAATGATGGAGGGATTGTGGGTAAATGAGAATTACCACTCAATGCTGAGGATTACAAGTGTGTGCAGCCATGGTGGCAATAAGTGTGGAGAGTTCTCAGAAAGCTAAAAATAAATCTTCCGTATGAGCCAGCTGTACCACTCCTTGGCGCCTGCCCAGGGGACTCAGCATCCTACTCCACAGATTCTGGCTCTGTCTGATCACGGCTACTCTATTCACAATAGCTACAAAATGGAAACACTCCAAATACCCTTCCTTCAGAATGATTAGCTGATGAAAATGTGGTACATGTAATTTATGGAATTCTATTTAACTGTAAAGAAAAATCAAGTCATGAACTTTGTAAGTAAATGGATGAAATGAGAAAAGATCATATGGAGTGAGGCTAACCAGACCCAGAGAGACAAACATCACAGGATCTCTCTCATCAGAGGCTCTAGCTCTGAGTCTTCAGTTGTGAGTACATATCTTGGAGTAACTAACTACAGAAACCAAGAAAGTAAAAAGGGACCATGGCCAGGATAGAGCAGTGGGAAGCAAGAAAGTGGGGAACAGCAGGATACAAGTGATCTCATTAGGGCAATGGGAAAAGGCTGGGAGCTCTAACTAGGGAGGGAATGGAGAGGAAGGCAGAAGGAGGGAGGAGAGTAAAATAACAGCAATGAAAAAGTCACAAGGAATCAGTCTACTATCTACCTACTTAAAATGAATTTATAATACATTCAAGTCTGTATATAGAGATACCTAGATAGTTTAAACAAAAGCAACATCAAGGATGTCTGAAAAAGTCACAAGGAATCATTCTATTAACTACTTAAAATATATTTATAATACATTTGAGTCTGTGTATATAGATACATAGTTTTACAAAATTTTCTCATTTGGCCTAACAATGTTCCCTCCAAGAGCCAAAGACTGTCTAACAAAAGTCCTAACACTAGCCGCTTTAAAAAAAATTAAAAAGAATTATTTTATTTTTTTTATTCACTTTACATCCCAATCACAGCCCTCCTCTATTCCCAGTCCCACCCTTACATATTCCCCCTATTTTGGGGAGAAGGGGAGACCCCCTTGGGTACCACCCCACTCTGGGACATCTAGTCCCTGCAGGTCTAGGCACATCCGCTTCCACTGAGGTCCAACCAGGCAGTCCAAGTAGTGGGAAAGGGATCCAGTGGCAGGGAACAGAGTTAGAAACAGAGTCAGAGACAGCCCCTGCTCCATCTGTTAGGGGACCCACATAAGGACCAAGCTGTCCATTTGCTACAAATGTGTAGAGGGATCTAGGTCCAGTTCTAGCATTCTCCCTGGTTGGTGGCTCGGGCTCTGTGAGCCCCTATGGTCCCAGTTTAGTTGACTCTGTGGGTCTTCCTGTGGTGTTCTTGACCCTTCTGACTTGCTCTTTGCCAATTGCAGTGAGGAGCATGTGACTATTATTTTTATGTATGCTTCCATTACAGAAGATAAATCAATCTAAGTACCTAATCTTTATTCAAATAAAGGTATTTTTATAGTAAAATAATTAAGATCTGCTTTTAGTTACTTGAAAAGCACAACTTAAAATTATTTGTATTATTGAGAAAGTATTATTTGTATGCCCTGCCATATATATATATATATATATATGCATCAAATATACAATTTTCCCTTTAATCTTGAAAAAAATGGTCTTCTTTTGAGTATTTGATCAGGGTTGTCCATGAGATTCCTAAAATGTTACATTCTATTGCTATTTCCTTTTGTTGACACACCCACCACCACAGGTAGAAGGTAACTCCCTATATTTGAAGATATGTACTTTGGACTCAGAACCTAGAGGCCCCTGAGCTGGAACTGATCTAAAAGCTTCCTCCTGTGAGCTATTTTTCACTGTACCAGATGGTACTATGAGAATTTCCAAATGAGGGAAGCAACCAATAGTCCTACCCAACTACAATGCTAGGTGATATTATTATATCAGTGCCTGGCATGGCATGATAACCTAAGGGTGGAGTAGTGGGCACCCATACCTTGGCTGTAGTTAACCACTGTCTAATTAGACATAAGACCTATATAACAAGAGGGAAACCATGCCTGGACTGAAAACCTAGCCAACTACCCAGGCATACTGAAGACATGGATAATGGAAGAGAAACTAACCACCAAATTACTAAACCAGCATATAATATCCAGCTACATTCTAAATATTTCTCCTTATACCCACAGATAAGTAAAGTTCTTGTCCCTCATCCAGTAGACTTCTCTGTTCAACAGATAGAGACTATTATAGAAAACCACAACCAAGCAAACATGTAAAGTTATAGAGCCCAGTCCCAACTGATAAATCTACAAACCAACTCTCAGATGTAAGGCTCGGGGAACATTACAGAAGAGGGGACAGAAAGACAGTAAGAGCCAGAGGATGCGGGAGTCTGCTGTGAGACTCTGTCTTCTAGTAACATACACACATAAAGTCTCACTAACATGACTGCCTAACGAGCTGAACAAGGAAGGACATCCACAGACGGAGGAAGACCCACAAACTCTCAACCTGACAGAAAGAATTACAAGAAATGCTGAGAATGTGAGAAATAGCCTCTCTGAGTAAGAGTGTATCAATTGGTTATCCAATACCAAATGAACAGCCCTGAAAACATACACATATGTTGTGGATTTGGCTCAATGCTGTATTAGGTTATTTGGGTTCCCAAAATTGCATGAGAACTCGTATGTAGGATGCTGAGGGTCCCTGCCCTCAGTTGGTTGTGATTTGTAAGTAAAGTTGCTGTCGGCCAATGGCTCGGCAGAGAGAGAGAGGTGGGACTTTAGGGTTCTCAGGCAAGAAGAAGAAGGAGAAGAAAGGAAGAACTGCCATGCTGGGAAAGCAGAAAGATCAGGCCTGAGAAGTGCAGGACAGAGAGACAGCCATCAGGTAAAAGTCAGGGGTCATGGCCTAGGAGAGCTGCAGACCTGGGTCCAGGGTGGCCAGGATGGAATATAGGTTTTTAAGTAAGTAACAATTCAGGAATATCAGAGGTGTTATCAGAAGTGTGTTATGTGTGGGAAGGTTTGGAAGTGCCCAATCATTGAGCTGACTAAGGCATATTAAATGTAAGGCTGTGTGTGTGTGTGTGTGTGTGTGTGTGTGTGTGTGTGTGTGTGTGTTTTATTCAGGAATACAGAAAATTGGCAATTTAAGTATCATTAATCACACACAGCAACACATATAAGTAACATTATGCATACTGGACAGATAATATCAAAAAATATATAAATATCTACACATGCATGCTTACAACAACAATTAATGAAAAAAGAAGCCATGAATTTAAAAATGAGAGAGGAAGATTTTGGAGGGAGGGAAGGGAGAAATAATTTAATTCTATTATTATCTCATAATTAAAAGACCCAATTAAATAAAAGAAAAATGAAGCTCTGTTTTTATTAAGTTATGTTTACTCATTAGAATGCAAAATTCTCCCAAAGTCTTCTCATATCTCAGTGGCTAGAGGCGATACATACATCCTCTCCTGACCAATCAAAATTGGATTAGCATAAAGGGTTACACTCTTTCTGAGCCTGAGGATGCTCTGACGTCCAGTACTCGCCGCCATCCTTTCTGACTCTGTCAGGACCCCCTGTCCTGAAAGCAGGGAGAAAACAGTAGGAAATAGCTATCTGTTAAAGTGTCCTGGCATGCCTCTTACCCCTTTCCTTGTGGAATGCCAATGCTCGCCTCTTTTCCTTGAGAAGTAAGGTGGAAAAGAGCCTTTCCACCCTTGAAAAGTAATGGCTAACTCTGCTTAAAGCCGGGTCTCTGTCCACTCCATTTGAAGACCCAGGTACACCAAATCACTCCTCCCTCTTTTCAAATACAGCAGTGGCCTTGTGGCTCCAGAAATAAGTTACATTTAATGCTACTAATGTGGCAGACTGACTAGGCATTTTCATTTAAGTCCTCCTTTGTGTTAGCGGACCCCTTGAGGGTTAGAGATAACTGTTTCTGGCTACTATTTCCTGCCAGAGAGCTATGAGAATTCTAGAAGTTAAAAAGTCAACCACCTGAAAGTTTAAAATCCACCAAGTGGGACTGACACAGAATAAAGAAAAGGAGGAAAAAGCTAATAAACTTAAGGATGGATAGAGCCAGTGTGGTCATACACTCCTATTACCTCAGCACTTGGGAAGGGAGGTGAATAGAAAAGAATCAGGAATTCAAGGTCATCTTCAGCTACACAGCAATGTCAGGCAAATTGGGACACAAAAGACCCTGTTTCTTTTTCTTTCTTTCTTTTTTTTGACTAATTTTTTATTAGATATTTTCTTATTTTACATTTCAAATGCTATCCTGAAAGTTCCCTATACCCTTCCCCCCCCCCACCCTTCTCTCCTACCCACCCACTCCCACTTCTTGGCCCTGGCGTTCCCCTGTATTGGGGCATATAAAGTTTGCAATACCAAGGGGCCTCTTTTCCCCATGATGGTCGACTAGGCTATCTTCTGCTACATATGCAGCTAGAGACACAAGCTCTGCGGGTTCTGGTTAGTTCATATTGTTGTTCCTCTTATAGGGTTGCAGACCCCTTCGGCTCCTGGCGTACTTTCTCTAGCTCCTCCACTGAGGCCCCTGTTTCTAATACCCACATGTGTGCATGCGTGCGCGCATGCCTCTGTGTGTCTGTGTGAAGGAGGAAAACAAGGAGGAGGAAGATGGATAAGAAGAAACTAGGAAATGTGAATATCATGGAGAAAATAGATCTATAAAAAAAATGGTCAAGCCGGGCGTGGTGGCGCATGCCTTTAATCCCAGCATTTGGGAGGCAGAGGCAGGCGGATTTCTGAGTTCGAGGCCAGCCTGGTCTACAAAGTGAGTTCCAGGACAGCCAGGGCTAGACAGAGAAACCCTGTCTCGAAAAACCAAAAAAAAAAAAAAAAAAAAGATCAAAACCACAAATACCTTGAAGAACAATGTGAAATAATATGATATAGGTTGCAGTAAAAAGTAAGGATAGTTAAAACACAAACACACACATACACATGAAGAAAAAAATGAAGTCAGGCAGTGGCGGCACATGCCTTTGATACCAGCACTCAGGAGTCAGAGGAAACAGATCTCTGTGAGGCTACTGTGGTCTACAGAGTTAGTTCCAGGAAGACACAGAGAAACCCTGTCTCAAAAAAAAAAAAAAAAAAAAAAAAAAAAAAAAAAGGAAAGAAAGGAAGAAAGGAAGGAAGGAAGGAAGGAAGGAAGGAAGGAAGAAAGAAAGAAAGAAAGAAAGAAAGAAAGAAAGAAAGAAAGAAAGAAAGAAAAGGAAAAAGTGGCAAAGTTTCTCTAATTCATCAAAATTATTAACATAAACTTCACATATTCCAGCCAACATAACTAAAATAAAATTTACATATAAATGTGTCATAGTCACACGGATGGAAACTAATGTAAAGAACAATGGTGATTTATGTGAGAAGGTATAGAAGCTTCCTGAAGAAGAGCTAACACTTGCAAGAGATTCACTTCCCACTCTTGCTTTCCTAGCTTAGGAAAGTCTGACACAAACTCCTTTCTCAGCAGGTAATGCACAGAACATAGACCGAGGGTTACTGGGCTTTCGTTCCTTACTTATCCAGGAAAATGTAACAGTTTGAGGGGATGAACAATAAGAAAGTATGAGGAAATAGTAAACAATCCGAGTTAATGCCCACGTGATTCTAGCACCCTAAGACTGTTGTTCACATATGTAAACTTTGTCTTATATGAGAAAATAAAGTTTATTTTTCCAAGAAACATCATATAAAACATTTTAAACCACCATATTCTATTTGTAATGTCATAGAAAGACTTAAGTTTTTTTTTTTGCTTAAAATATCTAAAATGTAAAAAAAAAAATTTACAAGAAAAGTGAAGACAGAAATTTTATGGAGCCCAAAGGGAGACTGACATCCTACAAACTCAACACTCTTTTACAGTCATAATAACATGAACAAGGACTTTAAATTGCATGCCTTCCTCATTTTGACTACATAGTTAAATACACCCAAAGAAAATAAACAACTTTAGAGACTTTTGCCTACTTCTCTTTTTGTTATAAAAGGGGGGGTTACTAATTCATTGAGATTTGTTTCTATTCTGGATTTTTTTTTCTATCCAGCATGGTTAATCATTTAGAGTTAAAAAGTTACAAAACCCATATTTTTTTCCTAAAGAAAATTCTTAGTCCCCAAAGAGCCCCAGTTTCAGTGGGCTTAAGATTCTAACAAAAGTTCAGCAAGGATGCAGGTTTACCTTAAACTAGGGTTTTCAAAGTGGGACCAGGGGACTGTGAAGGACCCTGTTCTTCTCATCCCATTACAGAGATGAAATCAAAATAACAGCAGTCTATGTAACTCCTTCAATGTGTGCTTTGTTCCTAATTCTAAGAAGGGGCGAAGTGTCCACACTTTGGTCTTCATTCTTCTTGAGTTTCATGTGTTTTGCAAATTGTATCTTGGGTAATCTAAGTTTCTGGGCTAATATCCACTTATCAGTGAAGTACATGTTATATGAGTTCTTTTGTGATTGGGTTACCTCACTCAGGATGATACCCTCCAGATCCATCCATTTGCCTAGGAATTTCATAAATTCATTGTTTTTAATAGCTGTGTAGATCACATATGGAGCTGAGACAAAAGGATGGTCCAACCAGTGACTGCTGCAGCCAGGGATCCATCCCATAATCAGCCACCAAACACAGACACTATTGCATACGCCAGCAAGATATTGCTGAAAGGACCCTGATATAGCTGTCTCTTGTGAGACTATGCCAGTGCCTGGCAAACACAGAAGTGGATGCTCACAGTCAGCTATTAGATGGAACACAGGGTTCCCAATGGAGCAGCTAGAGAAAGTACCCAAGGAGCTGAAGGGGTCTCCAACCCTATAGGTGGAAGAACAATATGAACTAACCAGTACCCCCAGAGCTTGTGTCTCTAGCTGCATATGTAGCAGAAGATGGCCTAGTCGGCCATCATTGGGAACAGAGGCCCCTTGGTCATGCAAACTTTATATGCCCCAGTACAGGGGAACACCAGGGCCAAGATGTGGGAGTGGGTGGGTAGGGGAGCAGGGCTGGGGGTGGGGGAGGGTGTAGGGGACTTTTGGGATAGCATTTGAAATGTAAATGAAGAAAATATCTAATAAAAATTGGGAAAAAAATAACAGCAGTCAAAAATGTCTCCACACACTGCCAAGTGTCCTCTAGGGGGCAAAATGAGCCCTGCCTAGGAGGCCACCAACACAGCACTCCTTGTTGATTCCTTATACAACCAAAACAAGATGCTTGACTTGTAACTTACAGTGAAATCAATATCAGGTATCAATTTTAAAATAATTTCCTTCATTCAGAGACAAAAATTTTCCAATTTTGAGTAACGCTGGATTTTATTATTATGTTAGATTTAAAATGTATTTAAGATTAATTGGGCCAGGCAGTGGTGGCACACGCCTTTAATCCCAGCACTTGGGAGGCAGAGGCAGGCGAATTTCTGAGTTTGAGGCCAGCCTCATCTACAGAGCGAATTCCAGGACAGCCAGAACTACACAGAGAAACCCTGTCTCTAAAAACAAAACAAAACAAAACAAAACAAAACGAAAAAGATTAATTGGTAGGTTTGGTATTTGCATTCAAATAATAACTAACTTGTATTTTCTGGGACATTTCATTCATCATTCATTCACATATGAATAACAGATTTGAATATAGTTAAACAAAGCTGGGACTGTTTTGTCAAAACAAATAGGTAATATTTCCCATTCATAAAAAGATACCCCAGGCTGCAGATTGTTTTGAGTGAAATCAACCTGTAGAGAACGCAAACTGTTTCCCTATCAGTTTAACTGTGTTCATAGGTGTTAACAACCCCTCTCTTTCCATGTCATGACTGTGTCTCAAGAACAGGACGAAATGGAAGAGAAAATCCACCAGTGCCCACAGGGGCTGACATTTAATTTGGTAGAAATAGAACCACAAGACGCATGTAAGTAAAGAAACAGTTACCTCTCCTCCCAAGGAACAAAGAACATGCCCAGAATCTGCTTTGTCTATTTGTGTATGAAAACCTTTTCTTCCTTTTTATGGCAGCAGAAAATACAGAATATTACCGTCTCAGAGTTAAAAGCCATGCTGAGCCACATGCAAGTCTTCACCCAGACTCACCTATGTGATAGAGTCCTATCCAATCACTGGGGTCAACCTCTTCCTTAATGTCCCAGAAAATGATGAGGTTCTGGGCCTGCCCCAGTGTGTATTCATACATGCTGGCAGTCAGGCTGGAGCGGCTCTCAGAAGTCACCAGATCCGTGTCGCTGTTGGCCCGCTGCAGGGCCATGTTCTCGGGCATTGAGTTCTGGGCTGCCAGGCTCTGGAGGTTCTCTGGGCTCAGTGTGTACCGCATCTGTGGATTTCGACGCCGCACAAAAAGCAAATGCTCCCGGGCTGAGCTAGCCATCTTGTCTGCCTCTCTGAGGTTGTTTTCCTACAAAGCTGCAAGAGACAGACAAGCATAAAACATCAGTGCTAAAAGGTGAGGAGTTAGTATTAAACATCCCAGATATAAAGCCTGAAGGAGAGTTTATTAAAGCCTCAGCATACAATAATCTAGTGTGGAAATAAAAGACGCCATCCTACAGTCACCTGATAATATCAGAAATAACTTCTAGGACAGAGATCACAAGATGGCCAAGCTGTCATACACCTCTGGCCCCCAGGTTTCCCTTGGCACAGCTTTTCCAAGAAAGTAAAAAAGGAAGGACTTTTCTAGCATCCCTCTCAGATCGTTGCATTCCCACATATCTCACCACCCTCTCCCCGCTCTCTATCCCACACGTGCTATTTATCTCCTTCTGCAACTAAATATTCAACCAGCAAGATACATGCTAAATGCAGATGATGAATGCTACTGATGTACTGCTCACTGCTTCAATTCCCTTGCCATGAGGAACGTAGCTCGCTGGCAACATTTTCAAGAGCTTGCTCAAATGTCGCCTCTGCACTTAAATACAGAGGAGGGGGGCATTATATCCAGAATGGCAACATCCTCGAAGTAAGTCTTTATGTTTCTCTGTAAAGTCTGATTTGCCATACGAGATCACTCACCTAGCCATTGTCCATTCCCCCTAATACAAACAGAGGTTTCACAGAAGCAGCGATCCTCATGCTTTGTCACTATTTTATCTATCCCCAGTGTCTACAGTGGCATTGGGATACAGCAAGAGGGATCCATATCTGTTAACTGGGCCGATGAGGAAAGGGGGGCATCTTTACCCCAGGGACTCTGTGGCATGACTCACGTCTCCAGGCTCTCTTCTGAGCCCGCTGCTTGTCACCCTGAAGCTCCCAATGGCACAAACTATTCCTATCACCTGGATCATGATGGGTGCTTGCCTTTGACACCCCCTGTTGGGCCTTGCATCCAGCCCCACTTGCTCACGGTGAGTCTCCTGTTATTGTACTGCTATCTGCTCGTGAGACTCTTTCTAAGACATTTGTCCTTTTGCCCAGTACCCGTGAGGTTCTGTCTCCTGGTAATTAACTCGCCCTTGCCCATGGGTTTACATTACCTCACCCAGAGTGAATAATAGAGTAAATCTGCTTTTCTCCCACACTGCTTTCCAAACAGAAACAGGCTTTACGGGCTTTAACACTCATTCTGTGCAATCAGACTGTTGCAATCTTTCAAATATTTCACTTGAAGTTAATATATTGACTCCTGAAAAGTTAGCATGAGATTCTACTTAAAAGCAAACTAGTTACTCTCCAGTGTCCTATTTGTATCATGGCTACCAACCTTGGGTACAAAGTCTGTGAGCCAAGAAAGGGGAAGAAAGGGCTCCCCAACTTTTCCCATTTCTCTATCCATTTCATAGTTTGAGTGAAATGCCCATTTTGATGGTGTTCTGTTGTGATGATAACATCATACTGTGACAAAAAGTGACAAGGGAAGGAAACGGTTTATTTCGGCTTACGAGTTTCAAGCCACCATCAAGGGAAGCCAGGACAGAAACTCAAGCAGGAATGTGGAGGCAGAAACTGAATGGATCAGGGGCCAGGGAGAGATGCTGGCTACTAGCTTGCTCCCTGGCTCATGTTGACCTGTTATTCTTATATGACATAAAGCACAGGTCAATCCGCCTAGGGGTGTAGCTGCCCATAGTGTACTTAGCTCTTCTGTATCAATTAGTAACCAAGAAAATGCCCCAAAGACCAATTTGATGGAAGCAAATTTTCAATTTAGAGTCCTGTCATGGATAGATTTTGTTAATGTGACACAAGCTAGAGTCATCTGAAAGGAAGAAACCCCAATTGAGAAAATGTCTCTATAAGATCCAGATGTAGGGCATTTTCTTAATTAGTAATTGATGGGGAAGAGCCCACCACTGTGGGTGGCGCTATCCCTAGGCTAGTGGTCCTAGGATAAGAAAGCAGGGTGAACAAGCCAGGAGTAACAAACCCTTCATCTCTGCATCAGCTCCCACATCCAGGCTCCTGCCCTGCTGTGTTCCTGTCCTGCCTTCCTCCAATGATGGACTTCAATGTAGAAGCTAAGCCGAATTAACCCTTTCCTACCCAACTTGCTTTTGCTCATGGTGTTTCCTTGCAGCAACAGAACCCCTAACGAAGACGGTTCCCTCTTCCCAGATGTGTCAAGTTGACAACCATGACTGGCCATCATGGTGCTCATGTTTCCATGAATACAGCTCTTGCACTTGCAAATAAATTCAAGTAATTTCCGCCATGAAGTTGATCTCATGTTTTTAGCACTATTCCTTAAATCAAAAATAACTTGGCAGTGAGATGGCTCTGCAGATGATAAATAAATAAATGTAAAGTAACTTGGATTGCTAGGCAAGAAATTCTATGTGAAAAGGACAGAAATAAAAATGAAAACGCAAGCCAGTTTCTCTAGGTCAATGGCATTAAGTCTGTGTCCTTGTTCATCAAGTTCATACTTCTGTTTCCTTGCATGGTTCATGCAGGAACCCAGCATTGTTACACACTCCATGACTATTGGGCAGTTATCTGACCCATGGAACCTAAACCATGAGTCAGCCTCTCACCCACGGTCATGACAGTGGATTGCAGCAAGCCATAATTTCTTTATAAACTCAGCGAGTCAAGTGCCACATAAACTCCAGCAAGAACTATAAATAATTCACTCCTAACACACTGCAGGCAAGTAGCAAGTGCATGCTGAATATAACAAAACTATTTTCCTAAAGAAATAGGCCAGAACTTTCGTAGCTTAAAAACACAACAGACCAACTACTGACAATAATTCTGCTCTAGAAAGGAAGGAAAAGACACGGGCATACAACCGAACTGTGTGTTTTAGCATGACCTATATTTAAACAGAAAGGCAGGTTAGCACTGTGCATCAGGAGATGAGATATAAATCCCCATGCTGTGTTTATAAAAAGACAAGGAGAGAGGAAATATGTTTGGTGGATGTGGAGTCAGGTGTGGGGGAAGGGGTGTCTCTGAGGGCGCATGCTGAGGCATCCTTTCCCCCAAGGAACCAGCTACAGGAAGGTATAGTATAAAATAGAGTTTATTTTGGGCATGGGGAGGATTGTAGAGACAGGGAAAGGAGAGGGGGGGGAGGGAGAGAGAGAGAGAGAGAGAGAGAGAGAGAGAGAGAGAGAGAGAGGAAGAAGAAGAAGAAGAAGAAGAAGAAGAAGAAGAAGAAGAAGAAGAAGAAGAAGAAGAAGAAGAAGAAGAGAGGAGAGGGGAAGGGAGGGGAGGGGAGGGGGGAAAGGGAGAAGGAGGAAGAAGAAGAGGAAGAACAAGAACAAGAAGAACAAGAAGAAGAACAAGAACAAGAAGAGAAGAGTAGAGGCCAGCCATGAGCACATGGAGAGGGGGGAGGAGGGGAGTGGTGAGACAGGGGGAAGAGGAAGAGGACAGAAGGAGAACAAGAAGGCAAGAGATCAAGAGGCCGAGGAGGGGGTGAGCATCCCCTTTTATAGTGAGTCAGGCACACCTGGCCATTGCCAGGTAACTGAGAGGTGGAGCCGAGACAAAATGCTAACACCCCATATCTGGATCTTGGTCATATCTCTACTATACCTTTACTCTGTAATCTCTGACTGTTTATTTTAACTTCCTCCATTTTCCTACTGCCATTAACCCCTGTCTCCAGGACTTTAGAGAGAACTAAATTAACTAGTGTATTAAAAAAGCATTTAAAATAATGTCTAGCATGTACTATGTGTTCAATTAAGATTAGCTACTAATTATCTTGTTACTGTATTCTACTTTAATTTTACCAAATAGAACTGGTTTTCATGTTTCCACAACTCCCCCGTGCGCTTGTCCCCAAACCCCATCAATTACTTTCTGGGAGATCAGGCTGTTAGTACTCTCACCTACTCCAAGGACAGCACCAATCAGAAACAGAATAGCCGGTAGCACAGAAGAACTCACCTACCAAGAAACCCACATCTGAGGCTCATGCCCCTGGGAAGTGCTGCTCTTCAGTGCACAAGCCAGGAACAAAGGCTGAGGCTTGACTTTCTCACCAAGAAAATGCATTCTGACCACCGTCCACATGGAAGGTGTCAAGGTTACAAAGAACAAAAGACAAGCGTCCCACCTATGGGACCACACTGTATTAAGAAAAGACATAAAAAATAAAAAAGTCAAAACCTGAACACATTACTTATGATATATCTCAATAGAAAAGTAAAAAGAGCTGGAGATGTGTGAATTTACAACCTTAATGGGATCCTGAAGCCATATTTGAAGTGTGTGTTGCTCTGTGCCTACCATCAGGCCAGAGAGGATGCTAAACAATAAAAAGCTAAGGGATTTTCCCCAAAGACATCTCCTTTACTATAGCATATGGTATGGCTCTCACTTTCTAGGAACTTGAGATATTTTTTTAAGAAGGCCGAAAGCTCATATATGAGAGAGTTCAGAGTGTTACCAATGTCACTTCACACATACACACAATCTGTCCCAACAAATGTGTAAAGAAAGACAAGAAACGCTGCAGAGCACTTGCATTGTGGTAACATCATATTTGCAAAGTGCTGTATGTCTTCCAAAGCACCTTGATAGCGCAAATCCAAAGGGAGACCTGGGAATACTGTGAATTAGCTCTGTTTGGAGACGAGAAAACTGAAGAGGTGGGAAGAAATATGTCCATTGAAAAAGTCAAAATATTTGAGGTGGGCCTTAGGAGAAAAAGTCTGGTGAGCATTCTAGTTAGAGGCATGAAGATGGGGAAGTAGGTACTGGAAGGGAGGGAAATGGGGACGCGACCAGGAAGAGCGCATGGGGAGGGAGGGAAAACCCAGGCTCCTCAGAACATGGAAGCTGGTAAGAGAACTGCAAATGAATTTGAGTAGAAGTCTCTGGTGAGAGAGGCAGGCTAACATAGCTGATGCTGGTGAGCCGAAACTTAGCGCAGAGCATACTGATGTTCCTGGAGACTGGTTCCCAGGGCCTAGACATAAACAAAAGAGGAGATACCAACGGCCAAAGAGGAGAGACTCCCAGGAGATTAACAAATGTCATGGCTAAGGTTAAAAACAATAATCAAGAAAAGCTAGGAACTTGGTGGCCTTGGGAAAACACTTTTGATAGGCTGTTTCCTAACAGCCAGACAAAATAAAAACCAGGTTAGAAGACAAAGGACAGGTGCAGGATTAGCATAAACCAACACAGTCTCATGGAAATGCAATGCAATCCACGTGTGTAATTCCACATTTTCTAGAACTATATTAAAAACATAAAACAAGGAGAAATACAAAGAGCTATGTTAAATCGATGTATACAATCTATTATTTCAACATTAATCTAAATCGTTACTAGTGAGACATTGTGTTCTTCTTTATTTCCCAAGACTTTTTATCTTACTTGAAAACACAGGGTGTATTAACCATATCTCAAGCACTCAATTGCTACTAGTGGGTAGGGTCTCCTGAGGGGACCACACAGAACAGATCTAAATGATGAAGATGCTTGTATTGTCCAACAGAGCTCTCTTCCTTCCGGCTCACTGCCAGCAGTGAGGTCTGCCTGTAGTCAAAAGGAAAGTGTCACTGAGCTATCTGACAGAGCCAGGGAGTGAGCATAAATTCCTTAACCTGCCCAAGGTCTTTTTTGATGCATTTGGCACAAAGACACCTTTTAGCTAAATCTCTATTTGGGGTAACCATGCAATTCTGTTACATGAAGACATCCAGTCTGTAGAGAAGGTTTTCCCAAGGTAGACTAGAGGACAGGGACTCGGACAAGTCTCAGACTTCCCATCCTACCCTCTAGCTTCCACTTCAAAGCTTAAAGTCTTCAAATAAAGAAAGCGCTAGGGATTCTTCTGTCAGAGGATGTGTGGTGGTTATCTGCGGATTTCTTTAACAAAAACTCACAGAGCACTTACCTTTTCTAAGTGGTTTACAAACAGATCACTTACAAATGACCCAGTTATATATAAAATATGTGGAGAACACAGGTTATCTGTAAGTACCACACTCAGAAATCAGTGGCAGTGTAAACCTCACTCTGCCTCAATACATCCATTATATACTTACACACATATAACAACATAAACACACACACACACAAGTAGAAGTGGAACTATTTAAGTAAAGGAAGAATACTATAGGAAGTGGAGAAAAAAGAAACTCATTTTGTTTTTTGTTGTCCCTGTTAGAAGTGCTATTGGTTTTTATTTTACCCTTGTTTTGCTTTGGTTTTGCTTTTCTGAAGCAGGATCTCCTATAGCCCAGGCTACAGTAGAACTCAAAAAGTATCTGAGGCTGACCTTGAACTCCTAATTATTCTCCTTCTAGCTCCTGAATTCTAGGATAACAATTGTGTACCACAGGCCCGATACTAAAACAAGTTTGTTTTTACAATTAGTATATACTAATCAGAAAATCTAAGGTAGGTCTGGTGGAACAAGCCTGTAATTCCAACTACCTGGGAGTCCAAGATAGGAAGATTATGAATTCCAGACCAGGCTAACTGCTTATACCCACTGAAAAGTACAGCATTCAGCCGTGATCAAGGTCACTTCTCCGCAACAGATAGAGAGCAGGTTGTGGAGCCCTACTCCTAAATGTCACATCTATATACAATGCCTGCTCCTATGGCTCAGAGATCATTGAGGAAGAGAGAGTAGAAAGACTGTAAGAGCCAGAGCTCAGAGAGGAGAATTGATTATATTATATATTATATTATATTATATTATATTATTATGTCAAAATTATATATAAAAAGACTAACCTACTCTGCACAATAAGGACCTTGTCTCAGAAACAAACATCACGCATCCTTTGGATCCTACTAGTTCTGCCTACTGGAGGATGGTCTCAGAGAGCAGAAGATTGTAGATGTTCCCTCCCTCCTCCTTTTTCCCACGTCTCCTGGCCTCCAGCATGCAAAAGGCAGTCTCAAGCTTCCACAGGCCCTACAGTCACACTCGGAATGAATGGACTTTAGTGACATGGAAAGGAAGCATAAATCAGGATTCTATTTCTAAAGAACACAAAGACTTGGAAGCAGTTTGCAATGAGGGAATAAAAGTGAAGACTGAAAAAAATCAGTAGTCTTTTGGGTGAATCTGAAGTTAAGAGATATATACGTAACAGTGTTTGTCCCAAGCTGTTATAACAGTGGGCCAGGAGCGGTGATAGAACGAATATCCAAGTGCCAGCTCCTACTTACTAACAACCTTAGCATTAATTAAAATGCACTGTGCCAATGTGTCCCTGGAGGGCTCAGTGGGGGTATAAAATGTTAAAGATGTCTACAATCTTTCAGTTTCGCTACTCCTACAGCTTACAACAATTTTTAAAAGAAACGGGATAGTAGTGCTTGCATTACCACGAAAAACTGTTCACAATAACTGCTTGAAGCCTTTGATTTTTTCCCCCTTATAGGAAACATAATATATATTTTTAGTGTTCATGTTTCTGTTATAAATAACACCAAGGTATGTATAGAAATACTTGGTAAAGTTGCATAAAGATTGGAGGTGGTGAATTTCAAACACTCTGAATACTAAAGTTGTAATTCTAACTCACAGAACTTTATTGAACCCAGTGCTCAGGCACACGATCGTCAGTGCCACTCAAAGCACTGGAAGCAGGCAGCAGACATACATCGTCTACTGAAACGTAATAACTCTCGATTTGGCCTCTGCCTCATGTCTATGCATTCTGTAAGGGTTAAAAGTCTTCTTCCAAAAGTTATACAAGTTGTGAGATACTTTAGAAGAGGTGGCAGGGGAGTCTGCCTGGAATGTGTCCTCTTACACTGTCCCTTCAACATTCCTTAGATAACCCAGCCCCCTTGTACTGACTATCCTGGGATTATACATCCCAGATCCAATAGGCACAATCTAACATGATCCATCACACGAGTAATACACAACAAAAGACACAACAAACAATTAGATACAATCTTTGTTTCTTAAAATTTGGCCTTAACTAATGTGTATCTCAGGACCAGTGCTGTTTTGTGTAAACATCCTCCCTGGCCCCAGACTCCTTCAGTTCTTGAATGAAAGACCCTGGCTGAGCCTAAGGCGTTTCTGACATCTGAGTATAATAAACTGTGGATAACAGAGCCTGCTGGGAGGAAAGCACACCTGCTACCCAAGAACTTGGGAGGTAGAGGCAAGGTCTTGAATTCAATGCTAGCCTGGGATATTAAAGGCCCAACCTCAAAGAAAAAAAATGCAGCTTTATCTATGAAAAAAAGAAGAGGAAGGAGGGAGGGAGGTGTGGGAAGGAAGGAAGGAAGGAAGGAAGGAAGGAAGGAAGGAAGGAAGGAAGGAAGGAAGGAAAAGGGCAAAGTGATAAAACAGGGTATTCACATAACTTGCACAATACACATATGCACATATACCATACACACACATACACACATATGCATATACATACACCATAAATACACATTCATATGAAACACGAGGATAGAGGATAGGATGAAATAAAATAATAAAAACAGTACGGTGGTTTGAATAAAAATGCCCCCCAGAGGCTCATTTATTTAAATGCTTAGTCACCAGGGTGTGGAAATGATTGATAGGATTAGAAGAATTAGGAGGCGTGGCTTTGCTGGAGGAAGTATGTCACTGGGGGTGGGCTTCTCAAAAGCCCATGCCAGACTCTGCCTCATTCTCGGCCTGCACATCAGGATGTAGCTCTCAAATGCTTCTCTAACACCATGTCTGTCTTCCATGCCTGCTGCCATGCTTCCAACCACAATGATAATGGACTATGCCTCTGAAAACTGTAAGCGAGCCCCCAATTAAATGCTTTCTCTTATAAGAGTTGACCTGTTTAAACCAGGCCGTGCTGGCACATGCCTTTAATCCCAGCACTTGGGAGGCAGAGGCGGGCAGATTTCTGAGTTTGAGGCAAGCCTGGTCTACAGAGTGAGTTCCAGGACAGCCAGGGCTACACAGAGAAACCCTGTCTCGAACCACACCTCCCCCCCCCCCCAAAAAAAAGAGTTGCCCTGTTCATGGCGTCTCTTCACAGAAATATAACAGTGATTAAAACAGAAGTTTCTGAGGGTCAAAAATATTAGTAAATGGGCTAAAGAATATTCTTCTGATATTTTGGCAAAGAATCTGGCTGTTTTTTAAAAAACCTTGTTCTAAAAGCTTAAGTGGTGAAGGAAGCCATTAACAACAGAATGAGGATGCAGATGTCATTGAAGAGGGGGCCAAGTTCCACTCCCATGAAGCAAAGACCTCAGCAGCTTTGGCCACATGCTTGTGGCTTTAGAGTCAAAGACACAAGAAGGGAGTTGTGAAATCTCCCTCAATAGTTAAAGATGGCCAGGCTAGGCATGTGTCAGGAACATGCCTGTAGGCCTGGACAGGATAATGTGTGAAGGAAAAGCCTGGATTTTGTTGGAGACCCAAGATGGTAGAGATGCCAGAGTTGTGGGATACCTGTTAAGGGAAGTTGCAAAAGGCATGTGGAACCAACTTTAAAAAAAATTGTGCTGTAGTCAACAAGAAGTTGGAGATCTAAAGACTGCTTTGGCATCAGACATGGAGATGCAGGGTTTGACGTTTGCCTGGCTGGTTTTTGGCCTTCCTTTGCTTTGCTTTCTGCACTGTGCTCTCCTTTGCCCCTTTTAGAATGGTAATATATATTCTGTTCCATTGAATGTTGGAAGTATGTTTATTTATTTTGATTTTTACAGGGGATTACAGTTAAAATTTACCAAGAGTCTCAGAAGAAACTTTGAGCTTTAGACTTTTAAACCACAGTGAGACTGCAGTAGATTGAGGACTTTTGAAATTAGACCAAATGCATTTTGCATTGTGATGTGGCTAGGAGCCTTTAGAAGCCAGGGAGTAGGATACAATAGCTTGAATAAGAATAGCTCCCATATACTCATATATTTAAATGCTTATTCACCAGGAGTAGAACTATTTGATAGGATTAGAAGGATCAGGAGATGTGGCCTTGTTGGAGGAAGTAAGTCACTGGCCTCTGAAACTATAATCAAGCTCCCAATTAAATTTCTCCTAAAAGAGTTGCTGGGAACATGGTGTCTCCTTATTGCAATAAAACAATGATTAAGACAGCCTACCATAAACTAAGAAGCTAAGGTCTGTCTCTCATGTCAAGAACAATGGGAGTAGAGTTGACTTTCAAAATATGGTGCTCAGCCAGAGAAGGGCATGGAAGAAAACTAGTGGAAATAGTGAGCTTACAGTAAGAATAAAAGGTGCATTTCCCCCTGGGAATTGGGCTGAGGACAAAGAAAATATCCGTGGAAGAAATCTTTACCACCTAGACATGACAACAGACAGTATGGTATGCTACTGTCATCTAGCCTCCAACCCACATCTACAGATCATCATACAGATCATGGAGTGTGGCCCAAACACCACATTTCTATTATCATGTAGTTCACTGGGATTTGCAAAATATCTACCAGAATATTTGACTTAACATAGAGTTTTAATACACAGTGTCCTTTCTGTTGTTTAATATAAACCAATATTTCAATATTTTGTGACTACAGCACCCCAATCTTGGGAATTAGCAACTGGAGACTTAATTTGTACTGATGTATTTTATATGCAGAAATAATAATAATCCTTTGTTGTTCAAAGCTCTCTATCATCCAAGCTTGGAGGTTTCTGCAGGAAATCAGTAATAACTCTCATCATAAACACCACAGCAATTTAAGTTGTCAGACTAGAGTGATATTAAAAATCTGTCAGATGAATAATTAACTTCTAATGAGACTTTCAAAGGATACAGCCGAATAAACCACGTTTAAGTCAATGTGTCAAATCTCTAATAGAAAACAAACTCACCAAACATGTTGGTAGCAGTAGACTCCAAATCCATATTGAGCTGCACAGGGGATGAAATGTCTACATCATGCATTTCAACCCAGGCCCAGAGAAAAGCCCAAGAGAAGCATACTGATTAACAACACTCCTAATTATGGATGACACATGTTGACTGAGGTGCATATAAAATATCATCTGCTTTAGTTCTATTTTTGTACGTAGAGTCATGTTTAGATTAGGATCTGAGGCCAGCTACAGAAGAGACCTGCAGTTCAGAGCAAGCCTGCCCAGTGACAGCACATCTCAGTTTCTGGAGTAGTTTCTGAGGAGGGAATAATAAAGCCTGTAAGTCAGAACGTTAAAAACACTACCGTGACATGGAGCTTCTTCTCAAATTCCATATCCAACTCTTTCACATACCCAAATCCTAAACCATATCAAAATGTGATGACCTAAATGTATCACAAAGTGAGTGGTGAGACAGGAAGAAGAAGTACCTTTGTAGGATGCTTTGCCATTCTTTTATTTATTTATTATTATTATTATTATTTTGGTTTTTCGAGACAGGGTTTCTCTGTGTAGTCCTGGCTGTCCTGGAACTCACTCTGTAGATCAGGCTGGCCTTGAACTCAGAAATCCGCCTCTGCCTCTCAAGTGCTTGGGATTAAAGGTGTGTGCCACCACCGCCCAGCTTGCTTTGCCATTCTTAAAAATAACACATACACACTGTAAAAACTATGTTTAAAAAAATAGAAAGAGAAATGTAAAATCCTTAAGGCCAGTTCCCAGACATGATGACCTACAGCATTCTGGTCTAGAAATACATGCATAGCTATTTATATATAGATAAGATGAGATCACACTACAAAGCTGAACTGCTTTAGAGCCTGATTTTTTTATACAAGTGTAATATACACATTCATATTAACAAACAATACACTGTAACATCCTTTTAAGTAGTCATTGTTTGGTATAGCAAACTTAATTCCCTCAAGATGGTCAGTTAGGTTATTCGTACAAATGCAACTTCATACTTTCATTTTGGCATTTGCTGAGGGCAAAAGAGTTGAGTAGAGGTAGTGTGGTGTTGGAGTGTCATAGTTTAAAAAATAAAAACTAAGGATGTATGGAAAGGCGTATGTGAGACTTAATTTGAAAATAGAGTTTTTTAAAGGTTTGGACAGAGGTACTTTGTGTAAGTAGATAATTCTTTCCCAAGAAGACACGTGCTATTAAATGAAATTTTCAGTGCCGTGTGTGGGATACCTCCCTACAAATTATTGCTATTGGCTTCCTATCATAGCTAGATAATGAGACACAAACACACTTTGGCTTCAGACCTTGTAGAAATCATGCTAGAACAGACTGGGAACAACCTCCCTCTGGCTAGCTTTAGTGCTTACAGGTAGTCAATGGAGAAGAACACTCATCAATGGACTTACCCAACACTGGCCCCTATGAGATATAGTACCAACATAGAGGTATCGACTGGTGCAGTAGTGTCATGGCTGCTACGGTGTTGGTCAACTACTTTCTGGTGGGATTTAAGGAGAGAATTTGTACCTGGTACTCTAAATCTCATCAAAAGGCCAAGGTTGGGAGCTTACAGGCCTTAGAAGGAAATGTATTGTTGCTTCACTAAATGTAATGTTGTATCTGCTTTCTAAATATTTACATTTTACCCATAGATCAATGCTGCTCTTGGCATTGGTTAGAAACACTTTTTGCAATGGGAAGTAGTTAATGCAGAGACTTAAAACTGTTCCGTGTGCTAAGAGTAAGTACCTGTTGAGTACTCAGTTCTAAATGGGACATATTCATCACCTATCACCTTCTACAAGGCTCAGAGAACATTTCATATGGTCAGAGGGGATGTAAGAGCTCAAGGATGGGGAGCAGTGTTAAGATGCAGTCTCTAGACATTGCATACCTCACTGCACTCATGATGTCACCTGCACCAGATCAAACCAATCAACATTCCAGCCTGAAAGGAAACTCCACCCTTAGCCAAGAAGCTATCAACAGCTAATGGCCACTGGAGGGTAGTATTCTTGGGGGAGTCTAAGAGAAGGGGAGTATTTTCGTTAGAGGTGATCAAAGTATGTTGTACGTATATAAGGAGTTGCCAGAAAATAAATAAAGATATTAGAAGTAAATAAATAGTTTTCTTAAATAAAAAAAGAATTGGAATCACCAACTCATGGCCATTGAAGAAAGGACCGCGCATGTAAAAAGTGGGTATTTTCTTCCTAATGCCATTTAACAGTAATGGGTATTTTCCCACGTTTAGAGACAAGTTAGTGGATAAACTGTGGTTCTGGAAGTAGGATTCCATAACCAGCTTCAAATCCAAGTTTCACTGTAACTCAGCTCCATTACCTTCCTCAACTGCTCGCAGACTTTGTAAAACAGGGATGGTATCATGGCACCTGCCTGATATGGTTATTATCAGAATTAAATGAGTTGATTTAAAACCACATACAATAGCTCTCAACAAACATGTACTCCCATTAAACCAGATGGTGCTCACCAAAAGGTTAAAAATAATGGGGGAGTGGCTAGTTTGTATTTTCTTTGATTATTAGTGCAACTGTGCTTAATCTTATGACTACCTTCAGTTCTGAGCCTCATCACACCTATTAGCCAATCATCACTTACAAATAAAGGTGATAACTATTATCTTATTGGTTTATTTTTCTTTGATAATTGCACTAAATTTCTAAAATAATAGAGACTAAAGCAGTGACCCTAAATCTCCCTGTGAGTTAATATGAAAAAAGCACTGAGTGTTTCAAACTATAAAACTGTAAATCATTACACCAGAGACAATTTTTCTATATGTTTTTCTTAAGTTTCTTTAGATTCGAACTGTACTGTTCTTAAATTAGGGCATTCTTTTGGGGGAAAGTTCTGAGTATTCTGAGTTAAAATGATCTTTATTAACCAAACTTAATGTATACTTTTAATAAAGACCATACCATTTCTTTTTATGGCAACAAAAACAGTCTCTCTTTGAAAGCCGAAAACCGATGTGTTTCTTGGCTGGACCTGAGCCTGAAATCTCTTGCCTCTGCCTCCCAAGTGCTAGTATTATAGGTATATGCCACCACATCAAGCTAAGACCATTGTAATTTCAAACACTCAGTGTGCCAAGAATTAACACTTAAAATCTACTCCACAAATAAACTTTCAAGGCAAAAGAAACACAAAACATATTGATGGATGGTGTCAAATGACCAACAATTATTTCTGTTCAATAAGTACATAAATAATGGAAAAATAGACCACCATTTATAACAAAAAAACACCGAACCCTGTAAGTTTATGAAGAGCTATCCTTGGTGCCCACCCTCCAATACTGAGGACTGGCCCCAGAGTTTCATACATGCCAGACTCAACTACATATGCACCACACTATCTCCAGCATTGATGTCTTACTAATGCAGCCAATCTCTTCCTGCCTTAGCCTCCTGAAAAGCCGGTACTATGGCCTAGTACTTTATGTTCCTCAATTTTCCTCCTAAAATAAAAACATATGTTTCAGAAGACCCCATTTCTCACAGCCCATAGCCTGTATTCAAGCCCTGAGAAGGAGGATGAATTTCTACATATAAATCAGGCCTCCAATTGCTAATTCCCCAAGTCTGGGTACTACAGTCATAAAATATTTAAATATTGTTTTATATTGAACAACAGAAAGTACACTGTATTAAAACTCTATGCTAAATCAAATCTTTTATAAATCATAACAAAATACATGAAAGAAGGCTGTACATCTGTGGGGAAAATTGTAAATCAAAATAAAAGTGTCTTTTACTAGCCTGCTAATGTGAGCCAGACCCTACGTGTGAGCTTACATAGTCACCTCCTGTCATCAGCCTGCGTTCTCCCAACAGGAAACAACCACATAACCACACAACTGACTTGTCTTTGTCTTGGGCACACAGTCATCCAAAAACACATTGCAAATGGCACATTGGCAGTCATGACTGACCATCTGTCTTACACAGAAAGGTGGGGACAGCCTCTAGAGTAGTTGGTTCTCAACCTTCCTAATGGTGTGACCCCTTAATACAGTTCTGCATGTTGTGGTGACCCCAAACATAAAATTATTTTCATTGCTACTTCATATCTGTAATTTTGCTACTGTTACGAATTTATAATATAAATATCTGATACACAGGATATCTTAGTATGTAGCACCTCAGAGGGGTCGAGAACCAAAAACTGAGAACTACTTACTACCTTGGGGCCTCTGTAGTCAGAGTGCTGGTTAATGATGAAAGGCTACCCAGGGGCCACTGTGGTCTGCAAATGGAAGAAACCATACTCCACCATGTGTGAAAGTATCCCCAAATATGAGCAGCCATTTTTCCTGTTTACTGCTCTCATGGGACATGTCCTTTTTACAAGGAAGAGTAGGGCTAAGAAACACTAGATTTACTTGTCTACAGATTATCCAGAATGTCAAATAAAGGAAATGTAACAAGAAAACCAGTCGACAGGACAGTGGTGACGCTCTGAACAAAGATGCTGAGCATTTAAACAGCCTGGCTTCCTCTCTTCTTCAATGTACTAACACACCTACTAAGCATGTAGGTATGTAGTTGGAGGCGCCAAGAGATTCTCCAGTAATAGGTTTACTGATCCATAGAGATTAATTTCTAGAAATCACATCCCTGGACCAAGCTCTAAGCAAAGAAGAAGAAAAAAAAAATACCTGAATTAAGCCTAAAATGTTAGAAATATTAAACAAACAAACAGCACTCATAGTGTCTACCACGTAGATAGAGAATGAAATTATAAAGTTCTGAATGTCACTTTGCTGATGTGCCTCAGAGAGATGCTTGATATATATCTGCCTCCACCCTGATGCTATAAAACTTTGACCATGTCAAGTCATGATGGTGTACGATCCTTTTGCTTTTACACAGAACTTTAGGATGAAGGACCTTCAGACAGTCTAGCCAAATCCATGTGTGCTCAAATGTTCTCAGTGATGGACAAATGGGTGACTTTTCCCCAGGTCACATAGCTCGTAGAAAATGGACCTAGAGTGTTGGCTGCAATTAATCCTGGGGTATGCAGTATCCCAATGATATCTCCCTTAATAGTCACTTGTGATCTTACTATGAGTCCTGTGGAGAAAGAGAGGGCATTTCACCTCTTCTCAAGAGATTAGAGAGAGGAAAAGCAGAAGTAATTATTACTACATGCACTGTATTACCAATCAGAGTCGTCATTGTGCTTTGCTGAGGAGTTTTTCTTTGGTTTTTAGTTTTTTTCTGTATTTATATATATCTCTGTCTCTCTGTTACTCTCTGTGTGTGAGAGAGAGAGAGAGGCAGGAGGAGGAGGGAAGGAGGGAAAAGAGAGAGAGGGGAAGAGTGGGGGAGGGAAGAGAAGGGAAGAGAAGGGAAGAGAGGCAGATGGGAGGGGCACTTAGTGCCTGGGATGTTTGGGAAAAGTTTGAAAAAGATCCAAAGTAGATTTGTCATGCAAGTCAGGCTGAACGCCACCCACTACCAACCCTCTCCCTGCCATAAAGGAAAATAAAAACTGCAACTGCAAAGAGAAAATTTAATAAAAAATAAAAGTTCAGAACTATGAGGCAGGGCTTTTTCAAAATACTAATGTATCCTGGCGTCAGTTAGCATTCTGACTAAAATGGTAGTAATTGTGGAGAGTGCTATTTTTCATCGCTGTTTTAAACCCGCTTATATAATATTCTATTTTATATCATAAAGTGAAACTATTCCTGAGATAATTAACTCAACTCCCTCGTCTCTTTGTTCTATGAGTTCTGCCATGCAGTCCTCCTCACCCAGCGGTACTTGGAGTGGGAATGGATATGTGGCGCTATTTCCCCTTCCACTGAAAATCCAAAGAGGCAGCCAGGGCAGAGGGGCAACCTTCATCCCTGGGGCTTCACTTGGAGGCAGGAAAGAAAAGTTGAGTGGTGCAGAAATTTCACACAAAGGAACTGAAGTTTCTGTGCCACCTCCCTTCCTCTTCCCTCCCCTCCTCCCCATCCTCCTCTTCCTCCTCCCACTCCTCCTCTTTCTTCCCCCTTTCTCCTCTCTCCCTGCTTCCTATGAAGCCATGTCCTTTACTTTTTAACCTTTAAACCCATGTCTAAGTTTTCCCCAAACCCATTTTGAAATATTTTTGAAGAGGGTGCATTTCAATTGCTTCCCACTTTGGAGCCCATTAGCATCTTAACAGATTCCAATTTCATTCTGGACCTTTCAACATGAAACAGAAGGAAAATGGCTGCCACTCTGTTACCAGCTGTATATAGCCTTGCTATAACTGTCATTGTGGAGGCCTTTACCTCTGAATTCCCATAAAGGGCCAAGCCCCATAGTAATGCTAGGAGTTAGATGCTAATCTATGCACAATGTTTTCTTCTAGTTTACTAACCATGAAGACTCTACCAAACTCTAAGCAGGAATATAAAATGACAGGATTTGGGTGACTAAGCTTAGACATTCAATCATCTTCTTATTGCAAAACAACCAGTCAAGAAAGAGAAACAGCAAAAGGAAATCTTGAGGTATAATATCCAGTGATTAAAAATAAGAAGCAAAAACATAACTCTGTAATTATCCTCACTGGCAATGCTGAGACCTGTAAGAACACAGGGTTAGTACCTTGACAATTTCCCCATGCACATTTTAGGAAAGAACATGATGACCCTCAAACCTATTGAGCAAACCTTGGCAGCATCTTTGTAAAGTACTTTCTGGAGTAGATGTTGCATGGATTTGCCTATATCCTCAAATGCTCCAAAGAAGTGGCTTGATGGACCTCTCAATAGAAAAAGAACACCCCAAGCACAGATGTAAGAGTAGGCAGGTTTTATTTCTTACTAACACATTAAAGAATCTGGCAATAATTTTTTAAAACAGATGGATTGGAATATTTTGGGAAATGCTAAGGGGTTGATTTTGAATTGCTTTTTAGAACCTCAAGTTATAAAAATAAGATTTTGGCTAATGTAATTGCCTTCCAAATTCAGCAGTGTTTATTAAAGGCAGCAACCATTGCTTCAACTTTGATCTAGAACAATCTACGAAGCAGTAGTTGGCCTTAATCAGGAACTAAAGTTCAAACAGTTAAAATAAAGCTGAACTGAATGTCTTTTTAGTTCAACAAAATAAGATGAAATGTAAAATAAATAAATAAATAAATATGTGCCCAAGACAAAGATGGGCCAGTCCCAAGACAAGATAGACCATGTCCTCATCAAGGTCTTTGGGTTGTATTTCAGGTGGAGAAACTATTATTTCTGTCTTTGAGCCTAATCTTTCTTTAGGGAATCTGTTTTGTTGTTTACATTGCCTATGATAACATTAATTAGCTTTCTTCACAAAGCCCTGTGTCTGTATTAAACTCAAACAGGCTGCCCAACAGTCCTGGACAACCTCTTGCTCACCCTAGTTGACTATCGACTCCAAAAGACGTGACTAAAAAAGAAAGTTTGCAAGTGTTTATTTTCTTCAACCTTGCTCCTTCCCAGTGGATAGAATGGAGTGTTTGTTTCTTCTTTCTTTGGCTCTTTCCTTAGATCAATTGTGTAGCCAATACTTAGTGAACATCTACTATGTATACTCCTCTAATGAATTTGTTTTCATGGGCTGTCCAAATATATAACTGCCGATCTTTGTTCAAACCTAATCCCACAACCTCTTAATTGGCTTACTAACATAGTATCTTGTAAAAACATATTTCAGAAACCACAAAAGTAGTCTAAATGGCTAGTGCTTCTCTTCCCCACAACTATATGCCCCAAATATGCCAGCTGATCAATTTCAAGTGACCCTCCCTATTCTCTGATGTTGATAATGCAGGAGTCCATGTTAACTACAATGAGTTGTGAAGTGCTCTCCTGGGGCTAGCTCTTACCTGCTTAGGAGCCATCTTTCCCTCGCCTTCATAAAGCCTAACTTGGCAGCTCAAAATAAGCTATCAAGAAAGGATTTTTCACTCTAAAAAAATAATCATCCAAGATGCCCCGCTGCCGGGTACTCGGAGGGACAAGATACAGAAAATGTATTGAGAGGCACATTGATGAGAGCAGTGGACAGCAAGAATCCAAATCACAGGAAAGCATTCAGAGAGGGAAAGGGATTTAGAGCAAATGTCTATTGGTGGTTATGAATCGCATCAACTGAAGAAAGCATAAATTGTCCTCCCTGATGGAGAAAATGAAGCAACAATAACAAACCAGGCAGCAGAGTCCAGTAAGCTGAAAATGGACACAGGGACAGAACAGGGTCACAAGGACTGTGTGAAAAGTGCTATGATGTACTTTACAACCATTATCTTAAATATGGCTCAACTCATTGTTTTCCAGCTCTTACACTTACAATCTCTGATGAGCCCAAACCCCTTAGTTTGCAGACCTACTAGACTGGGATTCTCACAATGCTGGCATGCTACCTGGCCACTAACCACAAGCCTCGTACTGAGACATGCACACTCTTCATTCCCGAGTTCACTCTGAAAGCTTGTTAGGGTTTCACAAAGTGATGGTTTAGGATTCATTTCAACCTGAATTTTGTCTGGATAATGTGATGGCTATTCTTGGTTGTCAAGTTGACTGCATCTGGAACTAACTAACTGGGTATAACTGTGAAGAATCTTTTTCTTAATAAAATCATTTGAAGTATAAAGACCCTTTTAGTTCAGATCTTTTGAGGTAGGAAGATCCACCACTAATCTGGACCACACCTTCTGCTGGCAGCCTATATAAAGAACACAGAAGAAGGAAGCTTGCTCTCTTAGGTTGCTTGCTCTTACTCTCACTGGCAAGTCCATTTCTTCATTGGCATTACAGTCTATTTCTTTATTCAGGTATGTACCAAAGACCAGCTGAGACATCTAGCCTCATGGACTAACTATGCAACTACTAGATTCTTATCTTCCATTGGAAGATAGCCCTTCTTGGACTAGCTGGACCGCAGCTGTAAGCCAGTCTAATAAACTCTGTATCTATATCTACTGATATAGATATACATATCTATATAGAACTAAATCTATATTATCTATATTCATTCTATCAGTTCTGTTCCTGTAGAGAATCCTGACTAATGCAAGTAATTTGTAAATTATTGTAATCACACTGGAATTAATATTATAGCTCAAAAGGAACCATTCAAGCATAATAAATCAATAATTTTTCATGTCATATATCAGTGGACTCCAAAGAAGAGAGCAATGGGCTTTAAAGGAGTATATTGGAAAACATATATGGTAGATACCTATATACCTTTAATCCTAGCACTCAAAAGACAGAGGCAGGAGGATTGCCTGAAGTTCTAGTGTAGCCTGTGCTATAGTATAAAGTCCTATCTGAAAAACAGAAAACAGAAAAAAAGAAAAAAATTAGGAATTAATTTCTAGATTTCAGCTATGGCATAATCTCTCTCTCTCTCTCTCTCTCTCTCTCTCTCTCTCTCTCTCTCTCTCTCTCTTCCTTTCATTTATACTAGGTACCAAATATAAGCTGTCATGAATACTATACTACTGACCTACACCCTCAGCCCTATACATAACAGACAGATTGTGAATTAACATATTTGGTGTATGCATGCCATTTAGGGATAAATTTTGTAGCTCATGGGGTTTAAACCGACTGACAATTACTTTTCTCCTCTGGTAGAATGCATTGTGCCTTCCGGCACTATAAAAGCCAGCACTATGTGTACTCCTTCTAGGTCAGCATCAACTTGATTTCTCCATGCTCTATGACTCATGTATGTGAGCTACAATAATTGGATATGTAGTCTTCTGCCACATATCCAAGAGCATTGGTTGGCAGTTGTATAGCAAAGCACTGGCCAGACAACACATGTCTACTGGTGCAACACTGACATCACCATTATGGCAGTAACCAACCACTGTCTGAATGGATTTAAGGAAGTCCTGCTCCACAGATGAAATTCATGCCTAACACCATTTCAGGACAAGAACCAATGGCTAGAAATATCATAGATCCTAGGTGAAAACCACAACTATTCTGCTAACTGAGCACAGTATTAAACCAAGTCCTAATGACTTATACCCACAGACTAATGTATCACTCAGTTCTTTTCAGTAGATGATGATCAACACTGAGACCCCCAACTAGCCAAGGTGCAGAAAAGACTGCAGGATATTCAACCTTAAATGGAACATGCGTACTGTAGCCCTTCCTCCACAGGGCCATGGGAACCACTGTGGAAAGGAAGCAGAGAAAGTGTAAGAGCTAGAGGATGTAGGGAAACAGTGTCTTCTAGACCCTGCATGGCAGCTGCACATAGGACCTCACAGTAGTTATGACAGCCCAACCCGGACCAAATCCCAACATGGACAGTGAATCAGGGCACAAAGTTCCACCAATACTAAAGACGCGATTTGCCATTGTTAGCTGCTGAGGGAGGAGGGCTGGCTTTTTCTTAGAGTTTATCCCCAGACAAACCAGCCATACTTTAGTAGAAGGCCACATATCCAAGAGCATTGGTAGCAAGTGCTGGCCTTGAAGGAGGGAAAGCAAGACTCAATGTTCAGTGGAAAGGGAAAGGGGAGATGAATGAAATAAGAATTGGATTGAGGAGGGTGAATATGACCAGAGCATGCTGTAGGTCTCAAAGAACTAAAAACTATGTTCTTACTGATAGCATGAAAAATTAAAAAAAAAAAAAAAAAAAAAACCAAAAAACTATGAAACTGCTCTCCCAAGTTTCCTATACCAAAGTCATGTATTGGCATGCAAGTAATCCCAGCAATAGGGAGTCTGAGGCAGGAGAATCAAGAATTTAAAGACATGGCAGGGATTGGAGGTGCATGCCTTTAATCCCAGCACTTGGAAAGCAGAGGCAGGTGGATTTCTGAGTTCGAGGCCAGCCTGGTTTACAGAGTGAGTTCCAGGACAGCCAGGGCTACACAAAGAAACCCTGTCTCGGAAAAACAAAACAAACAAACAAACAAAAAAAAGATTTTAAAGACAGCCAATTACATTCACAAGTATATTTTTATCAAATGCTTTTTAAATTTTTTTTCATACTATCAATAAGAACACAGTATGTCAAACAACCAATACAAACAACCAATAAATGAATAAGGAGAGAAAAATAAAAAATAAATCCTTTGAAAACTCAATGCAGGGACAGGATACGGTCTAGGAACTGAGTGCCGCTCTCTACTGTGAGTGCAAACTTAACATTCTCCCACTTAACAAAATCTGCTTCCAGCTATTGAGACTCATTTTGGAATAGTCAGGACATATTTAGAAAATGGCACACCACCAGAAAATGTGGGTTGGAGTGTAGGATTTTTGCCTAATACAATGTGGCTAGAATGTTTTATAAAGCCAGAAAAGAAATCTGTTTCCCAAACCATTTAGGTTAGAATACAGCCCTCCAATGAAACAACTCTGTGAGGTAGAGTAGCATCAGCTCACTACAAATCGCTATTCACAGAACCTGTACTTTCAAGCACAGCCTTCTAGGGCCCAATGGTACAGCATTTGAGTAGCATTTTTGAGCCCAAGGCTTGATCCACAGGGTAGGAAACAAACAAACAAACAAACAGAAAAGCCAAAACACCAAATATAACCAGTACACTAGTGATATTGGTTACTGCCAATTACATTCACAAGTATATTTTTATCAAATGCTTCATGAAGCATCATAAAATATACCATTGGTGAGAAATAAGTATTTAAATATACTTCTCGATAAAAATGAGATGCCTATTATTAACAATATGCAGAAATGTATGAAGTGCACATCCACCAGCTACATAAAGTCTGGCAGAGGCAGAAAAAAAGTGGGCGAATACTACAAATGCCATCAAGTACAAATTAAAGGAAATTGCTGTATTTATTAGACCACAGTACAGTTTTTAATGATAGCACGTTTCCAGATTATATTCAAAAGTACTTTACACACACACACACACACACACACACACACACACACACACACACACACAAATCCTTGAAAGGGAAATGCTGTGCAAGCACAGGCAGCTGAATTCAGATCACCAACCAAAGGCCAGGGAACACTGCAAGCGTTTGTAACCACAGGACTGGAGGGTGGAGACAGGCCTCTGCCCAGCCTCAAAAGTGAGTCTCAGGGTCACTGAGAGACCCTGTCTCAGGGAAGGGAAGAAGGGAGAAAACAACAGAGGAAGATTCTCAAAGTCCTCTGTCCCCATCATGCACATATGTATACAAACACTTCAAAAATAGTCACTTGCCTTTGGTTTCTTTGTTGTTGTTGTTTTTTTAAACATTTATTTGTTCGAAAGAACAGTTTCAGGGCAAACTCATAAGCAGAGAAGGAAGGAAGGAAGGAAGGAAGGAAGGAAGGAAGGAAGGAAGGAAGAAAGGAAGGAAGGGGATGGAGATGAAGAAGATGAGAGGCAGAAGAAGATTGTGGCAAAAGGAGAAGATGGAAAGAGGCTCATGTCACTCAAAGTTCTAGGGCAGGTCTCAGCTGAACCAGATTTGCCTCCATCTCCCATCTACGCTTCTCTCTCTGGTCCTCCCTTCTGACAGTTCTTACCTTAGTGATGGCTGCACATGTGCTAGCAGCTGCAGCTTCCATCTTCCTGACCTTAACTTCCGTGAAGAGATCATCTCTTCCTTAAGAACTGCACAAAGGTGTCCCGGGTGCAAACCTACTGGCTCTTGTGGGCTAGTGCCATCTACAAACACAACACTGACCCCGAGAGGACCAAGCACACACCAGATGGGACCAAGTGGGTCACATGCTCCCTCACTCCTGGCATGGCAGGAAGGGCAGCTACAAAGGAACAGGTGGGTGCTGCCACAGAAGAACAGTGACAGACAGCAGAGATCAACCAACAGTGCGGAGTCCACGCAGCTTCAATACAATCCCTGCACCTAAGGCTTAGAGACCTCCTCAGAAGAGACGGAAAGGTCTGAGCCATAGGACAAAGAAGTCTGCTGAGACTGCCTCTCCAAGAAATAACGAGAAAGCTACACCCATTACACCCCAACAATTTGACTGCTTAAACAAGACCTGAACAGTGACAAGATCTGTGGCCCTATAACGTCACAAGGGGAAAGCTACTGGGGTCCTATCCCTAAACAAAGAACTACAGGCGACTAATGATGAAAAGAGAGGGAGAGTCAGTCTCTTCCTGGGAAGAGCCTCCTAGTTGGTTATCCCATGCAAAATATTCAGCCTGGAAACTGTGTACACATAAACAACAAAAGCTTAACTCAGTAGGTCGTATATAGCCATTTATGTGATGGTGTGTGTGTGTGTGTGTGTGTGTGTAATAATCTTAATCAAAGAAAAATGGCATCAATTTGAGGAGTAGGCAGACAGATTAGAGCTTGGAGGGAGGAAAGAGAAGGGGCAAGGAATATAATTATATTTTAATTGAATTTTTTTTTAAAGAAGCAATGTGAACAGCTCCTGAGGAAGGACGTCCACAGGTGACCTCTGGCTTACACACACATACACACATATACACACATATATACACATACACACACACACACTACTCAACTCCTAAACCCACTAAACTCACACTTAGTTTACAATGTATCTAAAGCATTTGGGGTTTCATAGTGCATCTATTATCTTATTAGTTATTGATATAATCAGAAAACAACTGCAGAGCTCAAGATACAGTAAACAGTGAAACTCTGAACCACTAAAAGACTGAGGGTTTTCTCCTCCTTAAAAAAAATCTATATAAAATAACATTATATCCTTAACTCACTAAAACATAATTGTGTAAACACAAGGGAGAAACTAGTCATACTGAGTATGTAGACAAATGCTGTAATTGATAATTTACCAATAGTTGCATGATGATATTTTGGTCCTCAATTCATTAAATTGTAGCCATTAAAAAGAAAAAAAAGAAAAAAAAAATCAAACCCAATCTGAAGGTTGGTTTGTTTGCTAAAGATAAAAATCAGTAGAACATTTCTATGGAATGGAAAATAAATAGAAAGTGTTCGTCTTTGGAAATGAAAACTTTTTTTAGTCAGTCTTATAGGAGAAAAACTCTACAAAGACTGCAGAAGGCATTCACTCTCAAGCCTTCACGGGTTACAGGATCCGAAACAGCACCATAGTGTAAAAGGAAGTCTTTGCTACCCATTGATTTTCTGTTCATTCTTTTCAAACGCCCTTACCTAGACACCTGAATGGATGTTTCCGATCCCCTTCAAATGAAATATGAATGAGAGAGAAGCATTCTTAGTTTGTACTGTATATCTAATGGCTTGAGAGTGAGGTTAGAACCTAGCTAGAATTCCTGGAGCTGAGCAGCTCACAGAGGTCTCAGGCCCTACTCAGGAAGCAAGTTTCCTTGCCTGCCCTCACCCCCCATCCCCACCCCCACCTCCACCCACCCCCTACCCCCAGACTCTGACCAAGAAGATACTGAAACAGTGGGGAGTTTAAAAGCAGAAACCAGCAGCAGGAGGGGAATGGTTTCAGGCAAAGAGAGGACTTGACCTGGGCTCTGAAGAGCAGAAAGGTTTAAACAGGAAATGGAGAAGAGGGAAAACACTCTGCTGGTCAATTCACAGTAGGTTCTTGTGAGAGCAAACACAGTTACACAGACACACATGTCTCCTGGTACTCCGTGTGATATTATTACTTTCTCTGCTAGTCAGTATCATCACACACATTCAAGGGGCAGCTTGAATATTTCCAAGTCTGATGCTCAGTATCATCAAAGGCAGCTTGAATATTTCCAGGAGGCTTGCAGTGGCTAGTTCACTGCGTAGTTTTTTAGCATGTGTTCAAACACTCTGTTGCTAATACCCAGCTATTAAATGGACAGAAAAGGTAAGTTCAGAAGAGCAGTTCGTATCGCTCTCCACTTTAACTTTACCCTCATCAGCTTCTATTCCTAATCTTCAGAAGTATTTCATAAAGATCGGTATCAGGGAAAAAAAATGTCAAAAGAACCAGAAGAAATGATAACTCTTAACAGATTCAGCAACCTTTCATTTGAGAATAGAGTGGGCTGAGACACATGGTCTTATCTCAACACATGGGGAAGTCCTGTCCTGCTTTGTAACTCCACGTGGAAACCTATTGACAGCACCTGCAGAAACAGCCAGCAGCCTAAACGGAGGCAAAGATACACTATAGGATACCAGGGAGGGCCAACTTCCAGCAACCCTGATGGTTGGTTACTGGGTTCAGTAGCACCTACTAAAATCCCTGCTAGAGAGTGTTGCACAATCAATGCCATGGCCAAAGAGAGGGGTGTATATTTGAGAAGCGGTCTAATACAGCAGGGTCCAAGAAGCCCTTACTAGGCTATTACTTAGGTGTATTGAGTCACCCCCTCCTTTCCTAATGCAGAGGATAAAGAAAAAGAGGTACAAAGCACTGAGCACAGGCAAGGCAGAGAATGAGATAGTGAGCTTTTCTCAGCACTTATAGCTATATATCTGCTGGCTGTCTTCCCCCTTCCCAAAAGTAAATTTCTTATTCAAAAGCAAAAGGAATCTGCAGTCCCTGGTAGAATATCACTAATCTATTTATAGACAGAAAAACAACCAAGAGGAAGAAGGCATGCTTGTTTTAAGGTTGCATGTTCCTTGCCTGCCAAGAGGCTAAGGTTGACTATACTTCTTAAGGCGTTCCGACTCTGAATTGGAAGTGCTGCTGACATTTAGAAAAACTGGTCTTTCTTGCACACAGTAATATAGGACAATGCCCACTAAACCCCAGAAGCAACTCCCAGTCACATTCAAAGTCAACCCAACTGTTTCTCACTGAGATTCAATGGGTTTCTATGTTATATAGTACTTTTCTACTCCAG
>CACVCL010016609.1:140000-190442 GCA_902729485.2 Mus minutoides | reverse complement strand
TATTTTCTACCATTCACCTGAGCTATTGTATCATTATAATACTTTATGCAACTTCACAGTAAGCTATTTTGGGGTTGGGCACTTGAATTACCACTCTTTGTTGCCTCTAGTCTATGCTTAAGTTATTGCTCAGTCATTATTGATTGAATACAATTAGGCCTTCATTAGAGAGGAATTCATATAAGAGTAATAGTTTTAAAACATACCAGAGGAGTTCAAGCATTATTTACCTAGCATTGAACACTAACCAGATTTAATAAGATGAAACCCATACCTGCTAACACTGTCTGATCCAGAATCTATGGCTATGCCTCTAGTCTATGCTTAAGATTTAATAAGAAAGCTCACCATGCACAGTCACTTGTACCTAATTACAGATATGTAAATGTGATTATGGATACTACCACTGAGATGATAACACCCAGTTAACAAAGCTTGCAGTCTGTATAATCACAGAAATTCCTTTCCATGAGCTTAGGGCATTGACATTTTCACTAACTAATGGATTCACATTGTTAGTCATATGGAAAATCGCTAATATCTTTGGGTGATTTCTCAAACAAATGGAAGCTAGAAACTAGATCTGGCTTCGTATGGCCAGAAAGAATGGAATTTCAAACTCATTTCTTTTGATAGAGTTCACTTTCTCATTGCCATATGAGCTAAATAAAAATATTTGTAACCTTATTTCTGGAGTATGAGAGACAATAAATCAATATAATTTAAAATTTAACTTATATACATAGAGAATGAAAACCCTATATTAAGTCTGAAGATCATATTTGTGGCACTGGCTCACTGGGAAGCTGGTAAACAGTATCTGCCTAGCATCTTCTAAAAACAACAATGTGCTGCTCCAAGATACGAGCTTTGTATTCTTCTACTTAGGTATACAGTTTTTCATTTGTCTTCCATCTGAGAGCATTAGTTTTCTATCTAAGAGTTTCTCACTCTGGAATGAAAATTTCAAGTTTCTAAAGAAAACAATCTACAGTTGAAATAGCCTGTGGTGCTGTAAACAGCTACAGAGCCCCCAAGAGATGCACAGTGACGTGCAATGAATGTTCTTGACAAGTTAGGTAGCAGATGGTTAAGTAGCTCTATGTGGATGGTTGTATTTGATTCTGTTTACCAATTTTCTCTTTGTGCAATTCTATTAGGTTTGGACAAGTTCTTACTAAACTCGATGTCTGACTTTCAATGTCATAGTTCTGTCTCTGATGCTCAATGCTCCCATTATGTTAGATGAGCATATGTTATCAATACTAAAATAAGAATAATAATATTTAGCTCACAAAATTTTCATGTATATTTAACAACCACTTATCCAAGAGTATTTGTATACTGTGGAATATTTTCTGATCCACTGTTCCAAGTAAAATATGTACCAAATGTTTCTAAACTATTGCATATTTTTTATACTGGGTGTTGAATCCGTGGCCTTATTCATGTAAATAATTACTCTACACTGGGCTCTATTTCCCAATTCTCCTTGCTGCCCCATTTTAATTTGAGATGGGGTCTTCCTAAATTGCATAGGGTGAATTTGGAATCACCCTGTCCTTAAGGTAAACTTTGAGCTCTAGATCCGTCTGCCTCAATTTCCCAAATAGGTTGGGTCACAGGTTTGTACCACCAGTACCAGTTTAAAGGATTATTATTACACATGAATATCACCAAGATTTGTGTTTTCATGACATAATCATTCATCTTTATGCAATATATTTGGTTTTGTAAAAAGATCAATTTTCTGCACTAAGTACCATATAACAGTGTTTTTGACAAGACAGCCTCAAATAGTAAGGCTAGGCCTGCTCCCCAGATTCATTGGGCATTAGGAGTTTCATTTTCCTAAGAACATATCTATTACAAAGTAAGAAATGGTCATTACCTGTATCTCAGAGATGCTTTGAAATAGGGTAGAAGAGCTATTCTTTCCTCCCCCTAACAAAAACCTCAGACATTTAGAGTAATCTAGGATAGATGAGTATCTACTGAGATAGGAGAAATAGAGAAGAGACATCTAAGTAGTTACCGAGACAGTTCTTATTTTCATCTGGAATAAAACCTGACTCTAAAGAGGACCTTCAATAAAATATCTAAATACTTTTCAATACATTTTCACACCTCTTCTGAAATCTTATCAGTTTAATAAGTTAAGGGTGAGCCACAAAATGCTTGCATTAGTATTTCTACTGTTCAATTAATGTCCCAACCTTCCAGGACACAAATGAGCCAAGGAGAGTGATACTTCTTTTTTGTGAATACCTCAGCAGTCATATCATTGTAACCCTTGTGGAGGACTGATTTTATGAACAACCTTCATGACTGAACTGTATGGCCATAGTTTCAAGACCCTTGTGGAAGTCGATGATGTTGAAAGAGTTAAAGATACTAGAGCCATAGGCTAATGAATTGTTTCTTGGCTTCTTCTTGAAGATGGCTATAGTATCAGTAGATGATCAATGTTTATTCTGAGGTCTGTGGTTAAAGCCTTTAGAGGTACTGTACCAGTTTAGTAGTATTAAAACACTACAGAGAGGCACACACAACTAAACTCTACAGTGTGTGTGAACTGTGGTTCAGGTCAACATAATGAGGATGAAAAATTGAACAAAGAGCTTTAATATCAAAGCATAAAATGAAGCAAAACCAAGTTTATGATCACTCAACCAACACATCTGAAGATTAAGTGGTTAAGTAATTAAATATTGTAACTGACACACTCTTTTAGAGTATTTTCATAGGTGATTTTATCATTACATGTAATAACATAGTATATTCGATGTCTTGGTAGGACAAAAAACTTAATTATTTAAATAAGTGATTAATAAATATGTGATTGCTTATCTAAAAACAATTGGTAGCAGAATTAGCAGAAGCAAATGAGATATATTAAGAAAGAAGCCTAAAGCAATCTAGAAATGCTTGTCTTTATAGTTACACATAAGTGTGGTCTTCAACCTTCATTAAAGAAGGTCGCTTTGCAACAACTGAGACCATCTCAAAAACAAACATAACCAATCATAATGCAGAGTTGTGGCTCCCAATCCCCTTGAATATATCTACAAACCACTCCTGCACCTAAAGCTCAATGAACATTGGAGAGAGGGTGTGGAAAGATTGTAAGAGCCAGAGGATTGAGAAGGTTGCTATGTGTCTCCTAGTATATATATATATATATATATATATATATATATATATATATATATATATATATATATATATATATATATATATATATATATATATATATATATATATATATTCATTCTTCTACATAGGAAATATATGCAATAAAAAATAGTGAAAAGAGAGACCTGAATTTGAAGGAGAGTGGGAGAGGTATATACATGGAAAAAAAGGAAGGAGGAATGTATTATAATTCTCCTCAAAAAATAATTTAGAAAGGGATATTAAAATGTCCTAACCTTACTTATGACTATTTGGCTAGATCTAAATTTTGTTAAATAAATATTCTGGGAAACTTTGTATTTAACATTAGATATTTATTGTAAATATCTACAGTGACCTAACTGTACCTGTAGAAGGTCCTGGGAATGTGATCATAACTCCAGGTTCAGGCCTTCTGATTTGCTGGAAATTATCCAGCTGTCCATCAATTGTTTCTTCAACAGTCAGGGAAGTCTTTCATGATGACAGCTTTAGATGTTTTAAATGCTTCATGCCTGCTCATAGAAACTTCAATCTCGACATAAAGGCAGGGGACTTGAGAAGCAGAAACCAGTGCAGGTGTTATGGCTGCTATAGAAACCCAGCTTCTCTTCCAAAGAACTACAGTTTAACAGTTGTAGAGAAAGGGGGTCCTTTTTCACTTCGTGCGATCTCAGTGACTCTAGAGAAGACTGTTTTTGCAGGCAACAGCTTGAGATAAGCCCCAGATTACTCAACCCAGAAGATGCAGCAATTTTGCAGCATGAGTGGGAAAGACACATCTCCTGGACCAATCGCAGCCGTGCCAGCCCTGTGAAACTAAACAAAACAACTGCACTGGCTCTTTGAGAACTTTCACACTCTGCTCTGGTTAGTCCAGACATCAATGTCATACCACCTTATGACAGCAGCCTAGGTCCCAATAGCCCTAATCCCCATGATTTTGTTGTGACCTGGTAGGTAGCCCTTATCACAGCTAAAAAATAGGAACTGGGGACACAAAGGACAGGTGACTCCTGGGGCTCTTAGCCCAGGGACACCCACAAGGTCTACTTCGAAGGTGGCTAAAGAGTTTCAGAGAGTGTTTGAGTACAAGGATATGTTGAGTTGAGGAATTTGTGATGGCAAGGCGCTGTGAAGAGCTAAGACCTCAAGCCTGCTGACTGCTGGAATTACTGCTGAGAACCACTTAGAGTCAAGATGTAGAGCATCCAATATCTGTGGGCTGTCAGTGCTCAGAACTGAAAGCTGACACAGTACAAGCAGAGGGCTGATGGAATCTAACTCTTTCAGCTACAACCCTAAGAGCTAAAGGCCACGGAAGCTGTCCTGACCTGTTCATATAAAAGAAGCCCCAGCTGACTGGAACAAATCAGTAGATGCTAACTGGCTGAGCAAGTAGAGACAGCCTTGTTTCATTTTTAAGTAAGAAATGGTCTGACTTAGAAAGTTATTACATTTTTTCTCTGGCTTTCAACTAGATAACGGATTTGATTAAATTACCCATGCAATCAAATGATAAAGAATTTGAAGAAAAGCCTTGCTTTCAGGAACTCTCACTCAAAACTTTTTTTTTGGCTGAATAAATGGAAGTTGGGACACAACAGATGGGTGACTCCTGGGGTTCTTAGCCCAGACACACCCACAAGGTCCACCTGGAAGGTGGCTAAAAAGTTTCAGTAATGTTTGAGTATCAGGATATGCTGAGCTGAGAGATTGATTGTTGATGGCAAGGTGCTGTGAAGACCTAAGACCGCAAGCCTGCTGACTGCTTGAATTCAGCTAAGATCTAGAAATACTCCAGTCAAAACCAAGCCATTCACTTCATAGCACCTTTATCTATAAATAAGTACATTTCTTCTGGACTACATTTGTCCACATACTACTTTATGTTATCCATGCTCTGGATCAGAACCAGTTAATTTTCTTGATGTTCACATGGTATTTGAAACTTATATCTACCATATAAATAGCCATACAAGAATTCCATTAGCATGGAAGAGAGGAACTTGCATATTAATAGTTACTATAGTACTATTTCCAGTAAATTATGTTGTCCAACAGCAGAGGGGTATATAATGATTAACATTTATAAGCCCAGAGAACAAAGTTGTGTTTGCAGAAAATAAAATAGATACAATGACATGCGTACTCATACTTTCCTAGAATTTATTCGGACCAAAAAGTCTTATATGTGTAAATGCTGTAAAAGTAAAAGTAGAACTGTCTAGGATAGTGGTTCTCCACCTTCCTAATACTGTGACCCTTTAATACTGTTCCTCCTGGTGTTGTGATCTCATAAAATTATTTTTCTGTACTTTACAACTGTAAATTGCTACAATTGTGAACTGTAATATAAATATCTGATATATGAGTTGTCTGAGATATGACTCTTATAAAAAGATTACTTGACACCACCTCCAAAGGAGTCACTATTCACAGGTTGAAAATCCCTAGTCTATGAGGTAAGGGGACTAGAAGGAGGGTATAGAAGTGAGGAAAGCAAGGATATCATAGTTGCCTTACGTGATGCAAGCGTTGAACTCTACTTCCTATTTGTGAATTATTTTAAAACATCTGTAGACAGAGAGAAGGCAGAAAGAGAAAGTGGCTCAGTCTGGTCATGTGTATTCCCAGTAAAGGAGCACTCTTATCATCCATGGACGGTTAAAGCATCTAAAGAAGATTGTATGTCGCCCCTTATAGGAGTAAAAAATTACTCTCTGGTAATGATTGCCCTTGTATTCCTGAAGAGAATTGGAAAATAGTTATTAAAGGGTTGTAAGCCAATGGTTTGGTTACAGAGTAGCACTTAGAAATTTTCTGAGGAGCAGAGGTGTGAGAAGCATAGCAGATCAGTGAGAAAAAGTGGGTACAGAGTTGATTCAGAGGAACAGTGACTGATCTCATGTCAAAACTGTTACACCAAAATGAGCTAGCAGAAGTAACAGAGCTGCAAAGTAGCAAAGGAAGGGAAAAGAAGAAAAGACCATACAATCCTAAAAAATTGTATCTGGTAAAATGGATGAGGGTCCCTTTCAGCCAGTTTCTCTACAGTGATTCTAAAAGACCTTTTGCAGCTGCATCAGGAAAGGTATTCAGAGAGCTTATGTAGAACCTTTTGTTTGGATACAGGGTGAAAAAGAGACAGGCTAAAAACATAAAGATGAGGATGTAGTGAGGAAGGAGCCAATGAGACCTCAGGAAACTAAAAAGCTTCCGTAAGGCAATGGTCATTGTCAACAGGCCAAAACGGCAACTTATAGATTGGGAAACAATCTTTACCAACCCTACATCTGATAGAGGGCTAATATCCAAAATATACAAAGAACACAAGAAGTTAGACTCCAAAAAACTTAATAACCCAATTTTTAAAAATGAGGTACAGAGCTAAACAAATAATTCTCAACCGAGAAATCTCAAATGACTGAGAACCACCTAAAGAAATGTTCAACATCCTTAATCATCAGGAAAATACAAATAAAAAAGACCCTGAGATTCTACCTTAGGCCAATCAGAATGGCTAAGATCAAAAAATCAGGTGAGAAAAAATGCTGGCAAGGATGTGAAGAAAGGGGAACATCCTCCATTCCTGGTGGAATTGCAAGCTGGTACAACCACTCTGGAAATAAGTCTGGCGGTTCCTCAGAAAATTGGAAATAGATGTTCCTGAAGACTCAGCTATACCACTCCTGGGCATATATCCAAAATATGCACCAACATATAACAAAGACACATGCTCCAGTATGTTCATCCTGCCTTAATTATAATAGCCAGAAGCTGGAAACAGCTCAGATGTCCCTCAATGGAAGAATTCATACAGAAAATGTGATACATTTACAGAGTAAAATACTACCCAGCTATTAAAAATGAACTTTGTAGGAGAATTGTTGGAACTAGAAAATATGCTGAGTGAGATAACACAGACCCAAAAGAACATACTTGATATGTACTTATTAATAAGTAGATATTATAGCAAAAGATGAGTATACACATAATACAACTCATAGACCATATCAAGCTTACCAAGAAGGAAAGTCCAAGTGGGGAGGCTTCAAACCCACTTAGAAGGGGGATCAAAATAATATTTGGAGGCAGACAGAGAGAGAGAGACCTGGGTAGGAGAGGGGAAGGGAGGAAAAAAAAGTGAGGCAGGACTAGGTATGGAACAAAAGAGGAGAGAAGTCAAGAAGGCCAGGAGAATGAATAGAAATAGCAGTGGAGGGTTGGGAACTTGGGGAACCACTAGAAAGTCCCAGACACTAGGGATGTGAGAGTCTCCCAGGACTCAATGGGGATAACATTAGCCAAAATAACCAAAACAGTAGGGAAATCGAACATGAAGTGACTACCTCCAATAGACAGACATGGACACCAGTGGAGGGGTGGGGCCACACATCCATCTAAATTTTTTTTAACCCAGAATTTTCCCTGCCTAAAGGAAATGCAGGGACAAAAGTAGAGCAGAGTCTGAAGGAAAGGCCATCCATAGACCGCCCCACTGTGTGATACATACATTTCAACCACAGACACCAAGCCACTACACTACTGCTGATGACAAAACGTGCTTACAGACAGGAGCCTGGTATGACTGTCCTCTGAGAGTCTCCTCCAGCACCTAAGTCAGATGCAGATACTCACAACCAAACATTGGACTGACCCAGGGACTCCAAGGGAAGACTTAGAGGAAGGACTGAAGGAGCTCTAGGGGATTGCAACCCCATAGGAAAAACAACAGTATCAATTAACCAGAACTCCCAGAGGACTCAGGGACTGAACCACCAATCAAAGAGGCCAGTCCATAGCTCCTGCTACATATGTAGCAAAGGACTGCCTCATCTGGTTTCAATGGGAAGGGAGGTACTTGGTTCTGTAGAGACTTGATGCCCCAGAGAAGGGAGATGCTAGAGGTTTGACGCAGAAGTGGTTGGGGGAGCACCCTCTTAGAGGCAATGGGGAGGGGAATGTTGTGGGGGTTTCATGGAGAAGGGGGATAACATTTGAAATGTAAACATATAAAAATGATAGAAAGAAAGAAAGAAAGAAAGGAAGGAAGGAAGGAAGGAAGGAAGGAAGGAAGAAAGAAAGAAAGAAAGAAAGAAAGAAAGAAAGAAAGAAAGAAAGAAAGAAGAAAAAAAGGGGCAGAGTCAGAGTGGGAGGGAACTAGAAGACCATATGTAGGAGGAGGCTTGCAATTGAGTTTTTTTTTTGCTTGGCCCATGTCCCTAGGCCCCATTTCAAAGCAGTTAGGAATTGCAAGTCTGGAAACAGCATGCTTGTGGATGAGAACACAAATCCCATTCCACTAGTAAGATCTAAATCTTTTGAATACTGGAGTACCTCAGCAGTCAAGGAGCTGAGCTGGTCCTGAAAGATGTTAAGCTGATCTGAGCTACTGAGACAGAGATCTAATTGATAAAAGGAAGGCTTTGGGTCGGCTGTGGGAGTCTCCCATTCAGAGGGATGACTTGGATGGCCCAGTGGCCCATTGGTCCCCTTTTTGAGGTCACTTGAACTGCTTTTAGAGACTTGGGGGCATCAATCTCAGTAATTGATTCAAGGCTGACAGAGGGCAAAGAGGGAAGAGGCAGTTAGAGTGCCTCAGAAGAGGGTCCATCCAAGGGGTCATGGTAAAGCTTAACAATTGGCAAAGATCCAGAATATAAATTAAGTAATAACTGCACATTTTGTGAGAAATTAAGAGACAAAGGTAGATGAGGAAATCTTTTACATAAAGTTAACATAGAGTTAAATGCAATCACACAACTGTCTGCAGCATTAATTAGCTGTTCGCAGACTCCTACATAAGAAACAAATGCCTAGCCACCGAATAACCAAAATGGTTTTTTAATTTACCCTATAAAATTCTCTACAACATTTTCATTCCATACACTCAGAAAACTGAAGTAAGAGGGTAGCAGTCAGTCATGTTAAATGTGTAATAAATAACTTAGATCATAGATTGAATTGACATAGGCTAAGTAAAGCCAACTCTTTATTCTTTTGTTGATGAACCAATCTCTAGGTCACCACATACTGACAGCAGTAAGAAAATCTGTTAATATCATTCTTTTTAAAAATAGATCATTTGTTTAGAAGCATAATTTGTGAAGACAGGTAACGAAATTAAAAGAGCTTTAGCAAATACTGGCATTTGGAATTTCTTAGAAAACATCCATGAGTGTCACTGTCAGTCTTAGACAGTGTTCTATTTCTCTGAAGAGACATGACTACATCAGCTCTTACAAAAGAATGCAATCAATTAGGGCTTGTGTACAGTTAAGAGTTTCAATTCTTTCTCACCATGGTGATGAGCATGGCAGCAAAGAGGCAGGCATGAAGCTGGAGAAGGAGCTGAGACTTTTACAGCAAGATCTGCAGGTATCAGCATGAGAGAGACAATGGGCCTGGCTTGGACTTTTGAAACCTTAAAGGTCACCCCCTGTGACATACTTCCACCAACAAGGCCACACACACCCCTAACCCTTTTCAAACAGTGCCAGACTTTTTCTTTTTTTCTTTTTTCTCTCATATGTCTTGTACTGACCATATCCCACCCCTTACCCCATATGCTTCTCCTCTGTTTCCTTTCATAAAAGAGCGGGCCTCTCAAGAATACCCAACAAACGTGGCGTATCAAGTTTCAATAAGCCTGGGCAATTCCCGTTGTATTCAATCTGGATGAGGCAACCCTGTAGGAGGTAAGGGTTTCAAAATTGGGCTGAAGTGTCAGAGATAGCATCTGCTCCCACTGTTTTTAGTCCCACATGGACAACAAGCTACAGAAGTGTAACATATATGCAGAGAGCCCAGGTTAAGGCCCAGGCAAGCTCACTGATTGAGAGTTTAGTCTCTGTGCATCCCTATGAGTCCAAGTGATTTCATTTTGTAGGGTGGCTTGTGCATGCATCCTTATTCTCATTAGGCTAGCATGCTACTTAGGCTGCTGGGATGATGCTCCATCCAAGAGAACTTCTGTAGCCTGGGGACTTCTTGTCATGCAAGTGCATTAGGTATAACCATATTTATTTATGGCAAGGGGGCACTTCATGAGTGCAGATGGCAAAAATACCTCTAACCCAGTGGTTTTTAACCTTCCTAATGCTGTGACCCTTTAATATAGCTTCTTATGTTATTCTGACCTTAAACATAAAATTATGTTTGTTGCTACTTCATAACTAATTTTCGTATAGTTATGAACCACATTGCAAACATCTATGTTTACTAATGGCCTTAGGTGATTCCTGTGGAAGACAATCAGTTTTTTGGCTGATTGAGTGGTAGTTCAGAGAGTAATGTATGTAACATAGAAAACATAGCTGTGCAAAGCCTTTTAAAGCGCTCAAGCTTTTCTATATAAAGATATATTCAGTTTCTTTAAACACTAGAATTTTAGACCCTTGTTTGTGAGAAAAAATAACCTACATTTTTATTTTTAGCCCCATCCTAATGTGATGTGTTTTTTGCTAATTCACACTAAAATAAGGTCCAGACTTCTCACCCATGTGAATTATAATCAGCGAGCATCATTTACCAGTTCCTAAATGGTTGAAACAAACATCTGGAACGTAAGGTAACTATCAGACATGTAACCATACCTTTCTGCTAATTCTGATCAATCCTTTCATTGGATGAGACTCAGGAGAAAATGTGGCCTCAGGAGAAGTAATTTGATTAGAGTAATGAAGAAATTTGTGGAAAAGCCAGATGTAACTTCCAGATCCCCCAATCAATCCTCTTGAACTGATATATAGCTTCAATGACTCTGATTTATAATAGGGTCTTTTCTGACCAGTACTAAGAAATANAAAAGAATTGAAAAATCAACTGATTTAGTCCCTGATGTAAGTGGGGATGTCTCAATTATATGCAGTAGCAGGTCAGGGCTCTCTGGAGATTTTATAGTGATATATGATTTCAGTGCCCCCCAAATCAAACCTTTACAGATGACCTAATTTAGTTATAAAAATAATTGCTGTAAAGGGCAGTAGTCACTTTGCATTAGACTGAAGAATAGGCTTTTCCAATTCATGAGTTTATTTGATCCACTTAGAGAGTGGATGACTTCCCTGTTATTTGGGCCTTTTTTCCTTTCTCGTTTTCTTTTCTTGCCTCAAAAACTGTCCAACCTTCAACTTCTAAGTTCTCAAGCTCTTGTCTACCAAGGAAGATTTTTGCCTAGAATTCTACCTCTTGGAGCCAAGACAGGAGAATTATGGTGAGCTAGAAGACAGCCTAGGGTACATAACAAATTCCAGGCTAGCTTGGATTTCTCTGTCAATTAGAAATTAACAATTAACCTGGTGTATACAGAGAGGTCCAGGCCAGCTGGTATAAGAGTAAAATACACACACACACACACACACACACACACACACACACACACACACACGAAGAGAATAGAATCTCTGGTCTCTGTGGGTACCTCACATTAATAAGACTGGTTCAACCACTTTGCCTAAATCACAGAAGGCCGTTTCATCTTAAGCCAGGTCAAAGAGATCAGTGGGATAAGTGGAATTTTAAGATGTCATACGTTTCTTTGCTAGAATCCTTGCCACAGTGAAGAAGGTGGCAGGAAGAAGCAGCCAAGGTATGGGTCATTCAAAATAGAAATCATTTCCCTTTCTTCTTTCTCTTTTCTAATCATGCCCTATTCCTGCCCCAAATATTTTGCAATTTCTCACACAAAGTCTCCTTCCCTGTCTCGTGGCTGCTTGCCAGCCATGTCTGTCTTCCCATGTGAGCTTGAATGGCATGGATTTCCCTTTCTCTCCTCTGCTCTTCCCTCTGAGCAGCCGCTGAAGTTCCAGCTTGCCTGCCTTGTGGCTTTTCTTCTCACCTCTAAGAAATTGTTCCTGTGCTTCCATTTAAGTTGATTCTTATTCTATTATTCTTACTCTATTATTCTAGAGATGACTGAGGACCCTCAAATTCAACTCTGTTTGAAGTCAAGGCTGCATGGTGAGACCTTGTTTAAAAAAAAAAAAACAAAGAGATTAAATAATTAACTAAAGCTCTTTTTCATTCTGAAAACTAGGACATCTATTCTCTTTCATTATGTCAATATTTAACAATAAATTATTTCCCCTTCTTTTTGACTCTACCACCTTACAAAAATAACTATGAAACTGGATTCAGGAGCTAGATAGAAGTTTTAGCAAGTAGGAACTTATACTGCCCTTTTAGAGGACTCAAGTTAAGTTCCTACTACCCACCTCAGACAGCTCACACTCATATGTAACTCTAGCTCCAAGGGAGATGATGCCACCTTCTTGCCTCCAAGGCATACATGGCATACACACACACACACACACACACACACACACACACACACACACACACAGAGAGAGAGAGAGAGAGAGAGAGAGAGAGAGAGAGAGAGAGACAGAGAGAGAGACAGAGAGACAGAGAGAGACAGAGAGAGACAGAGAGAGACAGAGAGAGACAGAGAGAGACAGAGACAGACAGACAGACAGACAGACAGACAGACAGACAGACAGACAGACAGACAGATACAGACAGAGACAGACAGAGACAGAGATGGAGAGGGACAGAAAACTTAGCTTCTTTTTAATTTTTAAAATTCTTTTTAATTAAAATAGAAGTACATTACTTCCCATATTCCTTTTCCTTCTTCTAACCCCTCCCATAAGCCACCTCATTCTTAAATTGATAGCCTGTCTTTCTTTGATTATTATCGTTACATAATACACACACACACATATACAAACACACACACAAGCATGTAAGGACAACCTGCTGTGTATCAGATGACCACTAAGGGTTCATGTGCAGGAATATCTGGAATAGCCACCTTTCTTCTCCTAGCAGTCAATAGTTGCTTGTAGGTCTTTGTCTTGTCAAGAGAGCCTGCAAAAAATTTCCCCTTCACTGTTAGTATGCCTATTAGTATTGCTATTGTTCCAGATTTGTTTATCTGGCCATTTCTAGGAGAGTCTGCTACACTGCAGAACTCCTGGTATTATACCTCTTAGAATCTTTCTACCCATTCCCCATGATCTCCACTGCCCTACAGATGCAAGAGCTATAGTATGAGTCAGTCCACTGTGGTTAGACTCATCAATATCTGCTTATTTTTGCATTATGTTCAGTTATGGGTTCCTGAGATGATCTCCATGTACTATATAGGCAAGCCCCTTTGACAGTGTGTTTTAGCAACATTTAACTGTATGTGTAAAGATAAGATTTTGAATGTAGTAAGAAATTGTGATTGTTTAGCACAGTAGAAAATCTAGAATATTTCCTAATGTCCATGATCTCAAGTGTCCATAGAATATGGCTAAGTGTCGGCATTAGATATAGTTTCCTTCTTGTTAAGTAGGCCTTAAATCCCATTAGACTTCTATTTGTTAGGACTGACACCTAGGTGCCGTTTACAACCACCTTATGAATATCACATCATACTCTCATGGTATTATGTTACATGTTGCAGTTGAGTGGAATTGTCTCCTTGCTTCCTGTCCTAGGCAGCTTTCATAGTATTTTCAGGAACCATGGAGAACAGACTATATGAAGACTTTTAAATCAAACCAAACTTTTGTATTTCTGTGTCTGGATTACTCCATTCAATATATATATATTTTTCTAGATGCATCGATTCTTCTGCACATTTCATGATAATCTCTTTAACACCTGAATAGTAATCCATTGTGAATATATATGGCATTGTCTACATTTCCTAACTATTGTAAATAGAGTGGCTATGATCATTGTTGATCAAGTGTTTGTGAAGTAGGATACTGAGTCTTCTGGGCATATTTCAAGGAATGATAGAGCTTGGGCATGTGCTCATATTTATTTTAGTTCTTCTGAGGATTCTCTGTACTGATTTCCAGAGTAGCAATGCGTATGTCCCTCACCAGCAATAGATGACAATTCTTCTTTCCCCAGAACATGGCCAATATTTGCTGTTAGGTGTTTTGCTCATCATAGCCATTTTAATGAGGGTGGAATAAAAAAAATCTTAAAGTTGTTCTAATTTGAATTTTCCTAATTGCTAATGATGCTGAACATTCTCTCTCTCTCTCTCTCTCTCTCTCTCTTTTGAGATATTTCTTAGACTTGTTTGTTTTTTTTTTTGTTTTTTTTTTTAATTTCTTGTATGGAGAACTCTCTGTTTAAATTCCAGGCATATTTTTAAGCAATTGGTTCATTTGTTGTCTTGACACTTTGTTTTTGAGTTCTTTTTATATTATGGATATTAATCTTTTGTCAGGCATATATCTGGTAAATACTCTCTCCAATTTTCTTTCTTCTTAGCTGGGTAGATTTTTTTCTTAGCTGTACAGAAGCTTGTTGGTTTTGCGAGGTCACAGTCGTCAGCCTGAGCTCTGAGCAAATGAAATCCTGTTCAGATAATTCTCTGCAATTATATCTTGTAAAGTCATTCCTGGACTTTCTTCTAGCAGTTTTAGTGTTTTTGGTTTCCAATTGAAGTCTTTGATTCATATCAATCTACAGGCTGATAGATGTGGCTGTAATTTCATTCTGTTGGTGGACATCCAGTTTCTCTACAATCATTTGGTGAAGATTTTATTTTTGTAAAAAAAAAAAAAAAAAAGTAAAGAAAAAAGAAAAGAAAAGAAAAGAAAAGAAAAGAAAAGAAAAGAAGACCAGGTTATGCTTTATGCCTTTGTATCAATATCACATGGCTGAANAAAAGAATTGAAAAATCAACTGATTTAGTCCCTGATGTAAGTGGGGATGTCTCAATTATATGCAGTAGCAGGTCAGGGCTCTCTGGAGATTTTATAGTGATATATGATTTCAGTGCCCCCCAAATCAAACCTTTACAGATGACCTAATTTAGTTATAAAAATAATTGCTGTAAAGGGCAGTAGTCACTTTGCATTAGACCGAAGAATAGGCTTTTCCAATTCATGAGTTTATTTGATCCACTTAGAGAGTGGATGACTTCCCTGTTATTTGGGCCTTTTTTCCTTTCTCGTTTTCTTTTCTTGCCTCAAAAACTGTCCAACCTTCAACTTCTAAGTTCTCAAGCTCTTGTCTACCAAGGAAGATTTTTGCCTAGAATTCTACCTCTTGGAGCCAAGACAGGAGAATTATGGTGAGCTAGAAGACAGCCTAGGATACATAACAAATTCCAGGCTAGCTTGGATTTCTCTGTCAACTTGAAATTAACAATTAACCTGGTGTATACAGAGAGGTCCAGGCCAGCTGGTATAAGAGTAAAATACACACACACACACACACACACACACACACATACACACACACACACACACACACACACACACACACACACACACACACACACAATTGAAGAGAATAGAATCTCTGGTCTCTGTGGGTACCTCACATTAATAAGACTGGTTCAACCACTTTGCCTAAATCACAGATGGCAGTTTCATCTTAAGCCAGGTCAAAGAGATCAGTGGGATAAGTGGAATTTTAAGATGTCATACGTTTCTTTGCTAGAATCCTTGCCACAGTGAAGAAGGTGGCAGGAAGAAGCAGCCAAGTTATGGGTCATAGGTCATTCAAAAAAGAAATCATTTCCCTTTCTTCTTTCTCTTTTCTAATCATGCCCTATTCCTGCCCCAAATATTTTGCAATTTCTCACACAAAGTCTCCTTCCCTGTCATGTGGCTGCTTGCCAGCCATGTCTGTCTTCCCATGTGAGCTTGAATGGCATGGATTTCCCTTTCTCTCCTCTGCTCTTCCCTCTGAGCAGCCGCTGAAGTTCCAGCTTGCCTGCCTTGTGGCTTTTCTTCTCACCTCTAAGAAATTGTTCCTGTGCTTCCATTTAAGTTGATTCTTATTCTATTATTCTTACTCTATTATTCCAGAGATGACTGAGGACCCTCAAATTCAACTCTGTTTGAAGTCAAAGCTGCATGGTGAGACCTTGTTTAAAAAAAAAAAACAAAGAGATTAAATAATTAACTAAAGCTCTTTTTCATTCTGAAAACTAGGACATCTATTCTCTTTCATTATGTCAATATTTAACAATAAATTTTATTTCCCCTTCTTTTTGACTCTACCATCTTACAAAAATAACTATGAAACTGGATTCAGGAGCTAGATAGAAGTTTTAGCAAGTAGGAACCTATACTGCCCTTTTAGAGGACTCAAGTTAAGTTCCTACCACCCACCTCAGACAGCTCACACTCATATGTAACTCTAGCTCCAAGGGAGATGATGCCACCTTCTTGCCTCCAAGGCATACATGGCACACACACACACACACACACACACACACACACACACACACACACAGACAGAGACAGACAGACAGACAGACAGACAGACAGACAGACAGATACAGACAGAGACAGAGATGGAGAGGGACAGAAAACTTAGCTTCTTTTTAATTTTTAAAATTCTTTTTAATTAAAATAGAAGTACATTACTTCCCATATTCCTTTTCCTTCTTCTAACCCCTCCCATAAGCCACCTCATTCTTAAATTGATAGCCTGTTTTTCTTTGCTTATTATCGTTACATAATACACACACACACACATATACAAACACACACACAAGCATGTAAGGACAACCTGCTGTGTATCAGATGACCACTAAGGGTTCATGTGCAGGAATATCTGGAATAGCCACCTTTCTTCTCCTAGCAGTCAATAGTTGCTTTTAGGTCTTTGTCTTGTCAAGAGAGCCTGCAAAAAATTTCCCCTTCACTGTTAGTATGCCTATTAGTATTGCTATTGTTCCAGATTTGTTTATCTGGCCATTTCTAGGAGAGTCTGCTACACTGCAGAACTCCTGGTATTATACCTCTTAGAATCTTTCTACCCATCCCCCCTGATCTCCACTGCCCTACAGATGCAAGAGCTATAGTATGAGTCAGTCCACTGTGGTTGGACTCATCAATATCTGCTTATTTTTGCATTATGTTCAGTTATGGGTTCCTGAGATGATCTCCATGTACTATATAGGCAAGCCCCTTTGACAGTGTGTTTTAGCAACATTTAACTGTATGTGTAAAGATAAGATTTTGAATGTAGTAAGAAATTGTGATTGTTTAGCACAGTAGAAAATCTAGAATATTTCCTAATGTCCATGATCTCAAGTGTCCCTAGAATATGGCTAAGTGTCGGCATTAGATATAGTTTCCTTCTTGTTAAGTAGGCCTTAAATCCCATTAGACTTCTATTTGTTAGGACTGACACCTAGGTGCCCGTTTACAACCACTTTATGAATATCACACTATACTCTCATGGTATTATGTTGCATGTTGCAGTTGAGTGGAATTGTCTCCTTGCTTCCTGTCCTAGGCAGCTTTCATAGTATTTTCAGGAACCATGGAGAACAGACTATATGAAGAAGACTTTTAAATCAAACCAAACTTTTGTATTTCTGTGTCTGGATTACTCCATTCAATATATATTTTTTTCTAGATACATCGATTCTTCTGCACATTTCATGATAATCTCTTTAACACCTGAATAGTAATCCATTGTGAATATATATGGCATTTTTATTATCCATTCATCGATGAAAGACATTTAGGTTGTCTACATTTCCTAACTATTGTAAATAGAGTGGCTATGATCATTGTTGATCAAGTGTTTGTGAAGTAGGATACTGAGTCCTCTGGGCATATTTCAAGGAATGATAGAGCTTGGGCATGTGCTCATATTTAGTTTAGTTCTTCTGAGGATTCTCTGCACTGATTTCCAGAGTGGCAATGTGTATGTCCCTCACCAGCAATAGATGACAATTCTTCTTTCCCCAGAACATGGCCAATATTTGCTGTTAGGTGTTTTGCTCATCTTAGCCATTTTAATGAGGGTGGAATAAAAAAAAATCTTAAAGTTGTTCTAATTTGAATTTTCCTAATTGCTAATAATGCTGAACATTCTCTCTCTCTCTCTCTCTCTCTCTCTCTCTCTCTCTTGAGATATTTCTTAAACTTTTTTTTTTTAATTTCTTGTATGGAGAACTCTCTGTTTAAATCCCAGGCATATTTTGAAGCAATTGGTTCATTTGTTGTCTTGACACTTTGTTTTTGAGTTCTTTTTATATTATGGATATTAATCTTTTGTCAGGCATATATCTGGTAAATACTCTCTCCAATTTTCTTTCTTCTTAGCTGGGTAGATTTTTTTCTTAGCTGTACAGAAGCTTGTTGGTTTTGCGAGGTCACAGCAGTCGGCCTGAGCTCTGAGCAAATGGAATCCTGTTCAGATAATTCTCTGCAATTATATCTTGTAAAGTCATTCCTGGACTTTCTTCTAGCAGTTTTAGTGTTTTCGGTTTCCAATTGAAGTCTTTGATTCATATCAATCTACAGGCTGATAGATGTGGCTGTAATTTCATTCTGTTGGTGGACATCCAGTTTCTCTACAATCATTTGGTGAAGACTTTATTTTTGTAAAAAAAAAAAAAAAGTAAAGAAAAAAGAAAAGAAAAGAAAAGAAAAGAAAAGAAAAGAAAAGAAAAGAAAAGAAAAGAAGACCAGGTTATGCTTTATGCCTTTGTATCAATATCACATGGCTGCAAATATGACTCATGTTTGAATCTTCTAGTTCATTCCAGTGATCTACATGTATATTTTTTGACAGTACCATGTTTGTTTTATTGCTCTAGCTCTATAATCTTGGAATTTTATATCTTGAAGCTCTATATCTTCAAGTCTGAAATGGTAATCTCTCCATCATCATCATCATCATCATCATCATCATCATCAACATTAGTATTGCTCAGGATTAATGTAGCTATCTGGTATCTTTCTCATTATTAATGAAATTTATTATGTTTTTCCTATTTCTGTGAAGAATACCATGGGCATTTTGACTGTGGTTGCATTAAGTTTGTGAATTGCTTTTGGTATGATGTTCGTTTTCAAAATATTAATTCTATTCCATGAGTATAGGTTATCTTTCCATTTTTTAGTGTTTTTCTCAATCTTTGTCTTCAGGGATTAGAGGTTTTCCTTATGAAGGAATATCACCTCCTTGGAGAATTTATTCACAATGTTTACTGTGTATGGTGCTATTGAAAATGGAAGTGCTCATCATGTCTTTTTCAGTGTGTTTGCTGGTGGTGTATAGAAAGCCTACTAATGCTTATAGATTGATTTTGTACCCTGACACTTTGCTTTATTCCCCATTAATTTATTTTCTCACTTTGTATCTTAATCACAATTCCCTTTTCCTCCTAGTCTTCCACTTAGAAAGTTCCTCCCTCCATTCTCCATTTCCCATTCCCCCTTCCCCTTCTTCTCTGACAAGGTGGAGGTATCACTGGGTAACACCAAGGCACCTCAATTCACTGTAGGACTAGGTATAGCCTCTCCCACTGAGACCAGACAAGACAGCCCCGCTAGGGGAAGAGCATCCACAGGCAGGCCACAGAATCAGAAACCGCTCTGTTCCTCTATTGGGGGACCCACATGAACACCAAGGTGCAGAACTGCTACATATATGCAGGGAGCCTAGGTCCTGCTCATGTCTACTCTTTTGTTGGGGGTTCAGTCTCTGATAGCCCCTTTTCAGATATTGTTGATTATTTCCTAGACTCTTCCTGTGGGAATTTTTTTGGTGGTATCTTGTGCATAATATCGCCTGGAACTAGGGATATTTTGACTTCTTTTTCTAGTTGTTTGTATCTGTTTTGCGAGGAATTTAAGCAGACAGTTCTCAATACAAGGAATAAAAAGGGCTAAGAAATATCTAAAATATTTAGCAGTTAGGAAAATTCAAATTAAAACAACTTTGAGATTTTTTCATTTTAATTTTGTAAATTTATTTTTTACATTTCATATTCCATTCCCTGCCCCCCCCCCCGCCATATTCACCATACAACTGCTCCACATCTCACATATGCTCTCCACCCTATGCTTTCTCCACTTGGAAGCCCTCACCCTCCCACTCCACTTGAACTCTAAACTTCCTGGGGCCTCCAGTCTCTTGAGGGTTAGGTGCATCATCTCTCAGTGAACACAGACCCAAAAGTCCTCTACTCTATGTTTGTTGAGAGCCTCATATTAGGTGGTGTATGCTGTTTGGTAGTCCAGTGTTTGAGAGATCTCAGGGGTCAAATTAATTGAGAGTACTAGTCCTCCCAAAGGATCACCCTTCTCCTCAGCTTCTTTCAGCCTTCCCTAATTGAACAACAGGGGTCAACTGCTTCTGTTCATTGGGTGGATGTGAATATCTGCATCTGACTCTTTCAGTTGCTTGTTGGATCTTTCAGAGGGCAGTCATAATAGATAACTTTTTGTGAGTACTCTACAGCCTCAGTAAAATTGTCAGGCATTAGGACCACTGCTTAAGCTGGATCCCACTTTGGGCCTGTGGCTGGACCTCCCCAGTCTCCTCTCCATTTCCATCCCTGTAATTCTTTCAGAGAGGAAAAATTATGGGTCAGAGTTGTGACTGTGGGATAGCAATCCCATCCTTCACTTGATGCCTGTCTTCCTGCTGAAGGTGGGTTCTATAAATTTCCTCTCCATATTGTCTGGAATTTCATCAAAGGTCCTTCCTTGCCTTTGATTCCTAGAAGTCTCTCACCTCCCAGGTCTCCTGGTGCATTCTCTGGGGGTCCCCCAACCTCCTATTTCCTGAGATTGTCTGTGTACATTCTTTCTGCTGGCCCTCAGGACTTCAGCCCTTTTCCCTCACCCAATATCAGATCAGGTTCCCCTCTACCCACGCCCCCCACCCCACTCTCCCTTACCCTATCCACTTTCCATCCCAGGTCCCTCCTTCCTTCCCTCCCCAACAACTGGATCTGACCTTGTTACTTGCCTGTAGATCCTGGTCCCCTAACTGGGCTGACTTGTCTGGACTCAGTGGAAGAGGATATGCCTAATCCATCAGTGAATTGATGTGATAGGTTGTGTTGGTTCCCTGGGGTGGGAGGACCTGTCCCTTCTCAGAGGTGAAGGGGAGAAGTGTGTGGGGGGGAAGGGCTATGAGAGGAGAGAATGGGAAGAGAGGGGGGCTGTGATTGAGATGTAAAGTGAATAAACGAATTAATGGTGTAAAAGGAATGTAATTTTGTTTTGGTTTTGATTTGGGATAAGATATGGAACCTGAAGAGGGCACCTCCTGTAGCCAAGCAGGAATCACAGAAGAGTGATATGGACACTAACCTACCCACAGAACTTTCAACCCCAAATTTATGGTTACTATAAGAAGTGCAGGGACATGGAATGGAGCAGAGACTGAAGGAATGGCCAACCAATAACAGGCCCAACTTGAGACCCAGCCCAGGGTCACATCCCAATCTCTGAAGCTATCAAAAGTAAATTTATAATGAAAGAAAAAGAAACTGAATTGAATCTCTAGCCCCAGATAACAGTATAGAACCTGTCATTAAAATCAGCTTCAACAGATACTCAGGTTTTACTGAGAGAAGGCCATTGTGAATTTTGTTGTATTTGTCTGGCTGCCTGTAGAGAGGCTTAGTAATGGATAGGATAATAGTAATTATAAAAATTATGTTTCCTTAAACTCTGGGTTAAGATCTTCAGACTGCACTAGTTGCACTCCAAGGAATGGGAGGAATTAGTTTTGAGCAGGCGAGCAAAACTGAGTCACGTGAGTCTGTAGAGGAAACAAAATCATAAACCATTTAAACCACTCAACCGAAACACAAACAGCAGTAGGCTGCTGGATATTGACAATAGTCTTAACATTCATTTCTTTAAATGAGGAACAAGCCTTAACTCCACTTCCAAAAAGTGATAATTTACCAGAAACCATGTTTGCTTGCACGGCAACAGACTTGGCAGTACTTAGACAAGGGGTAAACAAAGCGAAGGGTAAGTTGGCCAAAGTGTCAACCCCAACCTATTTATTTGGCTTAATCAATCTTCTGGCCCTTTCCACTTCCTCAACAAATAAAAGCACAAAAGTTGTTAGGTCAGTCATCCCTCTTCGGTTTTGTCTTGGGGGATTTATTTTGCTCACAAGCAAAAGGAATGTAAAGTTGGCTTTTCCAATTTGTATTAATGCAGCTCACAATGTGAATCAAGTCCATCAAACATCTGCTGAAACCATTTGCTCTAAGATAAACTCTGAAGGAATTCAAATAAAGGCTGTGTCCTCCAATTTTCTCCCAGGTAACAGGTGCAATTTCACATTTGCCAACAAAAATGCCTCTGTAGTGGGGGCTGGAACTTGACTGTCATGGGAATGCACATCTTTCAGAACTGCTTAGATTATAAAGCTTGTGTAGAGGATTAGGAGAACCTTAAAATGAGGAGTAAATGAAGTAGGAGGTAAGTTCTAATAAACTACTACTGAACAGCTTTTAAAACAATACTGTAAGCATCTCTTTTGAGTCACCCATTTCCTTCTAGTGACTGCAGTTTTCCATATTTGGTTGTCTATACTACATTAGCTTTCAGAGATACCACTGGTATTTTTAAATGAATTTATTTGAAAATTTGAAACATGGTACAAATGTATTTCTTTTGACCGAAATACTATTCAGTACACACAAAAAAACTTTATCATAGCAAAGTATAATTGCTTACTGGCTGGAGAGATGACTCAGTGGGTAAGAATGTTTGCTAGAGAATCATGAGGACCTGAGCTCAAGTCCACACATCCTACATGGAAAACTACATGTGGTCATTTATGCCTGTAACCTTAGCACTTTGTGTGTGTGTGTGTGTGTGTGTGCATGCGCGTGCACAGGGAGATGTGTATCAGAAGGTAGTATGAGACAGAAATGTCTCTGGGAATAGCTGGTTGCCAGTCTAGCTGCAGGTTCAGAAGGCAACCCTATTTCTAGGGAATAAAGTGACAAGAAAACATAGTATAGACCTCTTTATACAGGAACATGTGACCCTCTGCCATCCATATCCAATATAGGCACACAACTTCTCATCAATTTGAGCTAACCACTACATTAATTACTTTATGTGATATCAAAAGGACATTCACTATTATTATTTTTTTTCCATCCCATATACATCTATTCTTAGATCAGGTATACAAAGTATCACACATTTTTGTTTGTTTGTTTGTTTGTTTGTTTTGTTTTTCAAGACAGGGTTTCTCTCTATAGCGCTGGCTGTCCTGGAACTCACTCTGTAGATCAGACTGCCCTTGAACTCAGAAATCTGCCTGCCTCTGCCTCCTGAGTGCTGGGATTAAAGGCGTGCCCCACTACACCCAGCAGGGCACATTTTTTCTATGATTTGTATTTGGTTTCTCATAATGACTGATATTTCCTTATAAATATATTGTTATTAATTAATAAAATTGCATTTGTAGCTGTATTTATCAAATTTAGCTGGTTATTCTCATAAAACATGCATAGTTCTTATACAATAGAACATACTGAATATATAAAACAAGTACTAATATTTTGTGGAGAAAATAGCAATTATTGGAGGTTTTTTTTAAGTTTTCAAAGTTATATGTAGTTATAATTTCAAAATTGTGTTTCTCAAGACTTTTTCTAAAACTATTTAATGCAAAATCTGGACATGTAGACAAAAATATGAAAGGAGAATTTAAAAGAAAACATGAAATACAGTTAAATACTTTTATAAATTAAAGCATATAGTACTTGATAATTACATATATGAAATGAAGTATGGACAGTACTACAAGTAAAATTAATATATTTCAGAAAATCAAATTTCTAAACAAGACCTATGATTTGTTCACTACTCTTACAAGGAAAACCAGTTCTAAGTCACCTATCTCCATATGCTTTCTGACTGCTCCATCTAATTCTTAAAAACAGTTCTTACGTTTATGCCTCATTGACTTTCTGTAATGTTCATTATGCTCAAGTTCTAGAAAGCATTCTAATAATGTTAAATGACCACCTATGAGCATCCTTACTAGCATTATATTAAATCTACAGTCAAGGGCACATTCTCCCACTGAATGAATTATTTCCCTGTTTTCTAATGTGGCCCTTCATTCTCGCCAGATACTTTTAGGGGATTGTTTTCTCACATATTAATTTAAACTTGAAGCAATTTAGTAAGAATAAAACTTACTCTTTGATGGGGGAATATATTTTCTTTTAACATATTTTAAACAGAAAATAGCCCCAGTAATTGAGCATCACACAATCAGAGGCAGAGCCAGATTTAAGAGAAGAAAATCTTTCTCCTCCAAGTTCTTTGCTTCATATATGGCATCTGCAGGCAAGGAGAGGATACATTCTTTTTCTAGCAAGAATATAGGAAATGCTACTCAGGCAGGGTTTAATCTAGAGTTTGTTGGATCTTTAACACGTATGTCAAAAATATTTACATCCAGGCCTTCAGACATTACTCCTGTCCTATTTCAGCCATAAATTCAACACAAGAAATTCATTTTTATCTCTTTCATAATCCTCCCACCCTAATAACTAAATTCTCAGTGACATTCTATTATGACTCCATCATTTGACTTCATGGATGAGAATAACTTCACACAACACCATTTGAAGCACCTCAGATTTCATAGTCTTCCCCAAATTGACTATAACCTGAGTAAATTACAGCTTCCTTTTGCTTAAATGCAATGAATGGGTTATACCAATTCCATAAAACCACTATTTCCTCTTGTTGATTTCCAAGTAATAGCTTGTTGCATAGTTCGTTCATTTTTAGTAATTCTGATTCACAGGAGAATAGCACTCCAATAAGCAATAACCATTTCTTTACCTCCATTTGCAGTCCTAGTGACCATATCACTGAAGAGCACAGGGTCTAATCACAAATTCTATCTCATGCTTATAATTTTGCATTTCTTTTGTGAATTTTTTTCAATTGAGTTTTCCTAAAGCGAACCCTAAAGCAAGTACCTTGCAAATGCCGGGAAGCAAAAAGTGAAAAGGCAAAACAAAATGGAGAATGAGCAAGGAGAAAAATAAGTCAGAAGATTAGCTCAACTAATCTTCACACCTAGAAGCTACATGTGAACATGTCACAAGATCTTTCTCTGTTTTGCCAGAAACAAATAGGGAGCCTTTGAAGCACCTTCCGAGCTAAGCACAGAAGGAGTCCATCACAGCACACTGAAATGAGATGGACCACATGGTAGTCATTAGCATCACCATGTCTCACAAACAGCATCTGAAAATGTTGATTGGCTCAATCTTAATTTGTAAAACTAGCGTTTGGGTCCAAATTTATGCAAATCACATAACGTATTCTTTAGCAAATCATACATAACCATTTTAAATTGACTTCTATTCTCCCGTCAAGCCTCAGATATGAGGAAATCCACTCTTTAAATAACTCACCATCTATTTTTACAAAACTTCATGTCCACAAATGTCTGTTCCTTCGCAACTTCCTGACATCACATATGTTACCATCCCTACCTGACATATGTTAAATTCTGACACATTCTCTACATAGATTAAACTTAAAATCCTTTGACATTGCAGCCAAGCTCTCACACCCAGCATGTTTCTTGCTTCATCGCCATGATGTTGCTTTTCAAAACTGTTTTAGAAGATCTCTCATTACTTAGTTTTTAAAACTTCAGCAAAATGATAGAGCACATACATGTGGATGATTCTTCATGACTGTCAGGGCTCAGCTATTCAGCTTCATCTTCTTCAAGTAATTCTATAAGTTGAATTGTGACAATTATTGTGTTAGAGTCCTACCACCTCTCTTATACAGTATAACTTGTGCTGCCGGGAGTATTGATACTGTATAATTTATATATCTTTAATAGTAGTCTACTACTTGAGTGGTAAATCAATAAAAACTGAGATCATTATGTTTTTGAAAATATAGAATAAAAATGAACCATCTCTATGACAGACTACTTTGTTGATGTAAGACTACTTAAAAAAGAGATTAACATTGAGTTAAAATATGATTTATATACAAGTATATTTTATAGTATAGTTAATCAATTGATCAAATTACAATTTTTATAAAATGTCAGTGAAAATACATATGAATTCCAAAAGGCATATCACAAGGTATTATATACTCCTTTACTGTTGGACCATGAAAGGCAGTCTGTGTTCTGGTCCAGCGAGGCTTACTCCAGAGACCCAGTAGAAAAATCTATAAGGGACCGAACCTTTAGCTATGCTCCCAGACAGAAGCACCTGACACCATATCAATTCTTCAACTCCATAAGCTCGTGACTATCAGTCACATAGACAATGTCCCAAGCTCCTGGTATTCTGGCTATAGCCAGGTAAGCTCCTTCCCATAGTTACCTGGCAACAGCAAGGTAGCCCAGCCCACTATAAAAGTGCCTGCTCAGCCCCTCCTCTCTCTCTAAAGCTCTTGCTCTCTCCTTGTCTCTTACTTCTCACTCTCCTTTTCCCTTTCCTTTCACCCCTTTCTCCATGTGACCATGGCTGCCCTCTACTTTTCTTCCTCTCTCTCTCTCTCTCTCTCTCTCTCTCTCCATCCCTCCCCCCTTCTCTCTCTCCCTCCCTCCCTCCTTCCCTCTCTCCCCCTTTTTACAATAAATGTCTTCAAACCACAGAGTATCTCTACTCATTGAGATCTGCTGTGTTAGAGTAATGGAGCAGGTCGTCCAGCTACTGCTGCCAACCAACCCAAGCAACCTACCAAGCTAGCTAGCCAGACTCTTTAATCCTGGAGGTAACCTACTAGAGCTCACCCCCTACCTTCCCCTTCAGCATTCAGGCTAGAGTCTGTCTGAGGTCCCGTTCTCAACTTTTCCCCAACATACAGTGGTCTGGGATGTCCAAGAACGAGAACCAGTCATCCGGGGCCACTGTGAGGCCCAGGAACCCCAAAACCAGCTCTCTTATGGTATCCAGCAGTCTGTGGTGCCCAAGAGTCAAAGCCGAGACTGCACCTCCATCCTCCCCTCGCCACCCAGGCTGGGTTGTGTGGCCTGTGATGCCCGACGCCCATGCCCATCCCAGTTGGTTCTGTGGGGTTCTGCAGCCCACACCTTACTATTTTTAGAAACCAAAACTAAAGTACTTGGATAATAACGCAATAGAAAAAAATCAACACAGTTTTTGATAAATTCACTGAAGGAAATACACACACACACACACACACACACACACACACACACACACATTAAATACACTACATGGTCAATAGATTAGAACTTCCATGATGGTACAGAACTGGAGCACTATAGTGTTGAGATCAGGCTGTTCTACTAAGTTATTCCATACTGTGTTGTTTTATTCATGTTGTGCAATGCTCCAAAAGATTCCATTTTACCATCAGCTTTCTAATAAAATTCAATGACTTGATGTTAATCATTTTTAAAATGTCTTAATATCTATGAATGTGATTGAGCAAATATCTGAGGACCACAGCTTAGCCAGTGACATTTCAAAGAATCTATCACAGTCTCTTTCCTTCATCCTCTATCATCACGTGGCTCACTGTCTGATTCTCCTGCCCAGGACACTCCCCTTGAAGTGATTCTGGCTATTGATTCAATTCTTCTTGGTAATTCCTTCATGACAGAATCTTTTACCTCATCATCTCATTAACATTCCTGCTATGTTAGTTAAACGTTCACAGGCTATGGGGCATTATGGTGTGGGTACTATCCACATTTTTTGTGCCTATCATAATGACAATCCTCAAATCACATGCCCAGAGATGGAACGTGATTCATAACATAGACTATTAAGCTAGAAAATAGTTGAATTGTTCTCAAAATACGGAAAAGGCACATAGCTACAGATATACCATTTCCAAAAATGAAATAATGGGAGAAAGCAGAAAGTCCTTGGTCCTTTTATTTACATACCTCACATAATCCACATGGGTCAACCAGTATTAAGTTTCAAGGCTTGAAAATAGTCTACTAGGTCCTTTGACTTCTACCTCTTGATCTATTGGTTCACCTTCTGAATCTACTGTGATTTAAATGAATCTCACCTAGCTCACTATGTGTTACATGGTTTTTTATTTTGGACCACACTATAGAGGCCGTAGACTCTTCAAGATTTAGATGCAAGTTGTAGATCCTGTAGTCCTGGTCTCCTACTCTTTTGGTTGTTTTCTGTTTCATGCGCATAGGTTCAAATGGATTTCTTTGGTTCTCATCAGGGTGTACTGCTCTCGAAAGAGGCCAGCACTAGACACACTTGATCTTGGATCATTCTCTAAAATCAATGAGCCCCCAAATCTTTTCCTTTTAGGTTATCTCAGACTTTGTATTCCCCCACTGGATGTTTTCTACTGTTGACTTATAAAAATGTTAATTTCACCTTGTTTATGAGATATAATGAAATTATTCAATATATGTGTTTGATCTTGTATTTCTGTTTTAAAACATGTAATTTTGGGATGATGATATTTTTCAAATCCTTCTCTTTTAGTTCTAAAATAAGTAACAACTTATTGTTGATTAGTAGCCAGTATGCTGTGCTATGAAGCCTTGGAATCTACTAGGTAACTGTATTTCCATGTTCCTTATCCATCTTTTCTCAATTTCCCTACTTTTCATCCTTCCCAGTCTCTACTGTTGATGTCTGTACTGTCTACTTTATGACAATATTTTAAGATTTCACATAAAATGATATCATGCATTATTAGTTACTAGTATATTTCACTTAACATAACTGCTTTATTTTAAGAGCAGTCATGTTTACAATAAAATAAAGTGGAATGAGGAGAGAGACTTGTTATCTATGCCCTTTTTGCACACATATACAGCCTAGGCATAATAAACTTTAAGTGATAAATTAATGACAGTTATTGAGCCTATTATAAGTATCTCTTTATCACCCAGTGTCTATCATAGACATTAGAGTTCACTATGAGGTTGTAAATAAATGATCCCACTGTGATAGCACCATACAAAATGGTTTCATTGACAGAAAGATCATCTCTGATCCCCACCACCATTCTTTCCTCCCTCATTATTCATGGAGCATACAAGTCCTCCTGGAGTCTCTGCAGTTATGAGCCTGGAGATGTTAATATGCACATTTTCAAGTAGGTAAAACTAGTCCATTGTGGGTGATGTTTATTTCATTTACTAGCAAGCATTTGATTTTTGCCTATTGTTTTGTGACCTGATAGCTTGCTCCATTGAACAATGAATAATATTTTACAATATGCTACAGTTTATCATCCCTTTATCCTGTTTTTTCCCCAAATGGCAACATCCAGAAATGCAGCTACTATGGAAGCTGTGCACTGGTTTTTGTAGAGATGTGTTCAGTTCGCTTGAGGTCCAAGAAGTGTGATTGCTATCATATATGAAAAAATGCTATGTTTTATTGGAAGTTATAAATTGTCTTTTACTTTGCCTGTGTCATTTTTCAACTTCACAGCAAGTGATTTTTCACTTTATCCACTTACAACTGTGACTTTCCTTCAAGAGAGGACATTCTTCTCATGGTGAATCTTGTCTTTGGTTTCATTTGAGATTTGGATAGACAGGGAAGTCTTTTGTCTTGGTTCCACTTGGTTAGAACCAATTTCCCTCACATTTTCTCTTCCCGTCACACAAACAATATTAGGAAGTGGAGAGTCACCTGTGTCCTTGAATTTCTTTGTCATACCTCACTGTCTTTGCTCATACTTTTAGCTTTCCACATAGAATGTGATCAATCATTGTATGCCAGAGAAAAGGGTGTTTTCTATATTGAAAAACTCATCTTTTTTCCAGTTCATGACAACATTCCCCACATTGCCTTCCAAGTGTTCTCTGGTAACACTCAGAGGTCTCTATTTCTATCAACATTTTACAATGATCACATTTTCCCTGGGAGTAGAGACTTCCTCTGTGACTTCCAGATTTTTCAATATGCTATTCATTACCCAAGAACTACACTCCCCATACTCAGCTATTTGTGGTGGCAGCTTCCTATGTTGCAGCATATTGCATATTGTACCCATTGCACAGGTCATAGACTTGATGGATTGAAGCAACACAAAGGATTTTTTTCCTTAGAGTTACAACCAAAAATCTTAGATCAACATCTTCCAGTGTAAAATCAAGGATTCAGTAGAACCTGTACCCTCTGGTCCCTAAAAGAATATTGGGGCCTTCCTCTTCTTAGAATTTATAGATCTCTTGATCTTGATATGTAGCTTCTTCTTCTGACATCAAAGAACATCATGTGGTCTGTTATCTGCTCATAACATTCTATCAGTTGTTCTCCACTTTCTCCTTCCTTTTCCCCCAACCCCCTTTAAGGACTCATGTTGTCACTGTATTATGAGGACAATCTCCTTATCTCAGAACCTTTGACCTTATAACATCATCAAAGTCTCCCTGCCATATAAGAAAACACCATAAAAGGTAGAGATCAGAGCATGAGTGTAGTGGTCAGCAGAGAGGAAATTTTAACCTACCATGTGTGTCAGAGCTGCAAGGACATGTTAAGGTGTCACCTTGGGACCAGCCTCCATTTTTCAATTACATAGAAACAAAACCCATTCATTTAGACCAGTGATTCTCAACCTTCCCAATGATATGGCCCCTTAATACAGTTACTCATGTTGTAGTAACCCAAATCATAAAATTACTTGACCCTACTACAGGGGTTACGACCCACAGGTGAGGAACTGCAGATTTAGATTTTGTCATATGGTAGATTTTATCAGATTATCTTCAAGGTTTATGAAAATGTTTTACTTACTTTACATTGTGTTTTCTAGGCTCATTCATGCTGATGGATATACATAAGGAGTAATGTGACTACTTTAGAGAATAGCATTAGCTGGTCCATCATCCCACATGGTAACTCTTTGTGAAAGAAGCAAGTAAACTGTTTATTCAACAAAACCCTTAATACTTTGAGTTTAATCAACTCTGGTTCTCATGTATATAGAATGTCTCTAGGCTTGACCATACAGTATACCCAACATCGTTTATCTTTTGAATTGCATTTTCTTATTTTTCTCTCCCATCATTAGAGCTTCCTTGTATCCATTGTTTAATTCCCCCCACCCCTTTCTTTTACATTCCACATGGGAAGTCATGTAATAACTTTCTAACTGTGTCTGGATAACCCACTTAGCATTGTGTTTTCCAGGTCTATTCAGACTGTGCCATGATAGCAAAATCTCATTTTTGTGGCAGAATAATGTTCCATTATGTGTACAGCATTGTTTCTTTGTCCATCTAACTATTCTGCCAGGCATTTCTGTTGCTTCCATACCTTAGACAACATGGGCATTGTTGACATGGTGATAGTTTTGAAAGTATGTTTATGGTGGCTGGGATCTTTCAAATTATTTGAATATGCATCCAGAAATAATAACTGAATGTTCTAGTTTTAGTCATTTTAGAAAGTTCCTTTCTTTTTTCTTGTAAAATATGGCTATAGTCTATATTCTATCAATAGTTTATTTATTTGTTTATTTATTTATTTATTTATTTTTCAAAATAGCCCTTTTGTTGGAGGCAAGATGGTATCTCATAACTTTGATTCATGCTTCTTTAGTGTTGTGAACTTTTCCATCGAGGATTTATGCCTTTGGAGAACTGTTGGCTCACGCTCTTTGTTTTTATTTTAAAGTTGTATTGACTGTCTTTTTGCTATTGACTTTTAAGGTCCTAAATTCTGCCTCTTAACTCTTTCTCAGATAGGCACTCTCCCTTGTATGGCTTTCTAGTTGGTCTATACTCACACTTCAGTTATTATCCGTTTTGTCATTTCTGTTTTCTTCTCTCAGATTTGAGTCATAATCAAGTTTAATATCTAGGAGCATTCTTTCTATTTTCTCTAGATAATTATTTTATTTTATATAATTCTTTAGATATTTTCTTTGATGCCTCAGGTATAAATATGAGAAGAAGTCACAGGATAACCTGTGAAAAAAGGATTTGTGAACTTTATATGAGGATTACAACACACTATGGAATTAAATGTTGATAGCTATGCCTTTTGAGAACCATGCTCAACTTTGGATTGGGACTTTTTTTGACACTTGGAGAAGGAAGACATTATTCACAGTCTGCTGATGCTACAGAGGTTGCCATCTACAAAAAAAAATATTTTCAAGACATTGAGGTGTCTTTCAGCTCTCTTTACAACTGTTTCAACTGTGAATAATTAAGAGAAAGAGCATCTCTTTCTGTACTGTGCAAAGATCATGTTGTGATTCTGCCCTGATACTTCAGGAGCTTTGATTTGTTTTTGAATATAGTCAGGAAATCTTTGTTTCACTTTTCCCTGAACCTGAAAGTGGGATTTCATCAACTATAGACTCTCTCATAGTCCTTGAAGAAGTACTCTAATAATACATAACCACATAATTCCTTTTCATTGGGGCATATAATGGTCCAGGGAGCCCTCTTTCTATGCATCATCTTCTTCCAAGGTAATGATAATTTATTCAATAACTATTTATTACCTATACAAAGTTTAAAAAGAAAAAATGCTTTGACCTTTCTGTATAATATAACTGAGGAAAACTTATACACACAATTTAGAGTGTATGTGCTAATACATATCTACAAATATGAATAAGACAAAATTTCCAGGAGAATTGGGATACATGTAGTTTCCCAGATATCAAGCCAGAGAATGGAAATAATTTATAGATTCATGAAGAAGCATGGAATGCTTTTACCTTAAGGAAGCTAACACTTAAGTGGGGAAATCCATGAAGTTTCATACACTGAACACTAATAGTAGAAATTAAGATCCACACTATATTGTAAGTGAAACTACTTTTGAAACTTCTTCAAAGAAGCTACCAAAGTCAACATGCATACTTTTCAGAACAAAGCAACTATAAAGAAAATAGTAGGCCTACAGGAAGTGTCTGACTCTGGGACTCAGGTAAGATCACTATTTTCTCTCTGGTGACTCTCTAAGGCAGGTCCACTCAGGAGTGCAGAGGCTTCAGAAGTACCAGAGCATCTGGGATAGGGTCCTACAGGCCTACATCTGTAGCCAGGAGGTGAGGCTATTCCACAGCCCTCTGTGCACTGGTCCCACCAGGAGTGAGATGGTCTCCCAGGAGTACTGACACAGGCTTACAGACTCAAAGGAGGAACAAGCTCCAGCCAGAGATACCAAGAACATCTAACACCAGAGAATATCAGATGGTGAAAGGCAAACACAAGACTCTTACCCACAGATACCAAGACTACTTGGCATCCTCAGAACCCAGTACTCTCACCACAGGGAGTCCTGGATACCCCAACACACAAGAAAAACAAGAGTCAAATTTAAAATCACATCTCATGATGCTGGTAGATGATTTTAAGAAGGACACTAATAACTTCCTTAAGGAAATACAGGAGAACACAGCTAAAAAAGTAGAAGCCCATAAAGAGGAAAAACAAAACTTACTTAAAGAATTACAGGAAAACACAACCAATCAGGTGAAGTAATTGAACAAAATGATCCAGGGTCTACAAATGGAAGTAGAAACAATAAATAAATCACAAAGGGAGACAACGCTAGAGATAAAAATCCTAGGAAAGAGATCAGGAACCATAGATGCAAGCATCACCAACAGAATACAAGAGATAGAAGAGAGAATCTCAGGTGCAGAAGATTCCATAGAGAACATGGACACAACAATCAAAGAACATGAAAAATACAAAAATATCCTAACTCAAAACATCCATGACATCCAGAACACAATGAGGAGACCAAACCTAAGGTATAGATGAAAATGAAGATTTTCAACTTAAAGGGACAGTAAATATCTTCAACAAAATTATAAAAGATAAGTTCCTTAACCTAAAGAAAGTGATGCCCATGAACATACAAGAAACCTACAGAACTCCAAATAGACTGGATCAGAAAAGAAATTCCTCCCGACACATAATAATCAAAACAACAAATGCAATAAAAAAAAGATAGAATATTAAAAACAGTAAGGGAAAATGGTCGAGTAACATATATAAACGCAGACCTATTAGAATTACACAAGACTTCTCACCAGAGACTAGGAAAGACAGAAGATACTGGACAGATGTCATATAGACCCTAAGAGAACACAAATGCCATCCCAGGGTACTATACTCAGCCAAACTCTCAATTACTGTAGATGGAGCAAACAAAGTATTCCATGAGAAAACTAAATTCATACAATATCTTTCCATAAATCCAGCCCTTCAAAGGATAATAAAGGGAAAACTCCAACACAAGGAGGGAAATTATGCCCTAGAAATCCAAGAAAGTAATCCTTCAACAAACCTAAAAGAAGATAGCTGCAAGAACAGTATTCCAACTCTAACAACAAAAATATCAGGAAGCAACAATGACTTTTCCTTAATATCTCTTAATATCAATGGACTCAGTTCCTCAATAAAAAGACATAGACTAAGACTGGCTACATAAACAGGACCCAACATTTTGCTGCATACAGGAAACCCACCTCAGGGACAAAGACAGACACTATGTCAGAGTAAATGTCTGGAAAACAATTTCCCAAGCAAATGGTCCAAAGAAACAAGCTGGAGTAGCCATTGTAATATGCTACTGTTTCACTGGAACCACCCTGTCTTAAGATGAAATTCTTAGACAAATGGGTTTATCTGGAGGATATCATCCTGAGTGAGGTAACCCAATCATATAAAAAAAAAAAACACACACATGATATATACTCACTGATATGTGGATATTAGCTCAGAAGCTCGGAATACCCAAGATACAATTTGCAAAACACGTGATACTCAAGAAGAAGATGGAGCAAAAAATGTGGATATTTCAGTCCTTCTTAGATGGGGCAACAAAATAACCATGGAAGGAGTTGCAGAGACAAAGTGTGAAGCAGAGTCTGAAGGACTGACCATCCAGAGACTGCCCTACCTGGGGATTCATCCCAAAAACAACCACCAAAACTAGACACTATTGTGGATGCCAATAAGAGCTTGCTGACAGGAGGCTGATATAGCTGTCTCCTGAGAGGTTCTGCCAGTGTCTGGCAAATACAGAAGTGGATGCTCTTGGCCATTGATTGGACACAATCAATCAGTGGCACAGGGTCCCCAGTGAAGGAGATAGAAAAAGTACCAAAGGAGCTGAAGGTATTTGCAGCCCCATAGGAAAAACAACAATATGAACTAACCAGTATTCCCAGAGCTACCTGGGACTAAACCACCAATCAAAGGAAACTCATGGTAGGACTCATGGCTCTAGCTGCATATGTAGCAAAGGATGGCCTACTTGGTCATCAATTGGAGGAGAGGCCCTTGGTCCTGTGAAGGTTCTATGCTCTAGTATAGGGGAATGCCAGGGCGAGGAAGTAGGAGTGGGTAGGTTTGGGAGAAGGGGAGGGGGAAGGGATAGGGGATTTTCAGAGGGAAAACTTGCAAAGAGGATAATATTTGAAATGTAAATAAAGAAAATATCTAATAAAAAAGAAAATGGTAGCAACTAATTGCTAGCAGGCTATACTTTAAAACACGATAGATATTTTTTACTCTCTACCAAATTATTAAAATTATAAGTAGAGATTTAATACTATGTCCCTGGATGATAAAAATTGTTTCACTAACAGCAATGTTTTTTATATAACCTGGGATTTTGGTGAGTTTCTGTGATATTTAATATAATTGAAATCATGTGCTCATTTTCCATTGCTTAATATTTTTATCGACCTTGATTCTTTAATTTTAAGTTACTGATGTAATTATCAATGAAGAACTAGAAATAAAAGGTGGGATACATTTCTTTCCTAAAAGAAAACAGTTCATGTTTTGTATTACAAGTAATATAAACATACTGAATTCTTTTCTTAAATTGATAATAAAATGAAAATATATTTTACATTTTACTAATATTACATAAGATCATATATTTTTTTAAAAGAATGACTGAAAATACAATGAAGATATCGTTTTAGCCTGAGTTAAGTTTTATTGAGCCTGTCTAATAGGGAAGAGCAGCATAGTAGCAGCAAGGAGAGGAAGAGAGTAAGGCACACATGAGATAGAACAAATTAGTAGGCATAGGAATCATTCTAGTAAATGTACACAGAAGCTCCTAACCTTCTCCAGGACTGTTCATACTGGGAAGGCAGAAGGGGTGTCTATGTATGACGGGTATTCTTGGATGCCAACTTGACTACATCTGGAATTGACTAATATCCAAGCAGTTGGTGAATTTTTCATAAATGATCTGAAGTGGGAAGGTAACCCCTAAATTAGGATCTTTAGTGGTGGGCAGACCCACTTTATATCTGAGCTACACCTTCTAGGTGGCAGCTTATGTAAAGGACATAGAAGAAGGAAGCTTTTGTCTGTGGCCTGATTATCATCTCTAATGCTGAAAAATCATTAGAGCTATTTCCTTAGGATTCTTTCACATACTAAAGACCAAATTAGATATCCAGCCTCATAGACTGGACAACTACTGGATTCTTGGGCCTTCCATTGGTAGATGGCCATTGTTGGAGTAGAGGGAACACAACATGTTACTGCTATAATACTATATATGCAAATGCATGCATATATATATATATATATATATATATATATATATATATATATATATATATATATATTCATGCCATCAGTTCCGTTCCTCTATAGAACCTGGACTAATGTAGTGAGTAAATAACAGTCACCACATATTTTTTCATAGGTCAAAGTTTCCTTCACAACCTGGTGCATTGGAATTGTTTCATAGTTCATAGTTCTTAGCTGTGTTCATTGGTTTCACAACCCTTTCAACCAACTAAGGGAGGTCCCAGAGCTAGGAACAAAAGCTGTAGTTAACAAGAGGCAAGATTCTACAGAATTTGGGTGCAATGCAAATTATATTATTAAATTGTTACATGCTTTTTCAACTTGAAAGTAGAGTCTGGAAGTGAAGTGGACCTTTTTGTCCCAGGCTCCAGAACATTCAGTTCAAGTATTTGCCAAAGAACTTTTTTTTTTTTCTTGGACAAGCTGATCCCTACTTCTGTGCCAGGAAGAAAGCAAACAGCAAGCAGCTAAGAGCGTAAAAAGCAGCGCGTCCTGGAGATCAGCTAGAAACAAATGATTTCCAATAGTGGTTGCTATGCTTATTTCGTGACATAAAAATCACACTGTGAGAAAGGGAAGCCAGAAGCTCAGCCATGGGAAACTCAATCACAGGAAGCTCATTGGGAACTCCAGTCTCAACTTCCATAGCTGGTTTCTGCCCTATATCTGATCTGCCTGACTTAGTGATACCATCCATCGGCCACCATTTGTTCTCTTATTTAAAAGCTTTACCTAAGGGACATTCCAGCCTGCCTTAAACTACCAGGAGCTCCTGTTGGCTACAACAATCATTAAGACTCCTCCCAGTCTACTTCTACTGGGTATTTGTAAGCCCTGATTTGATGATGCTATCTCTTCTTTGCTCTCAATTATAGACCAGTTCTGTACTTCATATTCAATGTTGTGAGTGCTCCACTTGACCATGTTTTCTATTTACTTGGTGTATTTCCCTTTCTGCTACTTCTGTATTCTATACTCTTCCTTGCTTTGGACTTAAGAGACTCACACATTTTAAACTAAAATCATAGCTGATGGAGATTATTATATGGGCCATATCAAACAAGAAAATTGGTGCACTTCCAGGTGTGTGTGTGTATCTGTGTGTGTGAGAGAGAGAGACAGAGACAGAGACAGAGCAGAGAGACAAACAGAGACAGACAGAGACAGACAGAGACAGACAGAGACAGAGAGACAGAGACAAAGAAGGCCAAGCAGTTATACAGCAGTACTTAACAGGACTTAATAAGGACTTCATTATTGGTATCCAATTGGAAAATCAAACCAATATCTGTTATCCTGGTAATGTGTTAAATGTAGCACACAAAATATGTCTACTTAACTAGATATTAGAAAATATGTAGGAGATATTGGATTTGTTCAAAAGTGGTCATTAATCTTCTCACTAAGATTCTATGGAATAGAGAGAATTAATATTTATTATGAGTTACTGAGAAGTTCTAGAATTCATATATTTTTCCATTTAGTTATCTAGCAGCAAACCATCTTGACATCTGCATAAAGATTTGAAGAAAAAGTATTTGAGAATTTGTTTAATTGGAGGGATGACAGAATTTAATTCCAGTAGTTGAATATCAACCAACCTATGGGTGTTTTTACAAATAATTTGCATACAGCAAGAATATTTACACACACACACACACACACACACACAGAGAGAGAGAGAGAGAGAGAGAGAGAGAGATAGAGAGAGAGAAGAGAGAAGAGAGAAGAGAGAGAGATACATACATACACAATGAGAAAGAAAAAGAGAGGAGAGTGAAAGAGAGCTTTCAAATCTGTTTCTGTTTCAATTAGTGTGCATATTTTCCTTTTTGAATATTCCTCCTGGGAGCCATTACATATTTCTGCTGAATATTCTACACTGAAAACACTTATAACCAAGATTTTTACATAAACCTTTTCCTGTGTTGTTCAAGGAAGCATCTTTTCAAATATACATATGCAGATCTTCGGATGGTAGAGGTTTACATGGTAGACTGCACATGTGGGAATTTCAATGGGAGAATTATGCAATGATATAATACGTTCTTCATGGAATGTGTGCTAATTTACTCTCTACAAGCTAAGTGTGAGAATCACTGAGTAATTTTGCTTCTTAGCTGTATATTAAACAATGATCTAAGATTTTATTACTCAAAATAGCAGGGTATCAATAACGGCTCATTATGCAGTGTTTCAGCTCCGCCAGTGTTAATAAGAGTAATACAGAAATATGTGGTCTTCTTCCTGTCATAGTACTGTGGTTATTTCTGCTTCATCTGTAAATTGCCATTGTTGAATGCTAATCTTTTGCTCCTTAGTGCTTCATTGCCAGGCATCCAGTTAGCATCTCTGGGCTTTGAGACTGGTTAGAGGCCTCCATATGTTCCAGCTTGTCTCTCTTCAGGTAACTACTCAGTTTTCTGTGTGGAAATTGTGTTCAGGCTCCTGTTATTGTAATACCTCTGACATCTGAGAGGACCAGAAGAGAGTTCAGAGCTTCACTTGTAACCAGACCTTTCTTGGTCCTTCCTCCTACATGTTTATCAATACTCCTTCATTTCTTCCTCCAAACGTTAGATAGGATTCTGTTTCACGTAGACCTTAAAACAAGTTGTTAATTTCTTCCAAACAGTAGTAAGCAATCAGACATCATAAATTAATTGGAGGTCCTGACACAGAAGCAATTCTTTATTTTGTCCATAAACATTGTTCAAGGTGCCTGCAGTGTTCATCTGTAGTGACTACCACTGTTTTGGATTCCTCGAGGTGTTTTTTTTTTTTTCTTTACCCAGTCCTAGTCTCTTCCTTCAGTCACTTTTTCTTGTTTACTGAGTAATGTGTGTTTCATTAAAAAGTTCTGATTTTTCTTTTACAGTATGAGGTTGAACAACAGAAGGACTGCTTGAGAAACAACTAATCAACTTATATATTCTGAGACTTTCTTCAAAAGAAATTGATGAATTCTCTTAAAATATAAATGACTATTTCTTCTTTCCACTTAGTAACCTTTCAGTTCCTTTATTCAGTGTATATTCAGCTATCTCCTAATGTGCACATACTTATGTGTGTATGTGTACCCATGTGTATAGGCATTAATATCAATCTATTTTTTATTAGGTATTTTCTTTATTTACATTTCAAGAGTTATTCCCTTTCCTAGTTTCGCCTATGAAAATCACCTGTCCCCCACCTGCTTCTATGAGGGTGTTCCCCCACCCGCCCTCCCATTCCCACTTCCCCAGCCTGGCATTCCCCTACACTGGGGCATCAATCCTTCAAAGGACCAAGGTCCTCTCCTTTCATAGATGTCCAATAAGGCTATCCTCTGCTACATATGTGACTGGAGGGTCCCTCCATGTCTACTTTTTGGTAGGGGGTTTAGTGCCTGGGAGCTCAAGGGGTCTCTTTGGTTGATATTGTTGTTCCTCCTATGAGATTACAAACCCTTTCAACTCCTTGGGTCCTTTCTCTAACTATTCCATTGGGGACCCAGTGCTCAGTCAAATAGTTGGCTGCGGGCATCCACCTCTGTATTTGACAGGCTCTGGCTAAGTCTCTCAGAGGACCATTATATCTGGCTCCTGTTAGCAAGCACTTCTTGGCCTCCACAATAGTGTCTGGGTTTGGTAACTGTATATGGGATGGATCCCCAGGTGGGTCAGTCTGTGGATGGCAATTTCTTCAGCCTTTGATCTACACTTTGTCTCCTCCCATGGGTAATTTGTTCCCCCTTCTAAGAAGGACTGAAGTATCCATACTTTGGTCTTCCTTCTTCTTGAGCTTTCATGTAGTCTATGAATAGTATCTTGGATATTCTGAGCTTTTGGGCTACTATCCACTTATCAGTGAGTGCATACCATATGTGTTCTTTTGTTACTGGGTTACCTCACTCAAAAGTATATCTTCTAGTTCCATCCACTAACCTAAGAATTTCATGAAGTCATTTATTTTTAAATTGCTGAGTAGTACTCTATTGTGTAAATGAACCACTTTTTTTTTTATTTCTCTGTTGAAGGACATCTGGGTTCTTTCTAGCTCTGGCTATTATAAATAAGGCTGCTGTGAACATAATGGAGCATGTGTCCTTATTGCATGTTGGAACATCTTCTAGATATATGCCCAGGAGTGATATTGCTGGATCCTCAGGTAGTACAGTGTCCAGATTTCTGAGGAACCACCAAACTGATTTTCAGAATGGTTGTACCAGGTTGCAATCCAATCAACAATGGAGGAGTGTTCCTAGGATCTGCTGTCACCTGATTTTTTGATCTTAGCCATTTTGACTGGTGTCAGGTGGAATCTCAGGTTTGTTTTGATTGATATTTTGCTGATTACTAATGATGTTGAACATTTCTTTAGGGGCTTCACAGCCATACAGTATTCCTCAGTTGAGAACTCTTTGTTTAGCCCTGTATTCCATTTTTCAATAGGGTTATTTCCTTCTCTAGAGCCTAACTTCTTGACTTCTTTGTATATATTAGCCCTCTGTCGGATGTAGGATTTTCCCAATCTGTTGGTTACAATTTTGTCTTATTGACAATATCCTTTCCTTACAGAAGCTTTGCAATTTTATGAAGTCTCATTCATCAAATCTTGATCTTAGCACATAATCCATTGGTATGCTGTTCAGGAAAATTTCCCCTGTGCCCATGTACAGGTTCTTCCCCACTTTCTCTTTTATATGTTTCAGTGTATCTGGTTTTATGTAGAGGTCCTTGATCCACTTAGATTTGAGCTTCTTACAGGAGATAAGAATGGATCAATTTGCATTCTCCATGCTGATTGACAGTTGAACCAGCACCATTTTTTGAAAATTCTGTCTCTCCCCCACCCCGCCCACAATGGATGATTTTAGCTCCTTTGTCAAAGACCAAGTGACCATAGGTGTGTGTGTTCATTTCTGGGTCTTAAATTCTGTTCCATTAATCTACCTATATTTTCCCCCTTGTTCTGGTCAACCCTGCTCACTCCACTCGACCCTGTTCCCTCCGGCCGTCCCGCTCGCTCCGGGCGTCCTGCTCGCTCTGCTCGCTCCGGTCATTACGGGTGGTTGTAAGCCACCATGTCGTTGCTGGGATTTGAACTCATCACCTTCAGAAGATCAGTCCGGTGCTCTTACCCGCTGAGCCATCTCACCAGCCCTAATCTACCTGTTTATTTCTGTACCAGTACCATGCAGTTTTTATCACTATTGTTCTGTAGTACAGCTTGAGGTTAGGAATGGTGAGTCACCCAGAAGTTCTTTTATTGTTGAGAATAGTTTTTGCTATCCTGTTTTTGATTGTTTGTTTGTTTGTTTTGTTTTGGTTTGGTTTTGTTGTTGTTGTTGTTGTTTGTTTTTGTATTCCAGATGAATTTGCAAGTTGCCCTTTCTAACTCTATGAAGTATTGAGTTGGAATTTTGATCGGAATTGCATTGAATCTGTAGATTGCTTTCGGCAAGGTGGCCATTTTTACTATATAAGTCTGCCAATCCATGAACATGTAAAATCTTTCCATCTTCTGAAAACTTCTTTGATTTCTTTCTTCAGAGACTTGAAGTTCTTGTCATACAGATCTTTCACCTCCTTAGGTAGAGTCACATCACACAAAAGCATTTTATATAATTTGCAACTATTGTGAAGGGTGCTGTTTTCCTAATTTTTTCTTTCTCAGACTGTTTATCCTTTGAATAGAGTAAGTCTACTAATTTGTTTGAATTAATTTTATATCCAGACAGTTTGCTGAAGGTTTGATTTTTTGTTTTTTTGTTTTTTTGTTTTTTAGTTTTTTTTTTTAAATCAGCTTTAGTAGTTCTTTCTCTAGGTGAATTTTTTGGGGCCATTTAAGTATACTATCATATGATCTGCAAAGAGTGATGTTGTGATGACTTCTTTCCCAATTTGAATCCCGTTGACCTTTTTTGGTTGGCTAATTGCTCTGGCTAGTACTTCACGTACTATACTGAATAGGCATGGAAAGTGTGGGCAGCCTTGTCTAGTCCCTGATTTTAGTGGGATTACTTCAAGTTTCTCTCCATTTAGTTTGATATTGGCTAGTGGTTTGCTTTAGATTGCTTTTACTATGTTTAGGTATGGGCCTTGAATTCTCAATCTTTCCAAGACTTTTATCATAAGTGGATGTTGGATTTTGTCCAATGCTTTCTCAGCATCTAATGAGATGACCATGTGGTTTTTGCCTTTGAGTTTGTTTATATATTGAATTATATATGTTAATGGATTTCCATATATTAGCAATCCTTGTATCCCGGGGATGAAGATTACTTGATTATGGTGGGTGATCTTTTTGATCGTTCTTGGATTCAGTTTGTGAGAATTTTATTGAGTATGTTTGCATCGATATTCATAAGGGAAATTGTTCTGAAATTCTCTTTCTTTGTTGGGTCTTTGTGTTGTTTAGGTATCAGAATAGCTGTGGCTTCACAGAACATATTAGGTAGTGTTCCTTCTGATTGTATTTTATGTATTGGCATTAGGTCTTTGAAGGTCTCAGAGAACTTGGCACTAAACCCATCTAGCCCTGGATGTTTTTTAGTTGGGAGACTATTAATTACTGCTTCTATTTCTTCAGGTGTTATGGTACTCTTTAAATGAATTACTTGATCGTGATTTAACTTTTATACCTGGTATCGGTTTAGAAAATTGTCCATTTCATCCAGATTTTCCAGTTTCGCTGAATATAGGCTTTTGCAGTAGGATCTGATGATGTTTTTGGATTTCCTCAGTTTTTGTTGTTATGCCTCCCTTTTCATTTCTGACTTTGTTAATTTGGGTACTGTCTCTGTGTCCTCTGGTTAATCTGGCTAAGGGTTTATCTATCTTTTTGATTTTCTCAAAATGTCAGCTCATGGTTTAGTTGATTCTTTGCATAGTTATTTTTCTTTCTACTTGCTTGATTTCAGTCCTGAGTTTGATTATTTTCTGCCATCTACTCTTCTTGGGTGTATTTGCTTCTTTTTGTTCAAGAGCTTTCAGACATGCTGTCAAACTGCTCATGTTTGCTTTCTTCAGTCTCTTTTTGGAGGCACTTGGGGCTATGACTTTCACGTGTTAGTGCTGCTTTCATTGTGTCCCAAAAGTTTGGATGTTATGTGCCTTCATTTCCATTTAATTCTAATGGAAATCTCTACCTTTCTTTGTCCTTGACCAAGTTATCATTGAGTAGAACATTGTTCAGCTTCCATGTGTATGTGAGTTTTATATTTTATGTTGTTATTGAAGACTGACCTTAGTTCATGGAGATCTGATAGAATGTGTGGGATTATTTCAATCTTCTTGTAGCTGATGAGGTCAGTTTTGTGACTGATTATATGGTCAATTTTGCAGAAGGTACCATGAGGTGTTGAGAAGAAGGTATATTCTTTTGTTTTAGGATGAAATGTTCTGTAGATATCTATTAAATCCATTTGGTTTAAAACTCATGTTAGTTTTCCTTTGTTTCTGTTTCCATGATCTTTCCATTGCTGAGAGTGGGGTGTTGAAATCTCCCACTGTTCTTGTGTGAGATGTGATGTGTGCTTTGAACTTTACTAAAGTTTCTTTTATGAATGTGGGTCCCCTTGCATTTGGACCATAAATATTCAGAACTGTGAGTTCATCTTGATAGATTTTTTTCTTTGACCAGTATGAAGTGTCCTTCCTTATCCTTTTTGAAAACTTTTCATTGAAAGTCGATTTTATTCAATATTAGAATGGCTACTTCATCTTGTTTATTGGGACCATTTGGTTGGAAAATTGTTTTCCAGTCTTTTACTCTGAGGTAGTGTCTGTCTTTGTCCCTGAGGTGGGTTTTCTGCATGCAGCAAAATGTTGGGTTCTGTTTACATACCCATTCTGTTAGTCTATGTCTTTTTATTGGGGAATTGAGTCCACTGTTGCCAACAGATATTAAGTTAAAGTGATAGTTACTTCCTGTTATATTCCTTTTAGAGTTGGAATTATGTTTATGTGGCCGTCTTCTTTTTGGTTTGTTAAGAGATTCTCTTGCTTTTTTTAGGGTGTAGTTTCTCTCCTTGTGTTGGAGTTTTCCATCTATTATTCTTTGTAGGACTGGATTTGCAGAAGGATATTGTGTGAATTTGGTTCTGTCATGGAATACCTTGGCTTCCCCATCTATGGTAATTGAAATTTTTGCTGTGTATAGTAGTCCAGGTTGACATTTGTGTTCTCTTATGATCTGTATGACATCTGCCCAGTATCTTCTGGCTTCCGTAGTCTCTGGTGAGAACTCTGGCGTAATTCTAATAGGCCTGCCTTTATATGTTACTTGACCTTTTTCCCTTACTGCTTTTAATATTTTTTTCTTTGTTTTGTGCCTTTGGTGTTTTGACTTTTATGTGATGGGAGGAATTTATTTTCTGGTCCAATCTATTTGGAGTTCTGTAGGGATCTTATCTGCTTATGGTCATCTCTTTCTTTAGGTTAGGGAAGTTTTCTATAATTTTTTTGAAGATATTTACTGGCTTGTTAAGTTGGGAATCTTCACTCTCTTCTATACCTGCTATCCTTAGGTGTGGTTTTCTCACTGTATCCTGAATTTCCTGGATGTTTGGGGTTTGAATCTTTTTACATTTTGAATTTTCTTTGACTGTTATGTCAATATTTTCTAGGCATCTTCTGCACCTGAGATTCTCTTGTCTATTTTTTATATTCTGTTGATCATGCTTGCATCTATGACTCCTGATCTCTTTCCCAGGTTTTCTAACTCCAAAGATGCCTCCCTTTCTGCTTTCTTCATTTTTTCTATTTCCACTTTCAGATCTCTAATGGTTTTGTTCAATTTCTTCACTTGTTTGGTTGTGTTTTCCTGTAATTCTTTAAGGGATTTCCGTGTTTTCTCTTTAATGGCTGTTACCTGTTTACCTGTGTTCTCTTGTATTTTTTTAAGGGAGTTATTTATGACCTACTTAAAGTCCTCTATCTTAATTATGGGATGTGAATTTAAATCCAAATATTGTTTTTCTGTTGTATTGTGGCATCCAGGACTTGCTGAGGTGGAAGAACTGCATTCTGAAGATGTCAAGTAGCCTTGGTTTCTGTTTTTAATATTCTTGTGCATGCCTCTTGCTATCTGGGACATCAAACTTCCACAGGACTAAGGGCCTACCGTTAATGTCAGACAAGGCCATACTCTGCTACATATGTATCTGGATCCATGAATCCCTTCCTGTTCACTTCTTTGTTGGTGATCTAGTCCCTAGGAGCACTGGATGATCTGTCTAGCCCATGTTGTTCTTCCTATGTGGTTACAATCCCCCTCTGCTCCTCCAATCCACCAGCTCCCCTACCTGGGTCCCTGAGCTCAGACTGATGGTTAATTCCAAACATCCACATCTGCATTGATCAGTTTCTGGCAGAACCTCCCAAGAAACAGCCACACCAGGTTCCTATCAGCAAGCATCTCTTGGCAACATCAACATTATCAGAGTTTGGTGTCTGCAGGATGGATCCCCAGGTGAAGCATTCCCTTTACTTTCAATATTCACTGATACTGAAAGAGAGATTACATCAGTGGCCAGTGCTTATATTGGGTGTTGATGGTGACTGATGGAAGAAAGATTTATCTTAGGATAGATTTACAGCAAGCATGATGCCTTTGTTTTGGGGAGATATGAAGAAAGAGTGTTTATTTTTGTATTCACTGAAGTGCTGGGTTCCTTGAAGATTGTAGTATTGATTAAGGGTAAGAAGGGAACCTAACCTTTCCAGATAAGGTTCAACTACAAATAACTTAGCTTATTTCTATTGGAATCTTGAGTTGTTCCATCACCAAAAAAGAAGCGACCTATTTTGCTTTTTAAACAGATGATGGTGTCTGTGCTATCAAATATGGATTAGGTAAAACCTGGCTAAAGCTCATAAGAAGAAAATCAAACACCTAAGGGTATTACCATAAAAGCAGCTTAAGAAGGAGTTTGGACAGAGCTACTATTTTGAATTAATCATTAGAATTTAGAGGCATGTACTTTATAATTCCAAGGGAACACAAAAAATTCAAATAAAAATGATACATTCTCTTTACTTGGCATTTTAACTTAGAAATGTTTTAACTGAAGATAACAGAACTTGAATTTAGCCAAGTTTAAGCTGCTCATCTTGGTTTTGTTCACTTGCAAGTTTCCATCTGCGAATATAAGCTGCCAGAGAAGGCCTATGAAGGCGATCTGTATCGGTTTCCCATCTGGACTTCTGATAGCAGGCCAGCAGTCTCCTGGGAGACCTTGTGCTGGGACACAGCCAGATTTAGGGTTGTTTTGAATATTTAAAGTTAGCAAGAAAACAGCATGAAGTTAAGTGAGATGGAGACTATTTAACAAATGGACAATGACTACTAAGAGCACAACCTTTGGAAACAAGTATCTGTTGGTTAGCTTTAGTCATCTTTTATGTACAATGCCTTTGGCAAGTTTTAATTCTTGAAATTTAAGGTCAGTACAGAGAGATATTGTAGGGATGAAAAGGGTAAGTATAAAGGGACAGTATGATCTGTCCAGCCCATGTTGTTCTTCTGATAGCAGGTCAGCAGTCTCCTGGGACACCTTGTGTTGGGACACAGCCAGATTGATAACAATAAATAATAAAGGTTCAGTGAATATTATCTTTACAAACATATCTAATCTTTAATGTCAATGAGGTCAGGGTAACATAGAAAGATAAGGGAACTTTGGGCCTATTAAAGCGAGAAAGAAACTCTTACCCTGAAATTTAGTTGTGGTGTTCTCCCAGTAGAGAAATAATAATTCCAGCACAGTTAGCAACTGCGTAAAGCCTTTCTTCCTTCTCAGCCAAGAGCCTGAAAGTTTCTAAAAACCCTATTTACAGGAAAACTCATATACTAAACCTTCAGTGCAAGCCTAGTACATTCTGGTTTACCTGCCAGATTATAACCCATCCAAGGCATCTCCAGAGTCACTCCCACCTTGTCTCCTTGATCCAAAGACAAAAAAGGGCTGTGTGTGTGTGTGTGTGTGTGTGTGTGTGTGTGTGTGTGTGTGCAGGGGGAAAGAGAGAGAGGGGGGTAGAGATAGATAGATAGATAGATAGATAGATAGATAGATAGATAGATAGATAGATAAGAAAGGTTGGATTCATAGCTACCTTTTGAGGTGTAACTTAAGAATAACCATAATGATATATGTGGCTAATTAATTGTGACTTTCTCCTGAAGTGTCCCTAACCACACTTAGGTGTCTTAGTTTCCTCCAATTGGGATTGGGTGGCCCACATTTAGGTTTCCTAGTGTAGTGTATCTTACTTTTTTCTGACTACCTTCCTTCTGCTAATCCAAATGTCTAAAACTATATTAAGATATCTTAAATAAACTTTCCAACAAAGCTTCACCATTATTCTAACAAGTCTTAAAATTATTTTCAGTGTGAAGGTCAGGGGTTTTGATTTGGCCTGAGACCAGGTCGCTAAGCTACTTAGGCTGCTGAGAGTGGCAGTGGGGAGCTGTGAATCTCTCCATCACCACAGATAGACTGCTGAATCATTTATAAATGTAAGTTAGATGAATAAGTAAATTAAATTACTTTTATATATTTATCATATAATATAAAACACATTTAAAGTATAAATATATACTTTATTTAATTAATTATATTTAATTAATCAAAAATTCTGCTCCTTTAAGAACAGGGAAAGTGGCCGGGCGTGGTGGCTCACGCCTTTAATCCCAGCACTGGGGAGGCAGAGGCAGGCGGATTTCTGAGTTCGAGGCCAGCCTGGTCTACAAAGTGAGTTCCAGGACAGCCAGGGCTACACAGAGAAACCCTGTCTCGAAAAACCAAAAAAAAAAAAAAAAAAAAAAAAAAAAAAAAAAAAAAAAAAAAAAAAAAAAAAAAAAAAAAAAAAAAAAAAAGAACAGGGAAAGTTTTCCACACTAAAACACAGTTTTTACCTCAATGGGAATAAGATACAGTTTATTGTAGAACAATATTTGAGTGCTCATTGCCCAGGAACATGGACTTAGATTACTTCTAGTTCCACTGTTCTCATATGACTATTGTTTATATAATAATATTTAAGAGTAACCTAGAATGGATATGATTTCTTTTTCAAAATATTATTGTTGAAAGTATTTTATTGGAGCTGGGACTCTTCAACTTCTATCTCTATTATTCTTAGGTTAGGTGTTTTCATAGTATTCCAGATGGTTTGTGTCAGGAATTTTTGAGATTTTCCATTTTCTTTGACTGATGTATCCATGCCTTCTATGATATCTTGTATTCCTGAGATTCTCTTCCATCTCTTGGAGTCTGTTGGTGATTCTGTTGCATCTACTGTTCTTATTCTTTTTCCTAGGTTTTCCTTCTCCTGGATTCTCTCAGATTGTCTTATTATTATTATTATTATTATTATTATTATTATTATTATTTCTATTTCCATTCTCAGGTTTTTAACAGTTTTATTTATTCCCCTCACCTGTTTAATTGTATTTCACTGTGTTTTGGGGGGATTTGTTCATTACCTCTTTAAAGGCATTTATCATCTTTATAAGGTTGGATTTAAAGCCATTTTCTTGTTCTTCAGTTGTGTTAGAATGTCCAGGGCTTGAGATAGATTTGCTCTGAAGGTGTCAAGTTGCCTGGATCTTGCTCCTTGTGTTCTTATGTGGGCCTTTGAGGCATCTCCAGAACCATCTGTTTATCCCTGGATGTTTCTGAAGTAGCAAGCATAGGGAAGACAGGCCTAATCTGGATGTCCCCTGAGCAGCAGGCCTCCTGCGGGCAGCCTTCTGTTCTTTGTGTAGCAGACCTGGATATGCCCTGTTTAGCAGGCCTAATGGGAGCCCACCAGAGCAGTGGCCAGACAATGGATCTCTGTGGAAAGCCTGGAGTTGGTTCAGGACAGTTGGTTGTCCTACAGGGGAATGTGGAGTAAAGGATCTGATCTGCTAGTTCCTTTATCAGCTGGCCAGGGTATCTTTTGTTTGGCTTGCTAGCCTGGATGTCCCTTGTTCAGCATGCCTAATGGAGGCTGGTAGAGCAGTCAGTATTAAATATTTTCTTTTTAAGATTTATTTATTTATTTATCTATTTATTTATTTATTTATTTAATGCACATGAGTGTTGTATCTACATGAACACCTACATGCCAGAAGAGGACACCAGATCCCATTATGTATGGTTATGAGCCACCAAGTGGTTGTTGAGAATTGAACTCAGGACTTCTAGAAGAGCATCCAGTGCTTTTAACTTCTGAGCCTTCTCTGCAGCCCCCCACATATTCTTAATACTGTTAAGTGTAAGGATTTTTTTAAAGGTTGGAACACACACACACACACACACACACACACACACACACACACACACAAATTTAGTGAATATCTTTCGGCTATGTTTGCCTTTCATAATGAGGATTACAGCAGACATAATCATAACAAGCAATAGCATTCAATGTCTTGGTTTATAAAAGTCTGTCTCATGTATAATTACATGTATGTGCATTCTCAACATGTGCTTATGTTTTTATGTAACTTACGTGTTAGCAAATTGGCTTATAAGGCATCATGTAAACCCATATTTCTAAATTGGCCCATCTTTCTTTATCTCAGAACGAAATAAAATCTTAACAGAAAAATTCTCAACCCCAACTGCTTCAACAAGGTGAGATTGACCCCACATGCAATCTGGCAATTAAAGGGGACAGATAATGACAAAGGACATAGGAAGTCTATTTAATCAGTGTGACCAATGAGGTGAATCAGGGAGAAATGGCTCATGATCATTTTATAAGCCTGCACTGAGTATTGCTTGAATACTTAACCTGTTCTGGATGCCCTATAAACCCTAACGAACTAATTTGACATTGTGCCTAACACAGAGAAAACACACGCTAGATATTGAATGCCTAACAATTCTGAATATGGGTAAGAGGCATTAATTGTTTTTATTTTAACCATTTAAATTATCTATTGAGTGTTTATGTCATT
>CACVCL010016609.1:0-135000 GCA_902729485.2 Mus minutoides | reverse complement strand
GTAAGGAGTTACAGAGATAAAGTTTAGAGCTATGATGAAAGGATGGGCCATACAGAGACTACCCACCACTGGGGATCCATCCCATAATCAGTCACTATGAACTTTAAAATAGCTACTAATTATTTCTCATCGAAGAAATCTATAATAATCCAAGATTTATTTAGTCTCTGTTCCTGGATGGGAAACAATCAAAGACATGAGAGATGTTATCTTTCTTTGCTTAGAAATGTGACAATCATTAATAAATAAAAGATAAATTTCTCATGATGTGATATAATATATTATATGAGCAACATGAATTGCAGCATTAGAAAGATTTATATTCCTAGCTGAAAAAAAAACATAAGTCTTTAAAAAACAATTTGACACTTTTCATCATGGCAAATACTTTGAGTGTTATGACTATAGTTGCATTTTTAATAAAAAGAAACAATGGTGGGAAACGTTACATGTAGTTTGAAAAAGGATTAAGTAGGGGAAGGTAAGATTCTAAAAAGAAGTTCAAATGATAATGGAGAAAGTAGAGAGAAAGCTAAAAGGGACATTGCTGAGTGACTAAAAGAATATTTGTGCTATTAATTGAGATTTAAAAAAAAATCTTAGAACTGCTAGTCATAGTCAGACAATGAAGTCTGGCCTTTTAGACTGTCAGTCCAGTAGGTTTCTACCACTCTAAATTTGGCATGCAGATGGCTCCCATTATTCTAACTGTTGTTTAACTTTTTTTGAATGTTGACAGTGTGCTCAGCCTGGTGTGGAACATTGGGACGGTATGCCTGTCTGAACATTCTCCTCCCACCTCCATCTGCTTCTTTCAATTTGTTATCATCATATTTTCTTGGCACTTAGGATTTGGTGAATGGTCCGTCATTCACTCAGTAACTGCCAACTGTGTGTCAAAGTAGAAAAGGATTTAAAACATTTTAACAATGCATTAACTTATTAATCCACAGTTCATTGGAAATGAGTGCATGCATTAACAAATACACTCAAACCTTAGCATATATGCAATAAACAATTAATAGCTTTACACAGAATTTACATTTATTAGCTTATGTTGATCTTAACAAAGTGGAATATGTTATTGTATTTCAAATTGTTTTTGAGACAATGTCTGTGGTGCTTTGGATAAGAATGTTCCCATAGGCTCATATATATGAATGCTTAGTCACCAGGGAGTGGCACAATTTAAAAGAATTCAAAGGATTTGGATGTATGGCCTTGTTGGAGAAATTGAACCAGTCGGGGTAGCTTTGAGGGTTCAAGAGTCCTTGTCGGGCCTTCCCTCGGCCTGTGGATGAGGATGTAGCTCTCAGATGTTGCTCAAGTGCTATGCAAACCTGTGTGTTTTTTTGCCACAACAAAGATTGACTAAATCTTTGAAACTATAAGCAACCCCCCAAATAAATGCTTTCTTTTATAAAACTTGCTGTGGGCATGGTGTCCCTTCACTAAGACAGTTGTCTCCCTCTGTAGCAGCTATGTATTCCCAGTATCTTGAGGTACCCCATGTCTCTTCATTTATCATTGCAGAGAGGCTTCTATGACCGAGGCCCAACAATAACATTTATCTACTTAAAAGTATAAACATAAATATTTAGAAAGCAGTTTGGTACCAGAGACACTCATAAGAATGCCAAACAATGTCCACGGTGAATTGTTTAAAGATGCACTGGACTCATTCGGAAAGCATGACATTTATTACCCCAATTTACAGAGCTACAGAAGACAATCTTGATGCACCAGGGGTCTCTGTGACATGAGACTGTCCATGAAGATAAAGCCAGAATTGTAGTAAATGAGTAAAAATAGAGACAGAGGGCTGGTGGTATCCTTAATCTTCATGAAGTCATAGTAATCTCTAGAATTATTATGTGAAACAATGGATTGACACAATGTTGAAACCAGTTTAAGTGTAAGAATGTCCCTGGCTTGCTTAGAACAAATGGAAATGAAATAGGAAGTGTCTGAAATTTTCAGACACAAGTGGTCTGAAATAGGAAAGTCCTTACATTATAAGTCATAGCCTCTACATCACAGATGTGGGAAAGTCATGTCTGTATATTTTTATGATGGTAACTTTGTTATATTTCTTTGACTAAATGTTTCATTTAACTGTTTCACACTTGAAAACGTTAATGAAAGGAGATTGTTAAATGATAATGAGCTATTTTTTCATTCAAGCCAAGAAGTTAATATAATTTTCTAGTGGAGGAAAGTGTTCTGTGTGATTATTATTGCCAGCATCCTGGGGAACTCAGATGTGCCCCTTGCAAAAAGCCATTATTAAAGATGGGCTTGTTCACTATTTACAATCCCCCAAAGAGGGATGAAGAGAGTCATGAGAACACTACCTGAGTTTCCAGCTGCTTCCTACTTTCTGTTAGACAAACTGTGCCTTAATTGAGCATGGCCTCAGGAAGGGGCTAGTTTGGGGGAGCCTAGTGAAGGGATTCCCATCTGTGTGGAGATAAGAAAGCTTTTCTCATCCTTTCTGAAAAAAGGCTTTCCAGTGTGGACTGTTGGTTGGGAGAAAAGAAACACTCACAGTCCTGGAAGTAACTCCACACTTAGATTTGTAAAATATGTAAAATAAACACATCAGTTGGTTCAGCATAGTAAACTTTTACAGTTTTGCATCTCATTTTGTCTTGGGACCTTAGGAGAAGCATTTGATAATGCTTATGTCTCCCTCTGGTAAGGCATTTCAGTAGCATGGCATAGTCAGCAGAATATTACAAAACCAAACTGAGAATGAGTTTGCAGTTTTAGACTTTGCATAATTGTTCTGGCCGTCCTCTGTATAAATGTTTCCTTGCATGTAGATATGATAATACTAAACTGCTTGTTTTGCAGATGAAAACAGAAACACAATTAAGAGACATGAAAAATAGTCAAAGAAGCCAGTATGGGAAATTAGCTCACAGAGGGTTCAAAGTGATATTAATGCCATAAAAAAAACAACAACAAAAGAACAATAAAAATGGGATACACATCCACAAGAAAATAATATTCAGCTGCAAAGAAAAATAAAATCATGAAATTTTCAGGAAAATGGATGGAACAAGAAAGGCTCCTGAGTGAGATAACCCAATCCCAGAAGGCACAAATATCACATGATCTCTCTCATTTACTGTCCTAGCTCCAAATCTTCAGATAAGACATGGGTAACTGCAGAAAGAAAGAAATACAAAAGAGACAATAGGGACAGAGAAGCCTGGGAAAGGAGAAGAGCAGGGAACTAGTGATTTAAAGAAGGAAGAGGGATAATAGGGAGAGTAGGGTGTGGGACTGTAATAGGCAGCCTATTATGGTTGAATAGGGTTTGTTCCAGTGACCCAATAGAGAAATCTACAAGGGACAGAAAGGCGAGCCACTTTCCCAGAATCCAGAATCTGATGCCTGTCCATAATTCTGTGTCTCAGTCATGCAGACCATGTCCCAAGCTTCTGGCATTCTGGCTAGACTCCACTTGCACAGTTACCTGATTTTAGCCAGGTATACGCCTCCCCTCAGTTACCTGGCAACAGTAAGATAGCCTAGCCTATTATAAGATGGGCTGCTTGGCCCCTCCTAGCTTTCTTACTCTCTAACCCTCCTTCTCTCTCTCTCTCTCTCTCTCTCTCTCTCTCTCTCTCTCTCTCTCCCTTCTCTCTTTCTCTCTGCTTTTCTACAATAAAACTCTAAAACCATAGACTGTCTCGGATCATGAAGCCCTGCTGTGTTTGAATGATGGGACAGGCTTTCTCCTAAAGAGCTGCATCTAACCTTCCATCAGAAGGCCATCCTGTGCTCCAGCCAGGGACCTGACCAAGCATTGGAAATATCCAGCGCCTCCTCTCGCCTGCACTCTCCTCCCTTCTTCCCAGGGTCATAGCCACCTATTCTGTTCTCAGCTCCTCTGCCATATTCAGTGTGGGATGCGGGAGGCTGAGAACCTGGTACCTGGGGCTGCCTCTTGCTCACCACTCTCCATGTGGCGTCAGTGGCTTAATACTTCCAGTCGCCTGCCCACACAGGGCTGTGTGGAAAACATGCACAGTCCTCCCGAGTCTGCCTGCCCAGAGCACTGGAACTCTGGTGGGATTTGGATTCTCTCCCACTCCTCTTTCCCCCACACCCACAACCCCACAGTAGGGGGGTTAATTAGAAATGGAAGAAGGAGATAGAGAAGAAGGTAAAATAACATTAATGAGGCTTGACAAGTCATAAGGAACCATAGGATTAGTGATTTACCAACACTACATATTTACATATAAATCTGTTTATACACACATAATTTAAATGAAATTTTACCATCAAAGCTGACAGTGCTCCCCCACAAAGCCGTAAACAAATAACCTAACAAAGTCCTCAGCAAGTGGCACAAGGCTTGCTGCTCAGGGTCGTGGAACCTATACCACACACACTATGGGTTATCACTATTTTTCTTATTGACTTCCCAAAAGTTGAGGATGAGTCTCTATTGCTAAAGATACCACATGCTTTGAATGGAAGACTCCAAGGATCCAACTGAATCTGACCTAAAAGCCTTTTCCTTGAGGATTAGCCATCATGGTACCAGAAGGTATATACAAGCTTCCAAGGGAGGAAAACAACCAGTAGTCCTAACCAATCATGATGCCTATGACCTAGTAAAATTACCACCATGCCACACTATGCCAAGGTGTATAATACGGGCATTCACAATATAGCAATTACCAAGTGAGTATCTGGGCAGTATGGGGGATTGAACTTTAAGACGGCTTCTGGATCCTTCACATTGATTTCAAGAGCGCTCACATCAGTTTGCAGTTTCACCAACTATGAATGTCAATCCCTGTTTCATCCCAGTCTCCCCAGCATTTATTGTCAGTTGTCTGTTTGTTTTATTTTATTTTATCTTTCACATTATGACTGGTTTAAGATGAAATCCCAAATTGGTTTTAATTTCATTTCCATAAATGGTAGAGATACTGTATATTTTTCAGTATATTTGTTAGACTTTTTTTTTTTTTTTTGAGAACTCACTGGTCAAATCTGTAGGCTATTTTTAAAATGGGTATTTACTTTTTTAGTTCTTTTTGCCTTCTGGGCATTAATACCCTATCAGATAGAATAGAGAGCAAACATTCTTTCCTAGTCTATGGGCTTCTTCTTCACTTCCTTTAGCTATTTGGATGACTTTTAGTGTCCTGAATTCTGTCTTAGGGTTTTACAGCTGTGAGCAGACACCATGACCAATGTAAATCCTATATGGACAACATTTAATTGAAGCCATCTTACCGGTTCTGAGGTTCAGTCCATTATCATCATGGTAGGAAGCATGGCAGCATCCAGGCAGGCATGGCACTGGAGAGCTGAGAGTTCTACATCTTGTTCTGAAGGCAAACAGCAGTAGACTTGGTTCCAACTTGGCTAGGAGGAGGGTCTCAGAGCCCATGACCACAGTGACACACGTTCTCCAACAAGGCCACATCTCCTTATAGTGTCACTCGCTGGGCCAAGCATATTCAAACCACCTAAAAGTCTCATTGCCAGTTGTTCTTCTTATTTCCTGGGAGGCGCTTTCCTGCGGGGTACCAAGTATGTTTTCTTCTAGCACTTTCATTGCTTTGTTTAGGCCACTGATCTATCAAGATTGAATTCTACTGAAAGGTGATAAATATGAATCTAATTTCTTTCTTCTACATATGCACAGCATATTTTGCCAGCAATATTTGTTGAAGATGCTGGTTTTTTATTTTTTATTTCTATTTATTTATTTATTTATTTATTTATTTATTTATTTATTATTTATTTGTTTGTTTATTTATTTCACCTTGTTAGATATAGATGCTGCGTTACTTTTACTCTTGTCTTGTTTGGATTCTCAGTTTTATTCCATTTGTCTCTGTCTCTGGTCTTGTGCCAGTACCATCCTGGTTTTATAACTGTGACTCTAGACCATATCTTAATGTTTGGAATTATAATTTCTCTACTAGTATTCCTTTTGCTCAGGATTGTTTTGGCTATCAGGGGACTTTTGTGGCATAATCTCCATTATAGGATTATTCTTTTCTATTTTTGTAAAGAATAAAATGGGGATTTTGATTGTTACTGTGTTGAGTCTTAAGCTGTAAATGGAATTTGTATAATGCTTTTTTATTTTTAAACAATATTATTTCTACCAATCTGTCAGCATGAGATGCTTTGCCATTAGTGTATTTCAATCTCTATCTTTAGAGATTCAAAGTCTTCACTCTTGTCTTAGGGTTGTACTGCTGTGAAGAGACACCATGATCGAGGCTACTCTTATAAGGTCTACATTTAATTGGGGATGGCTTACAGGTTCAGAGGTTCAGTCATCAAGGCAAGAACATGACAGCATCCAGGCAGGCCTGGTGGAGGAGGAGCTCAGAGTTCTACAGCTTCCTCTGAAGGTTGCTAGCAGAATTCTGACTTCCAAGCAGCTAGGATAAGGGTATTAAAGACCATACCCACAGTAGCACACCTACTCCAACAAGGCCACACCTATTCCAACAGGACCACTCCTTCTAAACTTACCACTCTCTGGGCTGAGCATATATTTACAAATCATCACAATTGGTTAGGTTTATTTCTAGAAAATATAGTTTCTTTGAGGTTGTTGTGAATGGGAGTGTGCCCATAATCTCTTTTTCTTTATGTTTTTGTTGTTGCTTTTGCAAGTTGTTTAAGTCTCCTGCCATACTGCCGAAACTCTTGACCATCTCTAATGGTTTTCTGGTAGAATCTTCAGGTAGGGATAGTTTGATTCCTTTATCTGTTTGTATATCTTTAACTTTCTTCTCTTGCCTTATTGCTCTAGCTAGTGCTTCAAAGATTGAACAACATTGGAGATTGTTTTGTTCCTGGTTTCAGTGTAATTACTTCAAGATTTTCTACATTTTGGTTAATATTGACTGTGGGTTTCTCATATATAATCATTATTAATTACATTGAGGGATACTTAGTCTTCAGGATGTTATCACAAAGACATACTGGCTTTTATCAGAGGAATTTTGCAAGAAATGATCATACTATTTTTTTTCTTTTTAAGTCCAACTATATGATTTACTACATGTCTTAGTCAGGGTTTCTATTCCTGCACAAACATCATGACCAAGAAGCACTTGGGGAGGAAAGGGTTTATTCAGCTTACACTTCCATATAGCTGTTCATCACCAAAGGAAGTCAGGACTGGAACTCAAGCAGGTCAGGAAGCAGGAGCTGATGCAGAGGCCATAGAGGGATGTTCTTTACTGGCTTGTTTCTCCTGGCTTGCTCAGCCTGCTCTCTCCTAGAACCTAAGACTGCCAGCCCAGAGATGGTCCCACCCACAAGGGGCTTTTCCCCCTTGATCACTAATTGAGAAAATACCCCACAGCTAGATCTCATGGAGGCATTTCCCCAACTGAAGCTCCTTTCTCTGTGATAACCCCAGCTGTGTCAAGTTGACACAGAACTAGCCAGTACAGTACACATCTTGATTTCTGTATGTTAGCTTTGCCTACACCCATTACTAGAAAAGGTGAAGAGGGTAAATGTAGATAAACTTATTGATGCGTGTTTATATTCTGCTTGTAAATTTTTACTGAAGATTATTAAATGTGTTCATTGGAAAGACTGGCCTATACTGTTCTTCTTTTATGTGACTTTACCTGTTATTCAATTATTTATTTAAATGCTTAAAATATCCCTAATATGATTCTATGTAGAAACATAGTTTTGCTATATGTGGCTTGTCCTTGTGATTGTATATAGTTTGAACTCATGAGAACTTTACTAATATGATTCTTCTTATCTCTCAGAGTATAAGTTATCTGAGGCTATGAATAAAGTTGGCTATTGCATGAGACTAGTCTACCTCATGTATCAGCTGCATTCTTCCAAGTGCCACTATCACAAGAATGATGACATAGAACTTTTAAAAAATCTGGTAGAATTATGCCATGAATCCTTATGTGTCTGGGCATTTTTTAATTTGGAAGAGTTTTTATTAATGTCACACATTCTAATTTGCTATGGGTTTTGTCTTTTGGTTTTTTTTTTTTTTTATTTTTCTGAATCTAGGAATTCAGGTATTCCTTTTAGATTTTCTGGCTTAACAAAGTACAAGTCTTTAGTGCCTTTCTTTATAATATTCATTTATGTAGTCAGAGTTGGGCTTGTTGACTGTTTACACCTGCCATGGCTGGATGTGGAAGATCATGAGACCTTTACCTGACTCTCTACTACCTGTTGTATAAGTCTTCCTAATTGCAAATGGCCTTGGGGAAGAGCTACACCATATAGACACGGGAAAGTTATGGGGAGGGATGGTATAGAGAAGTCTTTATTTGGAAAAAGGATTATGTCTATGTGTAGGCTATGGAGGAAGAGGCACATGTAAGTAACTCCTCACTTGTCTCTGTAAAGAGGGTCACTGAACTCATTGATTATTAGATTTAATTTTTGTTCATAATTGGGAAATCAGAAGAAGGTGTCGACTTTGATTTTGTGTCCTCCTGGGAAGTTAGGTTTACAACAGAAAGGATTTTTTATGTAGACATATATAGTCCTAATAAGGGCCAGTCTGAATTTACATGCTTTTGTCTTATTTCAGCACTTAAATTATTTTTAAAAAAATTCAGATCTTTGCACATTGCATATTTTGAGGATCATACATGTACTATGTCTTTCCAAACATTTAAAATGAATTGTTTTCTGTCTGAGGGTAAAATACTCACATGTGCCAAATCTACATTAGAAGCTGGGAACAAAACCAAGGATGCTGACATATTACTCAAAGACCTGCTCATTGTTAACTTTTTTCTGGGTTCTATTAAACATGCTAGTAATAAATAAAAGAGATCACTCTCTCAGAGGAGAAAGGGAAATTTAATTTAAATTTTTAAAAAGATTAAAAATTAATTTAAATTTAAAAAGAAAAAAACAGGCCTGAGAGTAGTGGCACATGCCTTTGATCCCAGCACTTGGGAGGCAGAGGCAGGCAAATTTCTGAGTTGGAGGCCAGCCCGGTCTATAGAGTGAGTTCCAAGACAGCCAGGGCTACACAGAGAAATCCTGTCTCAAACAACAACTGCAACAACAACAACAACAGCAACAAAGAAAAAAAGAAAAAAAAAGAAAAAGAAAACAGAAGAGATAAATATCACAATCTATAGTGTGTAGTTTCTACTACCCTATCTTAAGCTCTGGGAAGACCACACTTCCAGCCACAACCCAAGTTCACTTGGATCTCTAGATGAAAGACACATATACTGGCTTTTTTTTTTTTTAATATTGATTTATTTACATTTCAAATGTATTCCCTTTTCCAGTTGCCTTACCTCCCGGAAACCACCTATCCCATCCTCCCTCCCCTTGATTCTATGAGGGTGTTCCTCCACCCACCCACCCACTCCCACCTCCCTGCCCTCAATTCCCCTACACTGAGGAATATTGAGCCTTCACAGGACCAAGGACCTCTCCTCCCATTGATGGCTGACAAGGTCATCCTCTGCTACATATGCAGCTGGAGCCATGTGTACTCCTTGATTGATGGCTTAGTTCCTGGGAGCTCTGGGGGGTGTCTGGTTGGTTGATATTGTTCTTCTTCCCATGGGGTTGCAAACCCTTTCAAACCATTCAGTCCTTTCTCTTACTCCTTGATTGGGGATCCCATACTCAGTCCAATGGTTGGCTGTGAACATCCATCCACCTCTGTATTTGTAAGGTTTTGGCATAGCCTCTCAGGAGACAGCCATTTCAGGCTACTTTCGCCATCCTCTTGGAATCCACAAGAGTGTCTGTGTTTGGTAACTGTTGATGGGATGAATCCACAGGAGGGACAGTCTCTGGATGGCCTTTCCTTCAGTTTCTCCTCTACACTTTATCTCCATATTTGCTCCTGTGAGGATTTTGTTCTCCTTCTAAGAAGATCCGAAGCATCCACAATTTGGTCTTCCTTCTTCTTGAGCTTCATGTGGCCTGTGAATTGTATCTTGAGTATTTGGAGTTTGGGGGCTAATATCTACTTATCAGTGAGTGCATACCATTTGTGTTCTTTTGTGACTGAATTAGCTCACTCAGCATGATATTTTCTAGTTCCATCCATTTGCCTAAGAATTATGTCTAATTTTCTGAGGAACTGCCGAACTAATTTCCAGATTGGTGGTACCAGCTTGCGATCCCACCAGCAATGGAGGAGTATCAGCTGCAATCCCACCAGCAATGGAGGAGTTGTTCTCTTTCTTAACATCCTCACTAGTATCTGCTGTCACCTGAGTTTTTGATATTAGTCATTTTGACTGGTGTGAGGTGGAATTGCAAAGTTGTTTTGATTTGCATTTTCCTGATGACTAAGGATGTTGAACATTTCATTAGGTGCTTCTTGGCCATTCAATATTCCTTAGTTGAAAATTCTTTGTTTAGCTCTGTACCCCACTGTTTAATAGGGTTATTTGATTTTCAAGAGTCTAACTTCTTGAGTTCTTTGTATATGTTGGATATTAGCCCTCTATTAGATTTAGGATTGGTAAAGATCTTGTTCCAATTTGTTGGTTGATGTTTTGTCCTAATGATTCTGCCTTACAGAAGCTTTGCAATATTATGAGGTCCCATTTGTTGATTCTTGATCTTAGAGCATACGCCCTTGATGTTCTGTTCAGAATTTTTTAATATGCTTTTAACTCAATGGCTGAGCGCTTCTAATCCTCTTTCTGCTAGCATGCTCTCTCACCTTCACTTGTCATTCCACACCTCTAAATCTGCTCTCAGCTTAGCTGCTCAGTTACCTTTAGTTCTAGGTCAACACCTCAAAAGCTGCCCTCAACTTAGCTGCCCCATTACCTTCTCCCTCTCCTCAGCGTGCTAAGTCTGTCCTCAGCTTAGTTATGTTACTAATCTTCTGCCTGCTACCCTAGGCCCAGTCAGGGAAGTGCCAAGAGCCACTTTATCTGAGATCTCACAAGGCTAGTGACTCTCTCTCCCTCCAAAGCATGTTGAAGCCTCTTTCTTCCTCCTGTGTTTGTTAGCCTTCCTGCTAAAAAATCATCGACTTTGTTGAACTTACCAGTGTTAAAATTTCTAAAAAATAGAATATAAAATTGGAAGGGTAGGGATGAGTCTAATTAAACAGAGGATGGATTTTATTGGTGCATACAATTCATGTATTAAAATTTTGCAATTAACTCAATAACAATATTATGATTCATATTTGAGTTTAATATGATTAATAATAAAATTAAGTATATATGTGTGTGTGTATATATATACATATATATAGTGTAAAAATAAGAAAACATGGAATACACAGTTGCCTATTATACTGCTTTTGAAAATGAGAGAAATAGAAAAAGATAAGTTGGTTTTTTTTGGGGGGCGGGTGGTTGTTCAAAACACCGAAAAACTCTCCCCCCCCATAGTGACCCAATGGGACCATGAGTGACTCAACTTGTTCGACGGTAACAAAAGTGTCTCTATATACACAGAGACGGAGGATTCCTGTCTCTAAGGTCCACACTTAGTAGAACGACCGAAACGAATCCTCAAAATCAACATCTCAAAAATAAAATACTTTTATCTTTGATAAATATTTCTTTCTGTATTATTTGTAACGTTTTAACCTACTGCCTTGACTAGAACTTCCACACCGACAGTGTGGTACCAGAAGACACCCTTATCTTGCCCTAATTCTGAAGCAAGAATATTCAATGTTAACCTTTAGAGATGGTATTGTTGAATGCTTTTGTAGATCCTCTTTGTTAAACTGAAGAAGACATTCTATTTGTCATAAGTTGCATCATAAGATGAATAAATGTTGCATTTTGTCAGTTTATAGTCTGTGCTAATTGATACAATTAAATACTCATTAATAATTAACTTGTTGATAAGGTAAATTAAAGTGATTGATTTTTAAATATCAAATCAGCCTTTCATACTTAGAAAACGTTGTTGAGGATTTTTATATACAAGTGCATGAGCAACATTAGTCTTCTTTTTCTCCTTTTATTTTCTTAATTTATAATATCTTTTCTGATTTTGGTATCACTTACAGAGCCTTATAATATGTATTAATAAATGCTCACTCCTCTTTTCTAGACATTAAAAGATTACTTGAAATTTACATCTGATCTCTAATGGTTTGGTAAGATTCTTCAGTGAAAGCTACAGAAATGGTTTCTCTGGAGAATACTGAATTTTATTTATAATAGATTTCAAACAATTATAGCTCTATTGGGTTGATACTAGTAACTTGTAAATTTTATTTAAATACCCCTAAATACTGAACTATCCCCCTATCCTAAGGAAGTTTTAGAGTGATAGTTCCAATTTCTGTAAGTTATAGAACGCAAGCTAATTAATGAATCTTTACTGACTGAAAATTCATTGCATTAAGGAAAATTGTCAATTTATTTTAAATTGAATTTATATTAGTGTCTTAATTACTTTTCTAATCCTGTGGCAAATAACCTAATCAAAGCAATTTATAAAGAATTTAATTTGGCTTATGATTGCATATTTCAGAAGATTAGAGTTCATATGGTAGCAAAGGAAATCCAGAGTGGTAGGAGCATCTGAGAGCTTACATTTTGATCTACAAGTAGGAGTCATAAAGAGACTCAGATTGAGAATGGGACAAGCCTTTTGAAACTTAAAGCTCACCCTCAGGGACATACCTCCACTAACAGGGCCACACCTCCTACTCCTTCCAAAATATTTCCATCAATTAGTGACAAAGTATTTGAACATATGAGCTCATTGAAACCATCACAGCTAAAAGACTTGTAGTACCCTTTTATTTTCATTTTGATTGCTACAATGTCTCTAGTGGAATCACCTATTTCTTTCTTAATATTAGCAATTTTTGCCTTCTCTGATTATTTTGTCTATCTTGCTAGATATTCGCATAGCATATTTAATTTTTAAACCAATAAACCATAATTTTCCTTAGTTAATTATTTGTAATGTGTTCAGGCTACTAAATATTACCTGTTGCTTATAATACCTTTATTCTCTTCTTTCTTCTGGTCTTAAAGTAACAACTGAGATTTGAATCTCTATCTATAATTCATATAGAAAATATATTATTTTTTATATTTTATTCCGTTTTATTTAAAGGTGTTTTTTTTTTCAGCATCTTACTTGAACCCTGTGTTTTTCAACTATTATTTCCTAAGTCTGCATATTTTTCTGTCATCTTTTGAATTAATAACTTTTAGTTTGATTCATCATGGTCATAGAAAAATATTCATTTACACATTTTAAGAACCTTTAATCTATCTTATGATTTGGCAAAATCTTTCTTCGTGAAGGTCCAATGAGAAACAGAAAAAAATCTTTTATACACTGACATTGTTGTTTGAGTAACTACTAAATTTGAATAACATATAATAGGTGTGTACTTAAGATATATTCTCTATTCTCAAGTAGCTAATAAATTTGTTTAAGAAAGTGAGGAGTTTATTTGATAGGATTTTTAATTGATTGAGTTAAGACAGTTTGTTAGATATCAAAGCACGGGCAAGGAGAAAATTAATAAGAGTTGAAAGAAAAATACCTTGATTTTCCTTAGAGAAAAGGAATAGGTGTTTGACTGCTTGCAGTTGTATATGTAGCAGAGGATGGCCTAGTCAGCCATCAATGGGAGGAGAGACCCTTGGTCTTGCGAAGATTATATGCCCCAGTACAGGGGAATGCCAGGGTCAGAAAACTGCATTGGGGGGTTTGGGGAGCAGGGCAGGGGGAGTGTATAGGGGAATTTCAGGGAGGAAACTAGGAAAGGGGATAGCATTTGAAATGTAAATGAAGAAAATATCTAATAAAAAATTAACATTTAAAAAAAAGATCAAGAATGGGAAAAAATTGAAAAGAAAAGAAAAAAGAAGAGAAAAGAAAACATGTTTTTACTAATGGCATATTGATATGGACTGAAAATTTATTTGTTTTACAGTTTAATTCATGGTTTGACATTCTAATTCCCAATGTAATGGTTATAAATGGAAAGACCTTTGGAAGAAAATGAGTAATAAGGCTATGAATGTAGAGAGTGGCCATCCATGATGAGTTTGATTCTCTTACATGAAGTAAAGGATACTAACAGGTCTCTGTCCATTCCTCCCTCTCAACTTTCTCTTTTCCTCCAGCTGTTGGCACTCCACAAAAGCATCTGTCTGAAATACAGAGCTCATCATGTGATATCTTGACATTAGGACTTACCATCTTCAAAACCTCAAAAGCAAGAGCCAAAAATATTTGCTGCTTAAACAGCCTGGAATCTGAGTTAACTCATTTTGATATCAATAACTACATAAAATATTTCTGATAGGAAAGGGAGGTGGCATATACTGGTACTCCATTTTTATTTCAGGACTTATACAAGTCTACCAGCATTATTGGTTTATATACTGGAAATAAAGGTTTAGGCAGTGGGCCATTTAGGATTTTCAGTAAGTTGATTTTTATATGAAACAAAAGAGGGGAGCTTGTTATGGATTGTACAGAGTACAATTGGACAGAGCAGGAAGGAAGAAAAGGAAAGCATTTAAGTTACAAACTTAAAGCATTTACTTCTGATAGATAAAAATGACTATGCGCAAATTCTTCTGGAAGTTAAACATATATCAAGAGTTATTGAGCAGGGCGGAGGTGGTGCAGGGCTTTAATCCCAGCACTTAGGAGGCAGAGGCAGGCGGATTTCTGAGTTCCAGGCCAGCCTGGTCTACAAAGTGAGTTCCAGGACAGCCAAGGTTACCCACAGAAACTCTGTCAAAACAAAACAAAACAAAACAAAACAAAACAAAACAAAACAAAAACCAAACCAAACAAAAACAAAAACAAACAACAACAACAACAAAAAAAAAACGAAAAAAAGTTATTGAACATAGCATATAATTTCTTCTACCAGGGAAAACAAGCTGAACTATGAGGAAGTTGTTAGACATATTTATGGTTGCTACCACAATAAGAAGAGGTGTATATTACACAAGAAAAAGAAAAGAAATGTAGTATTTGCACAAATTTTACAGAACTATTATTCCAATTTTGCAGAATATAAAGTTAGGACCTATAGATATGGAGCTTGAGTGATAGAAAAGTTTACAACATATATTAGTCTTGCAGAAGACCCAGGTTTAATTCCCATCACCCACATGATGGCTCACAAACATCTGGAACTCCATTTCCAGGAGATGCTATGCTGTCATCTGACCTCTGCAGATGCCAAACACACATGTGGTACATATGCATACATTTATGCAAAACATTTATATACAAAAATGAAATATATATATATATATATATATATATATATATATATATATATATTTAGAATATATATATATATTTAGAAAAACATACATATTTTGACAAGTTTGAAGTGAAATTTCAAATTATTATCCACATTCTTGGCCCTCATAGTTAATTAACTTTCTCCTAAAACAAATTTAATGCCTTTGCTAATGATGAAAACCTTAATAAAATGGTAAAAATAAAAACATGAAAATTCTGTTGAAGGAATACATTTTCTAGTTGAAAGTATATGTTTTCTAGTACTGCTTTTATCTAAATATCCTGGGTTCCACTTCTTATAAAAACACCAGTCTCCCTTGTGATTGCTGAAGCCCTCTCTTTTCAGGTTTGTTCAAGAAAGCCAGGGCTCCATCTTCTATGGTCATCTTTTTATGTCTACTTACTCTTTCAATAGTTTCACCTAACTTCTAGAATTAAATAGCAGTGTATTGTCCATGTCACAGTTGGGTTGCCAACTCCATGTTCACAGCTCCACTTGAAGGATTTACTGGGACCACAGACCCTCCAGGGCTCTAAACTCTACTTTCAGCTTCTCGGTCTTAAACACACCATGTTTATCTACTCATAGACTGATGAGCATTTGGATTTTTTTCAGTGTTTCTCAATTGTTGGTACTGCAATGAACACTAATGTGCAACTGCACATGTGAATGCCCCTTTCCATTAATTTTGTATATGCAGTTAGGACTACAATTATTGGTCTATATCATGATCGCACTCATAATTTTAAAATCAAGACCATATAAATTGCTACTAGTGGGTTCTTAGTTTTCTATTGTTATGATTTAAAAAAGAAACTATAAACAAAGGCAACTTACAAAAGGCAAAAGATATTTGGGGCTTTAAATTTCAGAGAGAGTCCATGATTAACATAGCAGGAAACATGGAAACAGAAAGATGGGAACAGCACCTGCAGTGTTAGCTGAAAGCTCATAACTTCAGATCCAAATAATATGCACAGAGAGCTATCTGGTAATAACATTGGCTCTTGAATCCTAAAAGTGTGCCCTCAGTTATATACCTCCTTCAACAAGGTCACACTTTCCATTCCAAGAGTGCCACTACCTGGTAATCAGTTATTCAAATATATAAATCACAGGAGTCATTCTCACTCAAACCTCACAAATGAATATCTTTTTGTTTGATTCATAATATATATTTCATTCATTTTAATGCTGTGGTTGAGATTTAAATTTTGAGTAGATTGTAGATAGTTGGGTCTTGCTATATACACTCTAACTCTGCACTTACTGACTTTAAAATGTTTATGTCTTTTATTGTTTCATGAAACTATTAATTTTTCATGTTTTATTATTTCTGTTCCTTTTTGTTTGTATCCATCATGTTCAAGTTGTTTAAGTTTATTGCATGTCTACTATACTGATAGCACCATCCACGGAATTTTGATTGTGTTCCTTTTTATTTATTTTTTTTGTGAGTTTCTATAATTCCACTTGTTGCTTTTAGCTAGCGATTAGTTTTATCTAAAAACGATCTAGATAGTTTTATATATTGTACTCATAATTTTTTAAATTGCATAAATATGATTTTGGTCACAGGTTAATTTTTTGTCCAATATTTTTGTCATTTCTAATACATTTCAATATATTTAAATTGACATAAGCCACATTTCTTGGTCTTTAAGTATTTAGTTATATTTACTAGATAGTTTTTTTGTTTCTAAAATTGATTAGATTATCTGGTGGTGAGTTAAGATGTTTGTGTTGTGGGAAATGATTGAAGGACCCATAGGAGATAAAAACTCCACAATAAAACCTGGGTGGTGGTGGCGTATGCCTTTAATCCCAGCACTTGGGAAGCAGAGGCAGGCAGATTTCTGAGTTTGAGGCCAACCTGGTCTACAGAGTGAGTTCCAAGACAGCCAAGGCTATACAAAGAAACCCTGTCTCGGGGGGGGGGGGGAAGCCTTTTAATTTGAATAAAGGGAATTTTTGAGATTTGGCCTATTGCTATGTATTGCAAAGTTAAATTCTCTATGTGAAGGTCTAGGCAGGCAAGATTTGAGTTACCTGGTTAGGGATGGAGTGAGAGAGGAGGAAAGAAGAGAAACCAGATAAGGAGAACAAAGAAGAGGAGAGGAGAAAACCACCCTAAAATGAGATGAACCCATGAGCTCATGGCCAGGAGAAACTACAAGTATCTGGGGTACACCACTGGGGAGCTAGTCAGGCCAAAAGTTAGAAAAATAGATTAGGGGTTACCCTCAGTACTTGAGAAAGCCAAATAAAATAACCATAGTCTGAGTCTCATTTATTTGTAAAATAGTAGGGCATAAGCCTAAATTGGTTCTACCACACCCACCCTTCCTTCCTTTCTCTCCCTCACACACACACAACAAACTATTGTTTAATATTTAATAGTCTAAAGATGTATTTCCTACTTGATTTTATGGTACAATGTTAAATCCAGTTATTTCCTTACTGAATGACAACTTGTAAACCAGTATAAATATTTAAGTGAAAACTATGCAAAGTTTTATATCATTTCTAATCAGTTTTCTGGTTTCCTAATATCTATGAGCTATTTTATTAATTTACCCATAAATTAAAGTAGATTATTTCCATTTAACATAAGGAAAGTCATCAATATATTTTGGGTACAATTTAAACATTTTTCTTAGTTTAATTACTTATTCATTTTACATCCCAATCCCAGCTCCTCCCTTTTCCCCGTCTCCACCTCACAGAGCTCCTCGCTGTCCCCTTTCCACCTCTCCTCTGATAAAAAGGGGGCTCCTTCTTATTATTTATTAGAGTAAAATAAATACTTTGAGCTGAGAATTCTGTCCCCATGAGCATTACATGTCCTCAAGCTCTTGTTTCTTCTTTTGACTACTGTGGCTAAGAGACACGTCACATACACAATGAAAATAAGATCCCTGGAAATTCTCAAGAATTCTTTATGTACTGAGCACAGTTTTCTGGTTGGTTCTTTCAGTCTTCTCTATACTATTGAAAATCAAGTCCAGAAACCATTATATATATATATATATATATATATATATATATATATATATATATATATTCCATATTCTTCTCCCCACACTCAAGCTATGGGTGGTGATGAGACTTAACAAGTCTCCTCTGTACCAGAAAGAAAGAAGAGAGAATTTGCAAGGTAAATTGTTCTTTTGAAATAAAGTCTCAGTATGTAGCCCTGGCTGGCCTGGAACTCTCTACGTAGACTAGGATGGCCTTGATCTCACAAAGGTCTAGCTCTCTCTGTCTCTCCAGGGTTGAGATTAGAGGCTGTGTGCCATATGTAATGTAATGATGTTTAGAAAAATATTTTTCTTATAATGTTAGATTCCTTGAATTCACTTTCTAAGACCAGACAAACATCTACATTCCTTTCTCTCATTTCCATAAATTTTTATATTTACAAAAATGATTTCATGTTAAATTACATTTGATATTTTGGGACCTTTCTGCTCTCATGCCTTCTTATTACTAATCTTGACCATTCCTCCCACCTCAATTTTCATTGCTACCTTGGAAATTTTAATTCATTTATTTCCCTTTTGTGGTAACCTAAAAGCCTCATCTTCTACTTGCTAACTGTGTGACACTTATGATAAGTTTTTTCTTTAAAATAAATTGAGGTTTTGAAAGCCTGCAGTAAGGTAACTTATTACCTTTTCAATGTTACCCTTTGCTCAGCTCCTGTAAGCCTGTCTTTAATTGCAAATGACTTTAATTATAGACCACTCATTAAAATGAAGAACATAATGAAATATGAAACCTGGTGTTGGCATATGTGAATTCACAAGTTAACTAGTGTAAAATAATAAGCAGGTTTCTAATGTAACAGGAAAATGTAACAATGAGCCATATAAGCAGGTGCACCTCAATGACCCCTAAACAAATATTGTGAGACACGTTGCTCAATATTAATTTATGCTTTGCGTAGCTCATTGAATGGTAGAAAGGCCCAGGAAAAAAGTTCTCATACCATAGACTACCTTCAAGAAGAATCCAAAACTGGATTATTTAGCCCCAGAAAGTCACAAGGAATATGTTGAAGATATTTGGCTTAGACTTCTAATTTCACATAATTATCATCAACCTTTATTTTTGTATATGAGTAATTGTTACCCAAAATGGAATAAGGATTTGTATCAAATTTCACTATTTTCAAAAAGAAATCACAGGGCCAATTATCCATATATGCTATGATTCATTTGAGAATTATATTATGCATATTTATGATTGACTATGCTATTTTGTATGGATAATATACTGCACAGACAATACAAAATACTGAGATTCAGCACTTTAATTTTTTCCAGTTTTTCATGTGTGTATGGTACTCATGCATATATGAATGTGTATAGATGCACATGTGTATGGGCCCATGTGTGCATGTGCACATGTGTATGTTCATTTGGAAACCTGAGATTGCTGTCAAGAATCATCCATGATTCATTGAGAGTCTACCAATTGAGCTTAAGAGATCCTCTTCTGAGAACAGGATTGCAGATGAGTCCCTAAGCCAACCCAGCTTATTTGGATTTTTTTTTTTTTTTTTTTTTTTTTTTTTTTTTTTTTTTTTTTTTTTTTTTTTTTTTTTTTTTTTTTTTTTTTTTTTAGGATTCCCAACTCAGTCCTTATGCATAGAGCCATCTCCTCAGCAACATATGATTATCTTTAAAGAATGTTTCATTTAATTATCTATCTATGCTTAGTTGATTTACCAGTTACTCATGTAGTGGTTGTTATTATCACTTATGCTAGCGCCCCAATGTTCCTAGGTGTGTGCAGAACTCCTTAGCCTTTGGTTGTGCGCTGTCTTCATTGTAATCATTCTTATTTAGGGATTTGTTTACATTCGAGGCATAGAAAGTTTTTCCAGGCTTCTTTTGAATACTTACCATCTCAGCCATAGAGCTAGGCTTTCTCTGTGATTTCCTGACCCTTTTATGGGACCAAAGGGCTTAGGATACAAAAATCCATGTGATGACAGGTGCAGCACAGTTAGGTATTTTTAGAAAGATGCCTGTGGTGTATCTACTGAGCATGTTACATGAATCTAATCTGAGTAAGCATTGCTCAAACCGAAGCTGAGAACCATTTCACAAAATAAATACCTCACATTCTTCAAAACTGCTAAGGTCACTCAAGGAAGAAAAGACTTGGGGAAGCAGAGAAACAGTAAATAAAGGCAAGGTAATCTTGAGTAATCCTGCCAAGGGGGAGGGGGGGGAAGGGGAGGTGGAGAAACCAACAGTACATTGTTATTTTGAATAAAGCATGATTAGTAATTTCATTCAAAGTAGAAAGAGGCAGTTTTCATGTGAAATGCAGAATAACAAAGTAAAAATTGCTTACTGTATGGAATTCCCTGACAGTCTGTCATTATCCAGTAAATGCCAGAACTCTACGTGTTTGTGTGTGTGTGTGTGTGTGTGTGTGTGTGTGTGTGCACAGTATGCATGTGAGGATGTAGATGTATATCCCCATTAGTACTCATGCAGAGGCCAGATCAGGATATCAAGTCTTCTCTATTATTCACTACCTTAAGACAAATTCTTGAGACAAGTTCTCAGTGAACTCAAAGTTCACATTTTACTAGGCTGCCTGACTAGAATGATCTTGGGGTCCACTCGATTTTTGTGCTCAATGCTGAGGTTATAGGCACTCACAGTTCTATCTATTCTTCTTCCATGGGTACTGTAAATTTGAACTATGCATCTCACGATTGCAAAGCAAGTACTATTACTCACAGAACCATTTTATCCTAGTCCTTTAATAGTTTTAATAAAATAATACAAGTTTAATCCCTAGTCCTTTCAAATATTAGCTAGCTACTTTATTGTTAGGAGGCCACTTAGTTACACTGATTCTCATATGCATGGTAATTATGTGGATATGATTTTGAAAAGTGAGATGACATTTAAAATAGGAGTCAATATTTAGTCTTAATTCTGGTATCTGTAAAATATCTCCCTTGTGATTTTGCTACTCTGTACAACATATGTTATTTAATATATGTATCAATATAATATATTGACATATTGATAAAGATACCATTGTCATTCTCTCCATAACTTTGCATAACAAATCATGACACTGGAGCACAGAGATTGGCTCAATGATGTTTGCTGAGAGAATAATAAACATAGATATCTAGGAAAGGTTGCTATATTTGACTTCCAAGTTTCCCATTATACTATTTTAGAAGTCAACAATTTACTCTGTTTTTTTTCCTTATTGCTGATAACACCATGAACACTGTCCTGAATTATATTTTGGGGTCAGTGGAAAAAGCATACTTAGTGGTGAACTGTCACCACTCTAGATGCAGTGGGACCTGGGAGTATGGAGCTAATAAATGAGGCAGATTAAAGTATCAAGCTGCTCGGCTACATCATGTGAATGTATATCTCTGATTAGTCAATGGTTAAGTTTATACCAGCAGAGAGCTAAATGCTGGCAGGATCTTGGCATTGTTATTTTTATGGACCATCATCTCATATTTTGTAAATATTCATCCTTCCTCACTAGCCGAGAGTCTATCTAGATTTGTATCAGATTGGCTATAATAAAGAGCTGTTAGCCAATATCTGTGCAGGAAGTAAAGGGCAGAACTTCTAAGAGAAAGAGTGATACTGGGAGAAGAAATGAGGCTGGAGAGATCACCAGAGGCACAGAAGTGAACCGACAGTCCAGACCAGAACAGAGAGATAGATCTAGCCACGTGGTGGTACATAAGGCCAGGAATAGTTGGGTTAAATTAGATAGTTAGCCGCAAAGCTGCCTGAACTATATAACCTAAGCTTTAAAATATCAAAAAGCTTCTCTGTACATAATAATGTATATCTCTGGTGGTCAGAATAAGTCCTGCTATACATACAATAGCCAACTTTATTCATAGCATCAGACAATTAATACTATGTGGGTTAAGATAGGGCACGTGAGTAAAGTTCCCATGAGTTCAAGTCATATACAATTACAACAACAAGCTACATGAGGCAAAAATACATTTCTGCATAAATACATATGAACAAATAACAAGAGGAAATTGTAATGAATAATCTGGAGTAAACTCACTCCTATCCACTATACCTTGGAGGAGCATGAAAACACAGTGCAAGAAGACTGTTTTGAAGAAACTGAGGTCACAGATTCTAGTCTTGGTTTCTTGAAGTTTTTTCACAAGCACTCAGAATTCTTGATTTCATTCTTGGACTATATTCTGACAATGCATATCAGGTACAGTCTATGTTATCACAAGTTATCACAGACCTGATGACTTTAAACAACAACGATACATATTCATTTTGCTATATTTTTTGAGTCCAGAAACACAAGATTAAAAAGTTTTCACAGTTTTTTTGCAAAGCTTCAGAAAGAGTGTTTTATGTACTGCACTCCTAACTGATAAGAGCTTCAACCAATCCTTGTTGTTAACTCAGTCTCTGTCTTGACCTTCACATGAATTTTTTTCTCTGTGTCTACATGTTTATGTAAAATGATGTCATTTGACATAGAATACTTTTAAGAAGTAAAATATGAGGCCCCCTGGTCTTACAAACTTTATATGCCCCAGTACAGGGGAATGCCAGGGCCAGGAAGTGGGAGTGGGCGGGTGGGTGATCAGGGCAGGGGGAGTGTATAGGGAACTTTCGGAATAGCATTTGAAATGTAAATAAAGAAAATATCTAATAAAAAAAAGAAGTAAAAGATGAGTTCTCTCATTTTCTGGTTAGAAGAAGAGTTTATTTTTATGAACTAGTGTAACCAACCTGTCTGCAAACCTTTTATCTTTTAGTCTCAGAATCTCCATGATAGGAAGTACATATATCCAGAAATGACAGTATTGACCTATGTTGAGCTGGAATATAAAAAGATTTCTGGCTGTTTGATAAAAAGCCAGCATTCCTCAAAAATTTGTGAAATAGGTTCCTACCTCACAAAAGGAATCACATTCCTTACCTCTAGCAGAAGGTATATATGGCTCTCCATTAACAAACACCAGTGGTTCCATATTGAACCTGGTGCTGGTCTCAAGGTTTCTGCAGTCCCTATTCACAAGTACCCATCATATACTTCAAAACACACACACACACACACACACACACACACACACACTTGGCACCCTGGCACTTTTCCTCAGATCTTGGTCTGCTTATAAAGGCAAGGTGAGTGGCTCTTCCTTTACTCTGCCCCTCTGTGCCCTACCCTACTCTTCTCTTCTGCCCCCTTTTTTTGCTATCTCCACTAGTCTCACTTACTATTCTCTACTATTCTTGCTTCTTTAGTGCTGTCATATGCAATGTGTTCCTTTTTCTTTCAGATCTGGACTCCAGATGTTGTTGGATGTTCTCTCTCTCTCTCTCTCTCTCTCTCTCTCTCTCTCTCTCTCTCTCTCCTCTCTCTTACAATAAAAACATTACCCATTAACCATGGTGTGGCCATTTAAATTCTTTCCTGCCCTCTCAGATCAGATATACTCCATTTTTGCTGGTCTTAGCTTTATTTTTAAAGGGAGAATAAATCAAATGTAAAACAGCATTTCCAAAAGTACACATGTTCATTCACACATTCATATCCACATCTTTCAAAACAAGCACGTTCATAATCTTAATTTTCAGTGAACAATGAATTCAGAAATTAAAAATGCAAAACTAAATTAGTGAAAGGTTTCTTGCTCAGTTCTTTCAGATTCTAAAGGCAATGGTTGGTCTTAAGTTCTTGAGAGATTATTCTATTTTAATTCTCCACAGGAGAATGATTTTGTGGTTATAAAAATCATATCAGAGATCTCAACACCCTCATTTCTCTACTTTAATTGCTCTACAGAACTAATGGCTCCATAGATCCTCCTCAGCCTTTCCTCTTATATAGTGGATTTCTAAAACATCTTAAAACACTTTTCAACCTGACAAAGCCTGTCCAACAAAGGCTCAACAAAGATAAAGTCCATCAGAAAATGGCTCAAAAGAGTCAAAACAACAAACAGGAAAGTGAAACAAAGATAAAAACTTACACATAGATGAGAAACTTATCAAAGACCCCAAATTCTTGAGAATCCAAACAAAAGTCTAAATACTCATTTTTCTTCTTCACCAAATAGAATAAAAAAAGCAGCTGATGCTAGTAAAAATGGAAAGAGGGAAAACACCTCAGAAATAGATGTTTTTACTTTTACTTTGTTGCAATATCCATCATTTCTTTTCATTCAAAACCGTCTTCCTGCTGCTGATAGACCCTTTAGCATATGTTTTTCAATCACTTTGTGTTTGGCACATTGTTAGCAAATTTGTGGTCATACTCTATACTTAAGCAGTCCAAGTTTTGCCATAGTTCTTTAAAAAAAAATCAATCAAAGTTGTAAAGGTAATAATAAAAAGCAATAATATGAGGATGTATTTAGTGTGGCTACATTGGACAGAGGCATAAGCAGATCCAATGACTACCTGCCTAAATCCATCCAGAGTAATGCATATCTATGCAGTCCTGGTCAAGGTGTAGCCCCTCCCATCGTTGACTCATCATTGTCTGGGCTCCAGTCTCTCCAGTAAGCTGGTATGACAAATTGAATGATGTCTGTTTGAAATTTCTTTCTGGGAGGCAAGCTGCATAAGTAACCGACTGAGGCTTTAAAGGGAAAGCTAGTGTGAAACCAACAAGAGAAAGTTGCTTGTTTTAGTACCTCTGAAAGTAACTAAGACTGAGAGAACACAGTTCTTATGCACAGCTAACTGGCACAAACAAATGTGTTCTAAACTTAATCCTGCTTCAACTATTTATGATATTTGTTTCAGTCATAGGCATATGTTTCCTCAAGATTAAGTTGTTAAAACAGAAGTTAGGGAGTAAACCACCTGGCAAAGATGAAGCTATTTTTAAAAGACACCTGAACACACACCCATACAGACACTCATACACACACACACACACACACACACACACACACACACACACGGGGAGAGAGAGAGAGAGAGAGAGAGACAGAGACAGAGACAGAGACAGAGAGACAGAAAGAGACAGACGGGGGAGGGGGATGGAAAGGGAATGGTTAGTTGATGGGTTTTTGTTGATGATGATGTTACTGATTGTTAACTTGACACTAACTAGCTATTTCAGAGGAGAGGAGAAAATGTGCTCAACAGATTGGATGAAAGGTTCTAAAAGTCAGAGGTGGTGATTGACTTCAAGCAAGTAGTATTTTATCAGCACAACAAGGTAGTTGTGCATATGAATGCACAGTGATTGTGGAAGCATACTCAAGACTTATATAAATTCAAGCTGGACAAATTCCCATTATGGGAAAGGGAAGGATAATATATGAAGTGTAGGCACTAGCTGAAAAGTTGCTGGACTTTGATGGCTGCTTGGGAGAGGGAGACTGAATTAGAAGGATTGCAAGTTTGAGAGCAGCTTAGGCTATGTAGTAAATATGAGGTGATATTCTCTTCTAAAGATAAGAAAAAGTCGGAGGGGCAAGAGTGAGAGAGCAAGAGAAAAAACATAGAGAGCAAAAGTGTGTGTGAGAGAAACAGAAAGAGTGGAAGTGTTTAAGAAACAGAGAGTAGGTGTGAGAGAGACAGAGAGAGAAAGGTAGAGATAGAGAGAAAATAAAAAGAAGAGAGGCAGAGGAAAGAAGAAAGTTCAAAGAACAAGCAAGAAGAAAGGAAGAAAGGAGCTTCACCCTAACTGAAAGTGTTGACACTCATTCAATAATTACGTTAATAATTATAAGTTAATAATAGTAACAGAGCAAGACACTAGAAAGGGATAACTTTACTTTTCCACTCAGACCTTTTATGGGTCAGAGGAGAGACTGATAATCATATATATTTTCATGGCTTATGTGCTTATACTTTTAGTCATCATTTATATTATTATAATCATGAGCTTTCAAATACTTTATTTACTCTTTTAATACTATAAAAATAAATTATGTGACATATGCCTTGTAAAGTATTATTAATAAGTCTACCCTCACTTTAAAATGCAACTTTGATATCTTGACAGGACCCTGCCAGATGAATCTCCCCAAATGTCCTTTGTATACCCAAATTTCAGTCCCAAGATCTACTTCCAGGTTCCACACACAATACCCCCACATACTATCATCTCATAATTCCCACAACCTACAGGGTTTGGACAAGAGGCACATCTAGAGTAAGTAGCAGTTCTTCAACAGGGCTTAAGACTTGCTCAACAGGAGGGAAGTCATGCCCTTTACTAAAAACCTATCCAAATACCTGGGGCAGGTAATCAGGAGAACCTACAACTGCCACCTTAAAAAGTCAGCATAATGCCTAAGTACTTGTCTTTATTCTCACAAATACTTGTAGCTCTTTGCCTCTCATCAAAGAACCTTTGTTGCAACAGAGACTATTACAGAAACCACAACTGGTCAAATACAGAGAACAAGTGATTATGAAGATTCCCACCCCAAGCTATAACACAACTCTGGCACCTAAGGTTCAGGAAAAAAAAAAAAAAAAAAAAAAAAAAAAAAAAAAAAAAAAAAAAAAAAAAAAAAAAAAAAAAAAAAAAAAAAAAAAAAAAAATATATATATATATATATATATATATATATATATATATATATATCGCTAAACAAGTTGAACAGGCTATATTTATATACTTAGACATTTATGTATATGTATATCAACAACAAGTAAAGAAAAATAAACTATAATTTTGAATGGAAGCAAAGAGTAGGGAGATACATGGAAGGGGTTGGAGAAAAAAAAGAGAGGAAAAAAGAGAGAAAAAAATAATTTAATGATATTTTACTAATATTCTTTACAGAGAAGGGAACAGTAAAAGAAGGAAAGACTTTTTAAAATGCAACTATGTCCTCTTAGTATTCATAAATTTAATTTGAAACAATGTATCACTGTCATCCAGCTCTGTACAGAGTAGCAAAGCATCCGGAGTATAAGAGGAACAAATCTTACTGTGTTTGAAAACAGGACACACCTCCAATGCTGAAGATCCCTGCCATATCTTGTCTGTACAGCAGTCTGCAGCAAAGAACAGAAATCCTTTGGCAGGAGGGGGCATGATTAAGTGGCTTGGTTCAGGAATAGTGATTGGGTTGATATGAGGAGACACCTGCATAGATAGTACCCCATGCATGATTTACTGACTGAAGCTTACAGACAATGGAATGTCTTTTGTCAGTATCTAATAATGTTTCCTGTGGTCTCTCTCTAGTCTGAATCAATCCATTCTTAGGAAGACACAGAAGTTCAAGTTCACTGTTCTTTCAGTCACAATCAGCAGGGTCCCTCTCCTTGAACATCACAGACATTTCTAACAAATAATTTTTAAATATTCTAAACAGAAAAGTAATTTTGGAATGATTGGATTCTGATAAAATAATAATAATGCTATAATTATTATTATTATTACATATTATAAAATTTATTATTTTGTATATCACTACTTGCATGGTGCCATCACAGATTTTTTACTTCCATCTATCTTATGAATACCACCTATATTCTATCATTTTTATATTTTCACCCAATAGTGAATAACTGCAGAAAATCTCCGTGATATGAATGTTGAAGAAAATAATACAAAAATAGTATGTATAGTATGATACCAAGTGTGGAAAAGAGTGATTTTTCACACCTCCTAATCCAAATGTGCATTCTATGCAGTCATAACGTACATACACATACATACAAACCCACAGAAATGTCACCACAAAAGGTACAGTGCATATTTTGTGACTACCTCTGACTTTGGATCTTGTTGGCTCCTTAATCTTTTTTTCTTAAATTCATTGTATTTATTAAATTATCTAACAGACAAACATTACTTTTAATTATAGAGAATGAGTACAGGGTGGCGGTTTAAAGAGCTATTTAAGAAAACATCCTCAAGATGATGGAGAGTAAATGGTAGGACTTAGCAACACGTCTTAACACAGGGGAAGTCGAGGCTAGGTCATTTATGGTTGTCTATGCTCAGAACTTTTGTTGTTCCTTAGCTCAATTTTTTCTCGGCCACCTTCTTTTTTATGAACTTGCCGTCAGGAGAAGGAAGAATAGCCCATTCACTTAATGATGAAAAATCGCTGCTTTGGTCCTTACCTGGGAGGCTGCTGTAACTTGGGTCTGCCTTTTGTGTGTGCCCGTGGGCAGCAGGCATGAATTCTCCTGGTAGCTGGATGCTGGCGGGGCTCCCGTTTGGCGTGTGTCTGACATTGTCTGGGGAACACTTTGTGCCTGCTGAGGCACACTCCTCTCCCAGGGCCTACCGCTAAGAAAACAAAAGCTCTCGGTGCCAAGGCTGCCAGCCTTATCTGTAAATCACTTCTCTTTTTTGTCTCTTCAAGGGTACGCCGACCTTAGTACCGAGCTTGGGCAGGCAGCTCATCAATTTTTTACTGACAACTTAAAAGATCAAAGGGATTTGGCTTTCGTAGTCCTGGACTCTTCCAGGTTTTGTGAGTATCACTTTCAGCCTCTCGGTCATGAGCACCTCCAAGAACGTGGGTGTGCAGCGCATGCTGACTCGTGTGACTGTATTCACAGCCACCTGTAAATGATTATTCATTTAAAATATTTGTAAGAATTCTGCTTGATTGTTTTGAGAAATCTCAACTTCAACAACATTAGTACATTTAAGCTCATTAGTATTTACTATGTGAAAATATCAACCAAACAATTAAGGAAGATAATAGGGCTTACTCTCTGACTTTTCCTTTTAGTGTTTTTACATTTAGAAAAGGCAATAATGCAGAGGGAAAAAAAAGTCACTGAAGCGAGGCAAGCTTGTTTGTGGCTAAAGAGAGTAAAACCTTTACTTGAATCTCCTAATGCCTTAGTACCATACACCAAATCTGTCAGAAACAGACGTCTTTTTCATACACAGTGTATGGAAGAATACAATCTACACAAATGTAAGCATATTAATAATCTCATCAGTAAAAAAAAAATCATTAGACATGTTATTCAGAACCATCATCACAGCCAGAGATTAGTAGTGATTTTTATCATCTTCGCTATTTGAATTTAAAATTTTTTCAATGTAAGCAGTTGCTATCTTCCTGATGGCAGTTCCCCAGCACACACACACACTTGTCAACATGTATGTAGCACTGTGCTGGGCATGTCACACGAATGAGCTCTGTTGTCCATCCTTATAGCCAACCTCAGGAATCAGTTTGTATAAAAAGTACTGAATATAATAGAGTCCAGAGTCAGGACTTAGTCAAAATAATTCATTTTCTTCAAGAATTATTCTTAAGAAATATGTCAGGATAATGTCATTTTAGTGTCATTTGAGAGAGGAGTCAACGTTTCTAAGAAGCGTTGTAATTCTCTTAAGCAGAGGTTTCCTCTTCTGAGACAGTCTAGACTGCTTGCAGGTCACTGACCAGGAACATTTACCCCACAGGGTTCACAAAGAGGAAACAAAGTGGCTACTTTAAAAATCTGCATGAATAACCAGTCTGAAAATAATTAACTACAGTTGTTCCCGCTAAATGTTACATGAAAGATTCCAAAATGACCAGCTAAAGTGGAGGGATGTTGATCATTTCAGACTTTTTATTTGTCAGTAAGATGCACTTTACCATCTCTGACCTGCTGTCTGACGCATGGCCCAAATCATACTTTAACAGGAATAGAAATCTAGTGGCTTATTGGGCCCCAAGCAAGTAGTCAACTTTATTAATTGACACTGCAGAGTGACTGTCCCTCACACAGACCTGTGCAGGTTTTGTCTGAGACACGAAGTGATGAGATTCTGGGCATTGAATTCTTCTCAGCCTCATGTTTTGCAGCAAAGAATTTAGAGACAGCTCCAGAGATGTCTTATTTCCCCAAAGTTAAAATCCAGATACCTCTCTGGATGGTTTTCTGAAGCTCTTCTTGAGTTTACAGTCCAAGGTTTGCCCCCAGGATTACAAGATCTGTGTACAGTTCTTTAGTGATATTTGTCTCAACAACCCATGCCTTCATAATGCTTTCTGAGGTGGTATAAGCTCAAATTTAATTGCATGTTGTCAAATAGTATCTAATTCAGTATCTAGTAATGTCTATGGGTAGAATTTTACACAAAGTCAGGAGAGGGGGATAACATTGTTTAACTAATGAGGAATCCGAGACTCAGTGAAATCAAAGATCTCTACCCAAATCCATATGGGTCAGACCCACATTTCTCCTATTCTTCATGAATGCTTGATCTCAAATATGGACAGTTATGCTATTGCTGATGTCTGACTGCTACCAGTTCATATTCAGAGTGTTTATTGGTCACCTAGTGTAAATTCATATTGTAAACCCTTATGCCATTTCACAAGGTTCATCCATCCATTAGAAAGCACTGCAGTTCACTTCTTATGAAGGAGGTTTCTTACTGACTTTTACCAGAGTTTCCTAATACCATTATGTCAGCAAAAGTCTATCTATTAAAACTCCTCTTTAGTTTCATTCACTGTTGCCATACTGAACAACTTTTTTGCTCCAGAAGAACAGGGGAAAAAGTTTATTATGAAGTTCAGTTGTGACTCACTTACCTTGATTCTCCCAATTCAGTTGTGAATCAATCATCCTGTGGATTATTCCAATATTTAATAATTTCTCAAAGAGAACTCATGTGAATGGAAAACAGATATCTTGGTGGAACTATAATAATAATAATAATAATAATAATAATAATAATAATAATAATAATAATAGCAGAAAAATGGTCTCATGCCTTCACTTGTGTCTTCTCAGAAAAAAAAAAAGACAATAATATTTGAGCAATTCCATTATTGATTGCAAAATATACCAGTAGATGGTGCTGTGCATTAGCAAACATCCAGTCCTAGAACTGCCAGGACTCCTGGGAACCATTCCCTGAGGAAATGAGAACAAGATAGCATTACCCCCAAGGAAGCAATATTGAATAGCTGATACAGTAAAAAGGCACACCTGTGTGATTAGGAACATCAAATTATTAATTTTTACATAAAGCCTGTGAAAAATGCCTTACTTATGACTGTTATAATAAATTTGGCTACACAAATCTAACAAAAATTCTCTGCAGCCCAGTGAGCAGTGAGTTCATACAGGAAAATGTTTGCATCCTCTGGACATCTACATAGCTTGGCAAGTGTTACAGGAATGTCTAGGTAGTTCCAGCCCGATTGCTGCTGTCTAGGTCTGAATTAAGTACCAGCTCTCACATTCAGCAATTCCTGCTTCACAAGCTCTCCTCCAAAACCACACGTCTATGAACTGTATGTATTCTGACAATCTCAGCTACCTTATGTTTTAATTTGTTTTTTCTCTTGATACCTGTGGGACAATAAAAATACTTCAGTTGTTGCAATGGGCATGGTGGCTCACTCTTCTAATCCCAACATTCAGGAGGCAGAGACAGGCAGAGCTCTGTGATTTCCTGGTCTGCATATGGAGTTCCAGGGCAGGCAGGGTTACATAGTAAGTTCCTTTTCCAGAACAAGATTTATGTCAATACTACTCATACTTGGCTTTGTGCTCAATACAGGTCTACTGACTGGTTAATTAGTGACACACATTATTCTGAGTTTTCTACACACTCAATCGCCCATTTCGAAACGAAAATTATACTGGCCAATGTGTAAAAAGCAAATTTTATTTGTCTTGAGGTCAATGGGGCTAGCATGCTGCAGTTCTGAAAGCTGGAGCCAAACAGGAAACTACTGACAAATGACAAGTGTGGAATGATGTATCTGCTGCTACTCGGAGAGTATGGAGATCAAAGCATCAAGGAGGACCAGCAAGACAGCTTGTGGGGGAGATGTCTGATTTAGAAGTTAAGTGAAATATCACCACCATGAAGAAATATTACTGGGAATGTAAGTTAATGTGAACACTGACAACTTTTAACATTCTTTCCTGGGAAAACAGTACATTTTAAAAAGAAACTATCAGATTGTGTCTTGGGTTGGTGGAGAATGTCACCAAGAAAGCCCAAGTTACCCCCATTTGGAAAGAAGCAGGCCATTTGATGATAATAAATTATGTATTTGCAAGTTTGGTGATGGAGATGAATTGGTTAAGCAAGCAAAGGAGAGGAAAGCTGAGCTTTCCAGATGCCTGGCTTTCTTCCTCTTTTCAGAATAATTATTGAAAGGACATATGAAGAACATGTGTTCAGTGGTACACTGACTAATTAGCCTTCACAGAGGGATTGCTCCTCTGAGATTTCTTTATGGCAGAGGGATTAACTTTTGGAGTAGATGACATCACTGTGCAGTATAAAATGATAGATCTTTGTAAATACTTTGATGTAGGAATAACTGAGAGATGGGAATAAATTAGAATGGTGGACACAGTATAGACCAAGGAGATTGCATGATGTCAGTCTCCATGGAAAAGAAAAGAGAAAGGGCAAATTTGGAAAGAAATTAGTAGAAAGTGAAAGGTGAGTTATTTTTCATTTGTAAAGTTGAGTTACAAGCCTGGGGGTGCAGTCAGTGATGTGCTCACCTTGCATGTGTGATGTCCCAAACCAATGTAAAAAATATCTCTTCAGGCTTAGTAGTATACCTTTGTAATCCCTATGGGAAGTTAAATGTTGAAGTAATGGTTTTGTGAAATATGTTAATAATTATCCATATATTATTCAAATGTTGATTTCTTAACCAGCAGAGACCTCACCTAGAGACTAGCAAAAAAGCAGAATAGTAAGGTGGGGCTGAAAGAGAGAGAGAGAGAGAGAGAGAGAGAGAGAGAGAGAGAGAGAGAGAAAAGGGAGAGAGGATCTCTCAGAAGGAGTCAGGTACAAGAGATTCAGCCAGATGGACACAAGGAAGAAGAAGCTGTCCCAGAAGGAGGGGTAACCATCCAGCCATGTGGTAGAACTTAGATTAGTATAAACGGAATAATTGAGTTATGAGCTAGTGGGAAACACTGCCTAGTTAAAAGGCCAAAACCATAAATAAATATAGTGTCTGTGTCATTATTCGTGAAATGGGGTGGGTATATAAATTCCCATGGTTATAGTTAGATACAGGACAATCCTGGGGGCTTACCCGGGGATCTCTATGACCACCAAAGCCATCAGAATACAAATCCATGTCAATCAAGAAGAAAGTCTGGTTCAACATGACTCAGTTGCCAGTGCTGGTTCAAACTTCAAGAATCTGACACCAGGCACTTTGATTTAGCCATATGTAAGTATGGAACAATTTGGAAAAAAGATTTCCTGGTGATAATTAAGTCAATCCTTTGTGTACCACAAAGCTTAAGATGTTACTACACTGAAACTCTTTGTAAAGTACATGTTACAATTTCCATAAAGATGGGTTCTATAGACTGACTATATGTGACATGTAAGGACATGGGGGAGAATCTTGTATGGTCTTGTTTATATAAATAGCACAAAAGTCACTGCGCTTTCTGGGCAGAAATCAAATTATATATTTCTCCCTTTGAAAGAACAACCCTACATGTGTAATATTCTTTGTCTCCCTCGTGTTTATCTGTGAGCACAAGAACCTCTATGTTTCCACACTTAGTGGATCACCAACATCACCAACAAGAAAAGCTCCAAGCTGGAGACAGAGTCACTCTATTTAAAAAATAAAATAAAATAAAATAAAATAAAATAAAATAAAATAAAATAAATAAAATGGAAGGGAACAAGCAGACCACTCCAGAGAGTCAATGTCAGATGCTCACCTCTCCTTCCTCTCCTCCAAATCTAATTCTCCAGTCTCATCCACACCTCTGTAGCAGACCACTGTTGCACGAAATATTTAAAAAGTGAACCCACCCACTCTCCAACCCTGTCGGGCCACAGGGCTCCCACCTGGTGTATTCAACTCTACAGTCTCTTTGCCTAACAACTCTCTGGAGGGGACCCCAAGTTCCTCTTGCTACCACACAATGCCCACACACCCCCATGGTCAGCCATCTCAATACCTAATTACCCTGTAAAATCAAATCTCTTAAAGCTTATGATTATGGTTAACCAATCTGATTTCTGTATCAATAAAACCACAATTTACAAGATACCAATGCAATAATTTCAGAGCCAATTGATAATAATAAGAGCTCATCCCAATTATTCTCACTTATGAAATCATCATGTCGGCTTCAGTCCTCTTCTTCAAATTCTTCCCTAGTCTAATTTCCAGCTTGGAGAGGCATTTGCTGTGTCCTCTCCTCACTGTCTTCGCCCACTTCCAGGGGACTAAGCAGATGCTGATGGGACATTATGCTTTCCTCCATCCTATGGATCTCACCACCACCATCATCCCTTAAATCAGGTCCATGCATAAGTATCAATCTCTAATATCTAGAAATACTTTTTTCATGGAACCCCAAGTGGCCACACATCCCAGGATTCTACAAGGATTTTCTACCAAGAAACACAAAACTGCCACACCCTCAGATGAGTCATGGAGAACAATGGAAACCAAGGAATGAAACACCTACCTAAATAGACAGTTTAGGACAAGACCAGATATCAGCCCTTGAAATTACAATTACTCGAAACCCAGGTGCCTAGATGCTAGCCTGAAATCCAATCAACAACAGCAAAGAAACGATGTCTCTACTAGAGCCAGCAACCCTAGTGTAGTAGGCTTTGAGAATTACAGCACAGCTGAAACACAAAACAAAGACCTTAAAGTAGCCTTTATGAGTATAATAGAAGTCCTTATAGAGGAAATTAGTAAATTGCTTAAAGAAATCTAAGAAAAGACCAAGAGTTGGAAGGAAATGAATAAATCAGTTGAAAGCTAAAGGCAGAAATAGAATCAACAAAACCCCAAACGAGGGAAAGCGGGCAATAGCAAATTTAGGCACTCAATAGGAAACTTAGGGCCAAAAGCTTCAACAAGAGAATTAAAGACATGAAAAATAGACTCTTCAGCATCAAAGACATGATAGGAGAAATAGTTTCTTCAGTCAAGAAAAATGTTAAAATTTAAAACAAATCCTGGAATAACACATGCAGGAAATTCAAGGCACTATGAAAATACTACATCTAAAAAAAAATTAGGAATAGGAAAATGAGAAGAAAAACAAAACAAAACAAACAAACAAAAAACAAAACAACAACAACAACAACAACAAAAACCTGTATCAATGGCCCAGAATGTTTTTCAGCAAAGTCATAGAAGACAATCCCCTTAACCTTAGAAAAGAGGGACAGCTATTGAATCAGTCATGGTTCTATAGAACAGAACTTATAGAATATATATATTCCAGAATATGGAGGGTCTACGCCACTGAATAATGTACTTTCCAGTGAGCAGAAGAGTGGTGGGGTATGCCGTCCATAGCCTACCCATGAACGGAGTTCCCTGACGCTAACAAGACGCTAAGACAAAGTCCATCTGTTCAAAGCATCTCTCCGTTTACTATATGAAAACGTTTACTTTGGGTTATATGAAGGTAGACCCCACCCCCAGCCAGTCCATGCAAGTGCCACAAGCAGTCGTAAGTCCCCAGGCACTGTGTATTGTCTCAAGGTTGTCTCAGCAGGAAGCAGGATCTGGGCAAAGCACCACCATGACAGGTAGCATGATCTGGGAAAAATGCAGAGGCAGTTAGCACAACAAAGGAAGCCAGCCTTGGCTGGAGAGCCACACCATAGGTGGCTTCAGGTGGCCTGCCTCAGTGGGGACCAGGTCTGCCCCAGCCTGAAGCAGGCTGGGGGAAGGGAGTACAGAAAAGCAGTAAGCAAAGAGAAGAAACTTTCTTCTCCTATGTCCCTTGTATAGGCTGCCAGCAGAAGGTGAGGCCCAGAGTGTTGGTGGATCTTTTCCACCTCAAAAGGTCTGAATAAACATGGTTCTTCTCATTTCAAAAGATTCAGATTAAAAGTATGTCTTTTCTTCAAATTATTGCTATTATTATTATTATTATTATTATTATTATTATTATTATTAAAGACATCTCTCACAAGTATACACAGATGACTGGCTTTTGGCTAATTCTAGATGTATTCAGGTTGAAAACCAAAATTAGTCATCACCAATCTACTCCTTTCAAAAAAATTCTATTGTTTTATGCCATATTGAATTTCTAAATGAAACAATGACCAGGCCATAATTATGCCTAACATGATATAAATATTCCATGCACAACCACAAATGCATTATATGTTTAACAAGGTCATTATTGTACCTATCATGATATAGCTATCCTTAGTACAATCATAAATGCATTATAAAATTTTACAATAGGTGGAAATATCCCTTGAGAGGTATCTCAAACAAATATGGATGACCACTGATATTCTCTTAATTGATGATATATTACATGATTTTAAGAATTAAGGAAAGAAATTTAAAAATCTGCACAATTACATTTTTAACAAAATATGGCAGAAACACCTATGTCAATTATATTCCTTATTTTTGTAACCCTCCATATGGCCTTAACTCATATTTTTATAACTACTTTCTTCTCCTATCCATTTTCTATTTTGTCCAGCCACTTTAAACACCTAAGCATGTCTTGGTTCTATTCTTGAAGGAGTAACACATACCTTCATTCTTGAAGGCTCTATATCATTTGTCATCCTGCCTCGATTAGTTGTTGTAGTTCCCCGCTGATTGTAATTACAGGACATGGTAGCACCAGAGATGCCCTAAAGGATCTCTTGCATGCCAGAAATAATCCTTCTTAACTCCATAATGAAGAAACAATCCAATTTCCCTTTGGTAGTATGGATCAATTACCAATCTTAACACCATTATTCCCTTCTTAGCCTGTTGTCTTAAGGGCATCACACTGGGATTAAGCTGGGAATTGAATTTTCACTGTTGTTCAGCCAACCTTATAATGAAGACCTTGGTTTGGTTTTTTACACATTGAATTCTGTTGCTGCTAGACAGAAGAATCTCTTCCAAGGAACACTTAGAAACTGTTAGGGTGTTTATGCACATCTAGAGCCAGTTAGTTTGATCACTGAGTTTAATGCTGCCCTATTTGTATATCAAGATGTTTAAAGTTGGTTAATTTTGTCATAGTGTACATTCCTTTTCATTGTCAATTTATTCAGAGACTCCAGGAACAACAAAACAGCATCATCATTTTTCTACCTTTTACAGAAATTCTCAAAAATTTTATATTCTGTGTAGAGTCACCAAATCCATTGCCTCTCACAATTGGTAAATCAGTATAATCAAACGCATTTGTCTCATTAAGTTTATAAAGTAGTTCACATTATCAGCTTTTAATACTCTAGGAGTGGCTTCAGTAACTCTAGGTGCTGGCAAACTGGAAAACCTATTCCAGATACTTCATTCTTATACTTCTGTTACTCTACAACCAAATCTGGTACCAAAAATGTGTAAAGGTCAGAGTTTTCTGGAGGAATATAATTGATAAACTGATATAATGAGAAAAAATTATATAGATAGATGAGATGATAGATAGATAGATAGATAGATAGATAGATAGATAGATAGATAGATAGAAGGATGGATGGATGGATGGATGGATGGATGGATGGATGGATGGATGGATGGATGGATTAAAATGATTTAGAAGCTATGACCCAACTACTCAGACAACTTTTTCTATCAAAGGAAGGCCCCCAAACATCAATGGTTGTATGCTGCACGAGGCTGGAAGTCTTAGTCATTCTTAAGCATATGTGGGAATTCTGAAAAAGTAGGTTATAATTTCAATGAAGAAATGGACATGCCAGCAAGATTGTGAATAAGGAGGCAAAGAGAGTAAACTCTTCCTTATTCTGTATTTTTTTATATAGACTGCCTGCAGAAGTGTGACCTAGATTATAGGTTGGTCTTCCCACTTCAAAAAAATCTGGATGTATCTTCTCACCTCAAACTATCTGGATTAAAAGTGCATCTTTCCACTTCAAATGATATAATTAAGGAAAATCCCTGTGGGATGGTGGATTATTGGTTCGTGGGATGTCATTTGAGATGTAAATGAATGGAATGATTAATTAAAAAATGTGTACCTAACCACTTGATTTTTAGTTAGTTCCAGACACAGTCAAGTTGATAATCAAGAATAGCCACCATACCTATCATTGTCTGTAACAAAGAAAAAAAGACCAAATAAAATAAGCAGGCCTATTAGAATAATCCCAGACTTCTAAATGAAAACCCTCAAAGTCATAAGGTCCTGGAAAGTTGTTCTACAGCTTTTAAGAGACAATGGATGCCAGCTAAGACTACTATATCTAGTAAAACTTTAAATTGCAATGGATGGAGAAAATAAGATATTCAATGATAATAACAAATTTAAGCAATATTTATCTACTTATCTGGCCCTGTAGAAAGCACTGAAATGAAAATTTCAAGCTAGAGATTAATCAAGAAAACATGAATAAATAATCCCAAACCAGCAAATCATAAGAAGGGAAATACACATATAATATCACAGATATACACACACCCCACAAAAACAAAACAGCAGGATCAACAAACATTGTTCTTTAATAACTCTTATCACCAATGGTCTCAGTTTGTAAATAAAATACATTGACCAACAGAACAGATATGAAAACAGGAACAATCCGTCTGCTACATCCAAGAAGCACACCTTAATACCAACTGTAGACATCACCACAGGGTAAAGGGATGGAAAAGATACTTCAATCAGATGGAGCTAGAAACAAGCTGGTGTAGCCATTTTGGTTGTGAGCCTAGCCTTTAATGGATGAGCCATCTCTCCAGTCCAGCTGTAGCCATTTTAATATCTGACAAAATAGATTTCAAACCAAAAGTAATCAGAAGAGATAGGGAATGACACTACATACTCAAAGGCAAAATTCAACAAGATGATACTGCAATTCTTTATTAAATTTTCATTAATTTATTTATTCACATTACATCCCAATCACAGACCTCCCTATCCGACTGATCTCATATTACCCCTCTCATACACCCACTCCCACAGCCTCTTTCTTTTTCTTCTCTGGGAAGGGGGAGCCCCCCACCCTGGGGTATTACCCCACCCGGGCACATCAAGTTGCTGCGGGACTAGGTGCTTTCTCTCCCATTGAGGCCAGACAAGGCACCCCAGGTAAGGGAACAGAATCCACATGCAGGCAACAGACTCAGGTACAGTCCCACTTCAGTTGTTGGAGAACCTGCTAGAAGACAAAACTGCACATCTACTTAAGTAGGGGTAACCTGGGTGCAGCCCTTGATTGCTCTTTGGTTATTAATTCAGTCTCTGGGCACCCCATCAGGTCCAGGTTGGCTGACTGTGTTGTTCTTCTTGTAGAGTGCCTAACCCCTTTGGGTGCTTCAATCCTATTTGCAGGCAAACCCTGAGTGAAGTAACCCATATTCAAAAGGACATGCATGTTATGTACTCATTTTTAAGTAGATATTGGCAATAAAATACAGGATAACCATGCTACATCCCACATAACCCAAAGAAGTCAAATAACAAGGAGGGCCAAAGGGAGGATGCTTGCACCTTACTTAGAAGGAGAAATAAAATAGACATCAGAGGTAGATGGAGGGAGGGGGATCTGGGTAGGATAAGAGATAGGGAGGAGAACAGGGCAAGGGTATCAGGAGTAAGGAAAGCAGGAGGGAGAGAACAGAAATTGGTGACATTTAGCAATAGGGGGAACCTTAAGACATGCCAGAGACCTGGGATGTGGAAGTAGTGGTTGGGGTTGGGCAGGGGGTCCCAGGGGTTTTATGGATTTATAGAGGCAGCTGAGACTCCTAGAAGTGTGGGATATGGAGGCTGAAGTGTTCACCTCCTGTAGCCAGACAGGATTCCCATGGGAGTAATAAGAACACCAAACCACACACAAAATCTTCAACCCAAACTATTGCTCCACAGTGGTGGCTCTAGCCCTCCAAGTTCTCTGTTGACACCCCACATTCTCTGCAATATCATTTGAAATCAGGCCACATTGCTCAGCTCCTGACTTATGCTGGTGTGAGGATACCACATGGGCCAACCAGGGCTTACAACATGTCTCTTCTAGAGCAAAAGCTAAGCCCCTTGTAGGCCCATTTGAGTCCAGTATGGAACCGGCAGGCATCCAGATTTGTACATTTTGCCTGGAAAATAGATGTGAAGGGTCAACTCAATGAATTCATACCACCGCTCTAAAGCAGTGCAGACGTGATGAATGGAGAACCTTGATAATACCTGAAAGGTCTCCACATCTGCACTCAAATTTTGCTGCCTTCTACCCACATTAAGCTCCATCAAGTGATAGATTGGTCTTCCTCTTAGGGGCTGCTTCCCAGACCTGCCTTACATAGATTGTGAATGATTTGAATCGTTCCATTCTGTTCCCTTTAGAACTATAAATGCCATCTTTGTTATTTCTCATTTCACTCTTAGCTGTTAAAAGTGGCTACACAGCAGCTTGAACACATTGCTTTTAAGATTTTTTTTTTGCTGTGTGCCAAACAGAGTTCATCACTCATAAATTATGCATTATCTAAAATCCTTAGGACATAGACTCACATCATTCAAGTTCTTGGCAGCTACATACTCACATGCTCTTAATTCTACTTCTACTCCCTTATTTCACATCTCTCTCAAATATCTTATCATATTCAACTGTATTTCCCATTTCCTTATATTTACATTTCTAATGTTATGCCCTCTCCCAATTTTCCCCTGGAAAACTCCTATCCTATACCCTCTACCCCTGTTTCTATGAGGGAGCTCTCCCACCTATCCATGCACTCCTGCCTCCTCATCCTCACATTCCCCTACACTGGGGCATTGAGCCTTCACAAGACCAAAGGCCTCTTCTCCCATTGATGTCACACAAGTCTGTCCTCTGGTACATATGCAGCTGGAACCATGAGTCCCACCATGTGTATTTCTTGGTAGGTGGTTTAGTCCCTGGGAGCTCTAGGGGGTCTGGTTGGTTTATATTGTTGTTCTTCCTATGGGGTTGCAAACCCCTTCAACTCCTTCAGTACTTTCTCTAAATCCTCTGCTGGAGACCCCAGGTGCAGTCCAATGGTTGATCACAAGCATCTGCTTCTGTATTTGTCAGGCTCTAGCACAGCCTCTCAGGAGACAGCTTTATCAGGCTCCTGTTAGCATTCACTTCTTGACATCCACAAGAGTGTCAACATTTTATCCATGTTCACTTGAGTAATTGCTAGATGATTGAGAGTTTCCTTAGGGTTAGTCCACTCCTCCCTGTTTTACGAAGAGTCATCCCAAGGTTCCATCTATGGAAACCTAGACTTTTCCTAGCCCATTCCTCCAAATTCAGTCTACTTTCTGTCTTGTTCAAATGGCATTGGCCCGTTTGTTATGAAACAAACGTTTGTTATGAGCTTTGTTCTAAGTGTCAATTTTCTTTCTTGCTTTTCTCTTTTTTGGCCCTACGGTATCCAAAATCAGATAATGTAACTGATACTCATTTTTCTGCTTCCCAGAGTTCTATAGGCTATGAAGTGTAAGAGCATTTGAAAATGGGCCTCTGTGTTGCATTTTAACACATTGAAGAACCAGAGAGCATAAAGCAGAGAAGAAAAGTCTGACTGTGTGTGTGCTTCTGACCTGCAACCACTTCCTGTGATAGTGATCTCATTCCAGTAACAAGGACATAAGTCCATTCATAAGGGTGGAGCCATCATAGTTCAATTATCCCTGAAATTCTCCATCTTCTGAATATAGCTGCAAAGCAATTGCATTTCAACATGAATTTTGAAGGGGAAATTTCAAAGCAAAGCAGACTATCAGAATTATGGAAGAAAATTTCACAGGGACTAAAGCAATCAATTTTTGAATAACATAAACTCACAGAAGAAAATAGTAAAATAGATAAATTTATTGTTATAATTAAAGCTTGTAATGACTACAAAAGAAACAAAGGAGCATTGTACTGAATATCTATAACTTTCTACTATGTACTAGTAACATTAATTTTTAATTTTAACTTGAATATTAATCTAGTTTTTTGTTGTGTATATTCATGTATTTACATGGGTTCATGTGCAACACATTGAGTACTTGGTCTTGTAGGCTAGATGGCATCAGATACTCTGGAACTGGAGTTGAAGATGTGAACTAGCATGTGAGTACTAGGAAACAAACTCTGCTCCTCCACAAGTGCAATAAATGGTCTTAACTAAAACATCTTTCTAGCCTTTTAATTTAGTTTTAATGAACTGCTATTTGTAGAGTTCAGTAGACACATTAATCATACCCAAACATTATGTATCCTTCTGGCTATGATATATGTTATACTTCATAATACAGGGGAACACAAGATGCTAATCACCTGATCATAGATCATTTCATATTACTGGATTGGTGCAGTGCAATAAAAATGCTATTCACAAGTGGGGGAGGTGCTGAAGATCTGTTTTCAGAAAAAGAGAAACGATGATGTCATCAAAGGAGAGGCTGAGGCGGAATGATGCTGGACAGTTTCTCTGTTTGAAAACCTGAGGGACCACGAGAATTTCAGGAGACCAAAAGAGCTACACAATGTATAGTGGTATTTAGAAAATAGGTCACATTGAAGATGAGTTTACTTTACTGGGTACTATACTTCTGTCTTAATGTTCTTCAGTGTTCTTCGGTGTATGTGCATGGGCAGTACTAATTGTGCTTGGGGTTTTTAATGAGAAATATGAGCAAGGTATAAAGGTGTGAGGAAGATAACATTGTCTAGTAGGGCAATATAGATGGAGGGAAGAGTGCATAGATATGATCAATATAGATTGTACAAACATGAAATTGTCAAAAAGTAAGAATATTATTTAATAAAAATAAAAAATGTTGAATCTAATAAAATAAATAAATACATAGAAATACAGTGTATGAAAAAAGAATAGTACAGTCTACTAAGTAGTGTTCTGGGTCAAGAAATACTTTCATAGAATCCAAATGTCACAATAAATTTTTATACATTTAATTTTTTTACATATTTTATTTTTTAATTTAATTTTATTTGTAATTCATTTTTTATACTCCATATTCCATTCCCTGCCCCTACCAATCCACATTCTGACTATTCCACATCTCATACCTCCTCTCCAGGCCCCTGTGTCCACGTGGATGTCCCCACGCCCCCACCCCACCTGACCTCTAAACTCCTTGGCGCCTCCAGTCTCTTAAGGGTTAGGTGCATCATCTCTGAATGAACACAGGCATGGAAGTTCTCCACTGTATGTGTGTTGGGGGCCTCATATCAGCTGTTGTATGCTCTCTGTTTGGTGGTCCAGTGTTTGAAAGATCTCAGGGTTCCAGATTAATTGAGACTGCTGGTCTTCCTACAGGATAGCCCTTCTCCTCAGCTTCTTTCAGCCTTCCTTAATTCAACAGGGGTCAGCTGCTTCTGACCATTCGTTGGGTGAAAATATCTCCATCTAACTCTTTTTTTTTCTTCCAACTTTTATTAGATATTCTCTTCTTTTACATTTCAAGTGTTATCCAGAAAGTTCCCTATACCCTCCCCCCTCCCGGCCCTGCTCCCCTACCCACCCGCTCCCACATCTTGGCCCTGTATTGGGGCATATAAAGTCTGCATGACCAAGGGGCCTTTCTTCCCAATGATGGCCAACTAGGCCATCCTCTTCTATATATGCAGCTAGAGACATGAGCTCAGGGGGTACTAGTTAGTTCATGTTATTCTTCCACCTATAGGGTTGAAGACCCCCTTCAGCTCCTTGGGTACTTTCTCTAGCTCCTTCCTTGGGAACCCTGTGTTCCATCTAATAGCTGACTGTGAGCTTCCACCTCCATGTTTGCCAGGCATTGGTATAGTTACCCCCGAGACAGCTATATCCGGGCCTCTTCAGCACTATGTAGCTGGCATATGCTATAGTGTCTATCTTTGGTGGCTGATTGTGGGATGGATCCATCTAACTCTTTAAGGTGCTTGTTGGGTCTTTCAGAGGGCAGTCATGATAGATCCCTTTTTGTCAGTGCTCCATAACCTCAGTAATAGTGTCAGGCCTTGGGACCTCCCCTTGAGCTGGATTCCACTTTAGGCCTGTTGCTGGACCTTCTTTTCCTCAGGCTCCTCTCCATTTCCATCCCTGTAATTCTTTCAGACAGAAACAATTATGGGTCAGAGGTGTGACTGTGGGATGGCAACCCCATCCCTCACCTGATGTCCTATCTTCCTGCTGGAGATGAGCTCTATAAGTTCCCTCTCCCTACCGTTGGTCATTTCATCAAAGGTCCCTCCCTATGAGTCCTGGGAGTCTCTCACCTCTCACATCTCTGGTGCATTCTGGGGGCTACCCATGCTCCTAATTCCTGAGGTTGCCTGTTTACATTCTTTCTGCTGGCCCCTCACAGCTTTAGTCCTTTTCCCTCACCAAATACCAGATCAGGTTGCCCTCAAACCCCACAGCCCCATCCCATCCCATCCACTTTCCCTCCCAATTCTCTCTCTCCCTCCCTCCCTCCCTCCCTCTCTCCCTCCCTCCCTCCCTCCCCACTTGTGATTGCATTTTCTCTCTCCCAAGTGGGACTGAGGCATCCTCACTTGGTCACTTCATCTTGTACTTCATCTTGTTGAGCCTTTTAAATTCTGTGGACTGTATCTTGTGTATTCTGTATGAGTTGTTTCTTCCTCCTCTTCTTCTTCTTCTTCTTCTTCTTCTTCTTCTTCTTCTTCTTCTTCTTCTTCTTCTTCTTCTTCTTCTTCTTCTTCTTCTTCTTCTTCCTAATATCCACTAATTAGTGAGTACACACCATGCATTCCCTTTTGAGTCTCAGTCACCTCACTCAGGATGATATTTTCTAGTTCCATCCATTTGCCTGCAAAACTCAGGATATCCTCATTTTTAATAGCTGAGTAGAATTCCATTGTGTAAATGAACCACATTTTCTGTATCCATTCTTCTGTCATGGAAAATCTAGGTCGTTTCCAGCTTCTGGCTATCAAAAATAAGGACACCATGAACATAGTGGAACACATGTCCCTGTGGTGTGGTGGAGCATATTGTGGGTATATTTCCAAGAGTTGTATTGCTGGGTCTTCAGGTAGATCTATTTCCAATTTTCTGAGGAACCTCCAGATTGATTTCCAGAGTGGTTGTAACAGTTTGCAATCCCACCAGCATGGAGGAGTATTCCTCTTTCTCCACATCCTCTCCAACATGTGTTGTCACCTGAACTTTTGATCTTAGCCATTCTGACTGGTGTAAGGTAGAATCTCAGGGTCGTTTTGATTTGCATTTCTCTGATCACTAAAAACTTTGATCATTTCTTTTGGTATTTCTCAGTCATTCGAGATTCCTCAGTTGTGAATTCTCAGTTTAGTTTTATAACCCATTTTTCAATTGGGTTGTTTGTTTTTTTGGTGATTAACTTCTTGAGTTCTTTATATATTTTGGATATTAGCCCTCTATTGGATATGGGGTTAATGAAGATTTGTTTTCCCAATCAGTAGGTTGCCATTTTTTTTTTTTTGACTATATCCTTTGCCTTACAGAAGCTTTCCAGTTTTATGAGGTCCCATTTATCAATTCTTGATCTTGGAGCATGAACCATTGGAGTTCTGTTTAGAAAATTTTCCCCTGTGCCAATGAGTTCAAAGCTCTTTCCCACTTTCTCTTTTATTAGATTCAGTGTATCTGGTTTTATGTTGAGGTCCTTGATCCACTTGGACTTGAGCTTTGTACAAGGTTACAGATATGGATCTATTTTCCTTCCTCTACATACAGACAGCCAGTTACACCAGCACCATTTATTGAAGATGCCTTCTTTTTTTCATTGTATAGTTTTGGTGTCTTTGTCAAAGACTAAGTGACTGTAAGTATGTGGTTTTATTTCTGGGTCTTCAATTCTATTCTGTTGATCAATATTTCTGTATCTGTACCAACACAATGCAGTTGTTTTTATCACTATTACTCTGTAGTAAAGCTTGAGGTCAGGAATGGTGATTTCCTGTTCTTTTATTCTTAAGAATTATTTTTGCTATTCTGGGTTTTTGCCTTTCCAGACGAAATTGAGAATTGATCTTTTCCATGTCTTTGAGGAATTGTGTTGGGATTTTAATGGGGATTGCATTGAATATATACATTGCCTTTGGTAGGATGACCATTTTTACTATGTTAATTCTGCCAGTCCATGAGCATGGGAGATCTCTCCATTTTCTGAAATCTTTTTCTATTTCTTTTTTCAGAGACTTAAAGTTATTGTCATATAGGTCTTTCACTTGTTTGGTTATAGTTACCCCCAAGATACTTTATACTATTTGTGGCTATTGTGAAGGGAATTGTTTCCCTCATTTCTCTTTCAGCCCATTTACACTTTGTATAAAGGAAGACTACTGATTTATTTGAGTTAATTTTATATCCAGCCACTATCAACTGGAGAAGTTCTCTGGTAGAATTTTTGGGGTTGCTTATTTATACTATCATATCACCTGCAAATAGGGATACCTTTATTTCTTCTTTACCAATTTATAACCCTTTGATCTCTTTTCCTTGTTATTGTTCTAGCTAACACTTCAGTACTGTATTGAATAGATATGGGGAAAATGGGTATCCTTGTCCCGATTTCAGTGGGATTGCTTCAAATAAGTCTCCATTTAATTTGATATAGGCTGTTGATTTGCAGTAAATTGCTTTTATTATGTTTAGGTATGGGCCCTAAATTCCTGATTTCTCAAATACTTTTAACATGAAGGGGTGTTGTATTTTGTCAAATGCTTTTTCAGCATCTAAGGAAATGATCATGTAATTTTTTTCTTTCAATTTGTTCATTACAGTGGATTATGTTAATGGATTTTTGTATATTAAACCAACCTTGCATCCCTGGGATGAAACCTACTTGATCCTGGTGAATGATGGTTTTGATATGTTCTTGGATTCAGTTTGCAAGAATTTTAGTGAGTATTTTTTTCCTTTTTTTTATTAGATATTTTCTTCACTTAGATTTCAGGTGCTATCCCATAAGTCCCCTATACCCTCCCCCTGCCCTGCTTTGTATTTTTTCATTGATATTCATAAGTGAGATTGGTCTGAAGTTCCCTTATTTGGTTGGGTCCTTGTGTGGTAGGTATCAGAGTAATTGTGCTTTCATAGAATGAGTTAGGTAATATTCCTTCTGTTCCTACTTTATGGAATAGTTTGAGGAAAATTGGTATCTTCTTTTTTTTTTTTCTTTAACATTCTTTACCTTTTTCCCCGATTTTTTATTAGATAATTTCTTTATTTACATTTCAAATGCTATCCTGAAAGTCCCCTATACCTTCCCACACCCTGCTCCACTACCAGTTTTGTTGAGTATAGGCTTTTATAGAAGGATCTGATGATCGTTTGAATTTCCTCTATTTCTGATGTTATGTCTCCCTTTTCATTTCTGATTTTATTAATTTGGATACTGCCTCATGGCGACTTTAGTTTGGCTAGGTGTTTATCTATCTTGTTGATTCTTTCAAAGAACCAGATTTTGATTTTGCTGATTTTTTTGTATTGTTTTCTTTGTCTCTATTTGGTTAATTTCGGCCATGAGTTTGTCTATTTCCTTTCTTCTACCTCTTGGGTGAGTTTGCTTCTTTTTTGGTCAAGGCCCTAAGGTGTGTTGTTAAGTTGTTAGTGTAAGATCTCTCCAATTTCTTTACCAGGGCACTTAGTGCTATGAACTTTCCTCTTAGTACTGCTTTCATTGTGTCCCATAGGTTTTGGTATGGTGTGTCAACATCTTCACTAAATTCCAGGAAGTCTTTAATTTCTTTCTTTATTTCTTCCCTGACCAAGTTGTCACTGAGTAAATAATTGTTCAGTTTCCATGTGCATGTGGTCTTTCTGTAGTTTTTGCTGTTATTGAAGACCAACTTTAGGCCATGGTGTTCTGATAGGATGCATGGTATTATTTCAATCTTCTTGCATCTGTTGAGGGTTGTTTTGTGTCCAATTATATGGTCAATTTTGGAGAAGGTACCATGAGGTGCTGAGAGGTAGGCGTATTCTTTTCCTTTAGGATAAAATGTCCTGTAGATATCTGTTAAATCCATTTGGTTCATAATCTCTCTTAGTTTCATTGTATCTCTGTTTAGTTTCTGTTTCTTTTCTCTTTTTTGTTTTGTTTTGTTTTGTTTTTGTTTTTCGAGACAGGGTTTCTTTGTATAGCCCTGGCTGTCCTGGAACTCACTTTGTAGACCAGGCTGGCCTTGAACTCAGAAATCCACCTGCCTCTGCCTCCTGAGTGCTGGGATTAAAGTTTCTGTTTCAGTGACCTGTCTATTGGTGAGAGTGAGGTGTTGAAGTCTCCCACTATTATTGGGTGGGGTTCAATATGAATTTTGAGTTTTGGTAAAGTTTCTTTCATGAATTTGGATGCTCTTGCATTTGGGGCATAGATGTTCAGAATCGAGACTTTTTCTTGGTGAAATTTCCCCTTAATGAATAGGAAGTGTCTTTCTTCATAACACTTGATAACTTTTGGTTGAAATTCTATTTTGTTGGATATTAGGATAGCAACTCTTGCTTTTTTCCTTGGACTATTTGCTTGGAAGACCTATTTCCAACCTTTTCCTCTGAGATAGTGCCTGTCTTTGTTGTTGAGGTGTGTTTTGTATATGCAGCAAAATTCTGTCATTGTTTGCATATCCAGTCTGTTAGATTATGTTTTTTATAGGTGAGTTGAGTCCTTTAATATTGAGAGATATTTAAGAAAGATGACTGTTGGTTCCTGACATGTTTGTTTTTGTAGGTAGTTTCATGTGCTTGTAGCTCTCTGATTTTGACTTTGTTGTGAGATCCTAAATATTTTGTTCTTTCTTTGGCTCAGACATCTTCCTTGTATTGGGGTTTTCCTTCCAGGATCCTCTGTTAGGCTGGGTTGGTAGATAGATACTGTTTGAATTTGGTTTTGTCCTAGGATATTTTGTTTTCTCCATCTATGTTGATTGAGAGTTTTACTGGGTATGGTAGCCTAAGCTGGCATTTGTGTTCCCTTAGAGTCTGCATGACCTCTGAACAGGCTCTTCTGGCTTTCATAGTCTCTGATAAGAAGTCTGGTGTAATTCTGATAGGTCTACCATTGTATTTTACTTGGCCCTTTTCCCTTGCAGCTTTTAATATTCTTTCTTTACTCTGTGCATTTAGTGCTTTGATAATTATGTGATAAGATTTTCTTTCCTGGTCCCATGTATTTGGTATTCTATAGGCTTCTTGGACCTTTATGTCCATCACTTTCTCTAGGTTGAGAAGTTTTCTTCTATGATTTTGTTGAAGACATTTTCAGGTACTTTGGAGCTGAGAATCTTTGTTTTCCTCTATTCTGATTATTCTTAGATTTGGTCTTTTCATTGTGTCCTGAATTTCCTGGATGCTTTGGGTTAGGAGCTTTTTATGTTTTTAATTTTCTTTGACAGTTGTTTCAATCTCTTCTACTGCATCTTCTACAACTGAGATTCTCTCTTCTATCACTTGTATTCTGTTGGTAATACTTACACCTGTAATTCCTGACCTCTTTCTTAGGTTTTCCATTTCCAGGTTTGCCTCCATTTGTGTTTTCTTTATTTTTTCTACTTCCACTTTTAGGTCTTAGATCACTTTATTCAATTCCTTCACCTGTTTCTCTGTGTTTTCCTGTATTTCTTTCAGTGAGTCATTGAGATCCCCCTAAAGGACTCTGTTATCTTCATGAGATAGGATTTTAGGACAGATTCCTGATTTTCAGGTCTGTTAGTGTATTCAGGGCTTGCTGTGGTGGGAGAACTGGATTCTGGTGATGCCCATGTGTTTTGTCTTCTGTTGCTTATAGTCTTTTGCTTGTCTTTCACCATCTGGATATCCCTGGTGCTTGTTGGTCTGGGTGACTGTATGGAGTCTGCCTCTTTTGTCCCTTGGTTGCTTCAGGTCTCCTAGTAGGCTTGTGGCCCTGTCTGTATCAGACCACCTATGTGGCCTTCTAAGTGGGGGCTCTTCACAGGGGCAGAGAAGCTGCTGATCTGTTGCCCTGACTGCAGTAGATCTCCCAGGAGGCCTTCAAACTGTCGGGTCTTCTGTGGAATAGTCAAGCTGTTATCCAACTGCGCTGAGTGTAGCTGATCCTCAACTGTTCTGAGTGCACTGGGTCCAACTGCTTTGAGCACAGAGGGTCCTCTAGGATGTATCGGGACATGGAGTCCTCACAAAAGCAGACGAACTAGGGGTCTGCCCCAGCATCAAGGGCCAAGCGGAAGGGTTAGGAAGACTGGGAGGAACATATTTAATTTTTATAAAACATAGTATTTAAATGTGTTATTAACTATCTTCTATTAACACCCTTCTGGTGCCTTTTAAACATAGGAGCTGGAGATTCATATTTATCTAGTGAATTTTGACATTAAAATGAGCTTATGCATTATTCTTTATGGAAATTACTTTACAATCAATTTGAAGAACCAGCCTTACAGTCGCCAGCATCTAAAAGTAGTAACTTGTTTTATATATAATACATGATAAACTCATACAAAAACTTAACATCATTAAGTTTATCTAAATTTATAACTGTATTTAAACACCAAATTACATTTATCTAGGATATATTCCTAAACTGTACATCTGTACAAAAGAGGAATACAAATTTTGCTTTTAAAAGTGACATTAAGACTCAAGTTAGACATGGAAAACCCTTTTTTTCATATTTTTAACCATAGTATTTCATGGACAGAAATGTGAAAAAACACTTTCAAGGGTTGACTGACATCAAGTTCATCACTGCAACTCCTGCTGCCCTCTGCAAGAGCATGATGTAGGACTCTAGTACCTTTGCTTCTCTTCCACAAATTGTGAGTTTCCATGTTAAGCACCACCTACTCCTTGAGAGTGAGAATTAAAACTGCTATGTGGAAGTTACACCTATAAACAAATCTGTTTGTACTAGATACTTTCACAATTATAACAACCAGAAGCTAATACTAATTCCCCTGGAGTTCTGGAAATTCTAAAAACAGAAGGAAAGAGAAAAGAGATAGTCATGTTCTCCAGTTACTTAAACACGAAATAAATTTACATAAAGTGTTTTATAATTATCACAGTATACCAAAGGCACAAGACTACTGTCCATTTGTCTAGAAGCCTTCCCTAAATATGTGTCTCTATGTCCTTATCATTTCTTGAAAACCTTTTATGTCCTCATTTTTATGTGTGGAATGTAGAAAACATTCTCCTAAGATTTGGAAGAGTGGAGTCTTCAATCCTAAGACCTTTCTTTGTGACCCCATTCTTTCTCTTTCTAAGGAAGAAACAGAGAGGACAGAAGACACATCCTCGCAGGATCTTTTGCTACCACTAGATGAACTAAAATTCTAGCTGCGTTATTAATAACTCCTGGCTAAATCCAAATATGCAAAATGCTACATAGCTATTTACTAAAGAACTATACCTGCTGCTTGAATCAATGAAAACAAAAATACAAACAAACCTGAAAAACAATTACAATGATGACGAATTTACCCAGGTCTGGTGTCTTCTAATTTAAAAAAAAAAAAAAAAAAATATATATATATATATATATATATATATATATATATATATATATACCTCTGTTTAAGTATTTATAAACTTAGGTGGGAAAATGGGCCCAAATTATGTAAATCTATTGCAGCTTCATATTAGTAGTGGCAAAGTAGAGATAAAATAGATAATCTTTAGCAATAAGTATATGAATTAAATCGTATTTCAAGAAAAGTAAGAAGAATCAATCACCTTTGGCAAAATAGATTACGTATCAATTCGTATAGCCCAGACTTCCATGACAACATTATCATTCCATGTTTCTATAATTTCTTCAGAAGAGTTCCTCCCCAACATCCAATGAAAATGTAATTATGATATTGCTTAAGAACATAAACTATAGTCAGATATTTTTTGAGTTCCAATCCAAGATCACCTCTTTCCTTACAAATTCTAAGGGTCATTTCTTTGTAGCTGTAATATTGTATACAATCATGCTAATAAAGTTTATAAATACCTGAGGTACCTACAGTAACAATCAATAACTGTTAATGTTTATTCAGCTTAGCAAAGAATGGAGTTTATGTTTTTCTTTATTAACTTCTCTCTTTCTCTGTCTCTTCCTTGTGCATTACTCTTCCTCCATTTTTCTAAGCTCTTCTCCCTCCTTCAGCCCTGTCCTTCCCTCATTTAAAAGGTCTATACTTATTTTCCACATGTTGTGAACAAATCTGTCTTGATGAAACAGGCCAAGTGCAGGGGTCTTTTGAGAATCTCTAGTGTCTGGGTTCAACTCACTTGTAAGCTCCATTGAGCTATGGAGAATGCCAGATATGCATTTAATGAACTGCACTATAAGTAGGTCTGAATTCATTGCAACTAACACAATTCTTTTTTCTCTAACCATGCCAAAATTTCTTGACATCATGCATGACCTCCCATTACTTCTCAACAAAAGCTGGCAAGCCCAAACTGGTTGATAAAGCAGAGTATCCCAACTGCTGAGGACCTTCATGCTAAAGTGAACAGCACATTCCACAGAGATCCAAAGCAGCTCAGCCAAGAAGAGAAGAAAGAAGGAAGGCCCATAATCCCCTAGGATTACTGATTTTGATATTTTTTTGCACTGAAAATCATATATACCCTAGAATCCAAAACTATTCCAATGAATGTACCATATTCAAAGATGTCAATTTCAAGTGACCCCATAATAATTAACCCTCACAAAAAGAATCACAAATATGCTCCCGATGGTACAAGTCTTTACAGTCTTTGAAGTTTCTGCTAGCAATACCAAAGAAAAAGGAGTATGCCATATGTTTGAATAGGTTTAGATACAGCTCAGCCTGATGTGAAATTAGTCTTCAATGACTGCTGCATTGCATAAGAAATATGCAAGGAAACATTAAATATAAGGAATAGGAGTTTGTTTAGTCTCAAAGGTTTTGACATTTCCTTCATGCTTTTGCTGAAAAAAATATTGAACTGATTTTTTTTGTTAGGTGTCTTACTCTCCTATGAGCTCAAAGTGAAGTTTACATTTTTCTTGGCTAAAATACCATGTGTTTCTCCAAGCCTTTTCTATGATGAATATGTAAAGGATGTTAATGAATAACTACTAAGACAAGCATCTTATAAAACATCTTTATTGGTACATATGCATATATAATGCATGTACACATACACAGGGAGGACAGTATGATTATGTTATAATGCGCAAATGCACGAAGATAAAATCTTGATAAACAATACTAGTGACTTTTCTAAGTATTTTAATCAAATCCTTGAATAAAAAAGTTAAGGGAATGTATTGTCAGGGTTCTCTAGAGTCACAGAACTTATGGGTAGTCTCTATACATTAAGGGAATTTCTTGATGACTTACAGTCTATAGTCCAACTCACAACAATGGTCAGCAGCAGCTATGAATGGAAGTCTAAGTATCTAGCAGTAGCTCATTCCCACAAGTCAAGCAGGCAAAAAACAGAAAGAGCAAATCTTCCTTCTTCCAATGTCATCATATAGGGCTCCAGCAGAAGGTATGGTCCAGATTAAAGGTGTGTGCCACCATGCCTTTAATCCCAGATGACCTTTAAATCCCTGTCTTAATCTTCTGGGATTCATAGCCACTATGCCTCAAGATCTCCATGTCAAGATCCAAGTCAGAAACTTGTATCTTCCAGCCTCAAGATCAGGATCACAGATGAGCCTTTCAATTTTGGATTGTATTTCATTCCAGATATAGTCAAGTTGACAACCAAGAATAGCCAGTACAAAGAAATATGAATATTTTTGTTCAGGGTTTATAGCCTTTATTTTAGGGACAGAATGGAAAGAGTACCATGAGGAAGCAACATGTGTCACATTTCCTTCACAGTCAGGACACAGAGATGAATCAGAAAGTGGGGTCAAGCTATGAAATCTCAGGTCTGAGCACAATGACCTATATTGTCCAGCAAAGCTCTATAGTCTAAACTTCCAGGCATGCCCAATCACCTGTGCACAGGTTGCATGCTTTTTGGGATAGCTATGACAATAGTCCAACATATTTGTAGACCACAATGTAATATCATAATATCAAAGGTTAATTAGTGGTTCTGAGCCTTTTTTAATTTTTTTCCCAAATTTTTTATTAGATATTTTCTTAATTTACATTTCAAATGCTGTCCCGAAAGTTACCTTGCCCCTTCCCCGCCCTGCTCCCCTACCCACCCACTCCCACTTCTTGGCCCTGGCATTCCCCTGTATTGGGGCATATAAAGTTTGCAATACCAAGGGACCTCTCTTCCCAATGATGGCCGACTAGGCCATCTTCTGCTACATATGCAGAGCTACACACACGAGCTCTAGGGGTTCTGGTTAGTTCATATTGTTCCACCTATAGGGTTGCAGACCCCTTCAGCTCCTTGGGTACTTTCTCTAGCTTCTCCATTGGGGGCCTTGTGTTTCATCATATAGATGACTGTGAGCATCCACTGCTGTATTTGCCAGGCACTGGCATAGCCTCATACGAGACAGCTATATCAGGGTCCCTTTAGCAAATTCTTGCTGGCATATGCAATAATGTCTGGGTTTGGTGACTGATTATGGGATGGATCCCCAGTGGGGTAGTCTCTGGTTAGTCCATCCTTTCATCTTAACTCCAAACTTGGTCTCTGTAACTCCTTTCATGGGTATTTTGTTCCCTATTCTAAGGAGGAATGATGTATCCACATGCTGGTCTTCCTTCTTCTTGATTTTCTTGTGTTTTGCAAATTGTATCTTGGGTATTCTAAGATTCTGTGCTAATATCTGCTTATCAGTGAGTGTATATCAAGTGACTTCTTTTGTGATTGGGTTACCTCACTAAAAATGATATCCTCCTGAGCCTTCTTAACACTGTGACGTTTTAATACAGTTCTTCATGTTGTGATGATCCTCTAACCATAAATTGTTTCACTGCTACTTGATAACTGCAATATTACTACTGTTATGAATTATGATGTAAATATATTTGGAAACCGAGATTTGTCAAAGTGGACATGACACACATGTTGAGAACAACTGGGTTAGACATTGCTGAGAGATTTTGCAACCTTCTTAGGCACTAATACCAAGAATCACACAAACTGATGTAACACATTCATATTTAAATCAAAAGTAACACTTAAAATTTTGTTGATTATAAGCCACTGAGCTCCATTTCCTTAGTATTTTATAAAATGAATATTATATTTCTGGGAAGACTATAATTTCCTATTGTAAAATATTACTTCGTACCCTCCTACTTAGCTATAGGCAGCTATCTCTTTCTTATCATTTACCTTCTTGTTCATAGGCTTTAGAGAACACTGTTCTATTCTATTTCTTTGAAGTTAGCACTTTCAGTTTTCTCATGAGTGACAAGATGCATTATTAGTGCTCCATTATCTTTATTTCATTTACAATAATTAAATGATATTTTATTCCAGTTATTATTACAGATCTTGGGCCAGGGAAGGATGGTGTTGAGAACTTACTGCCCTCAGAGAACTCAGACTCTAAGCAAAGAGGATCTGAGATTAAATTAATTGACAGTTGGAAAGAAACTAATTGAGTAGGAAATGTTCATGTTCCATGGGAGAAAAAACAGGTGAGGTTAGAGAAAGGCATTCTCCAAGGTAAAGGATATGTCCAGTCCAACCTATAAAAAACTAAAGCAGTCTAAACACTGATATTATCATAAAGAATTCCTACTGCATTGTAACCAAAGCACTGTTCAAATGAAGTTACATGAAAACACACAATATTTTATGTTTAAGATTCAGTCTTTTTTAGGCTCCTGTCAGCAAGGACTTATTGGCATCCACAATAGTGTCTGGGTTTGGTGTCTGTATATGGAATGGATGCCCAGGTGAGGCAGTCTCTGGATGGCCTTTCCTTCAGTCTCTGCTCCACACTTTGTCTCTGTATTTCTTCCAGTGAGTATTTTGTTCCCCCTTTTAAGAAGGACTGAAACATCCACACTTTGGTATTCCTTCTTCTTGAGCTTCATGTGGTCTGTGAATTGTGTATCAGGTATTCTGAGCTTTTGGGCTAATATCCACTTATTAGTGAGTGCATACCATCTGTGTTCTTTTGTGACAGGGTTACCTCTCTCAGGATATTTTCTAGTTCCATCTATTTGCCTAAGAATTTCATGAAGTCATTGTTTTTAGTGGCTGAGTAGTACTCCATTGTGCAAATGTACCACATTTTCTGTATCCATTCTTCTGTTGAAGGATATCTGGGTTCTTTCCAGCTTCTTGCTATTATAAATAAAGCTGCTATGAACATAGTGTAGCATGTGTACTTGTTATGTTGGAACATCTTTTGGGTATATGCCCAGGAGTGTATAGCTGTGTCCTCCAGTAGTACTATGTCCAATTTTCTGAGGAACCTCCAGACTGACTTTCAGAGTGATTGTACAAGTTTGCAATCCCACCAGCAATAGAGAAGTGTTCCTCTTTCTTCACATCTTTGCCAGCATCGGCTGTCACCTGAGTTTTTTATTTTAGCCATTCTCATTGGTGTGAGGTGGTATGTCAGATTTGTTTTAATTTGCATTTCCATGATGACTAAGAATGTTCAACATTTCTTTAGGTGCTTCTCAGCCAATCAATATTATTCAGTTAAGAATTCTTTGTTTAGCTGTGCATTCCATCTTTTAATGGAGTTATTTGGTTCTTTGGAGTCTAACTTCTTTGTGTATATATATATATATATATATATATATATATATATATATATATATACCTGTCTCCTGAGAAGCTCTACCAGAGTCTGTCAAATACAGAGGTGGATGCTTGCAACCAGCTAACCAGTGGGCTGAGCACAGGGTTCCCAATGGAGGATTTAGAGAAAGGACTGAAGGAACTGGAAGGCTTTAAAACCCATAGGAAGAACAACAATATCAACCAATCAGATCCCCCAGAGTTCCTGAGGACTAAACCACAAACCAAAGAGTATACATGGAGCAACCCATGGCTCCAGAAACATATGTAGGAGAGGATGGCCTTGTTCGATATCAATGGGGGGAGAGGCCATTAGTCCAGGGGAGGCTCCATGCCCCAGTGTATGGGATTGCCAGGGTGAAGAGTTGGGAGTGGGTGGGTGGGTGGGTGAGTGAGCACCCTCATAGAAGCATGGGGATGGGGAGGGGATGGGGGTTTCCAGAAGAGAAACCAAGAAAAGGAATAACATTTGAAATGTAAATAAGTAAAATATATAATAAAAAAAAGTTTCAGACTTTTCAATGACTTGATTCTGTTTGTTGTGAACCTAAGCACTAACTATAATATTGAGAATGTAGGATAGAGGGTTTAGCTCTCCCAGTTATGGATTTATTGTTAATTAGTTAAAACGGAAGAAAATGTAATAAATCATTTTTCCCAAGCCTAGAAAAAAGTCAAACACTATCATATACTCTAATTTTGTTTGATCAGTTTGCAATTTCTGTAAAAGCCAGGACAATGAAAGTTAGCCTTTGGGAAGAGAATGCCTTAAGGAAAGAAGAATAAGGGAACACAAGCAATAAAAAAAGTTTAGAGTTGAATACTGTGGTACAGCACAAAGGAGAAGCAGGGTGGAAATATGTGTGTTGGGGATACAAGAGGACAAGACGGGAGGGTTAATCAAAGTGAAGGGGTATGAAAAAGCCATATGGAGTGAACTATTTTGTAACCAATGTAAAACTATGTATATAAATTATGTGGAGATACTTACATGGCTGTAAATTATACTTTTAGAAGCTACGTATTATTAAAAACAAATGGCTGGGATGAGAGCCTTGTCATGAGTTTTCAGTCATGGAGATTCTAAGAATCCTTCAAAATAGTATAGGTTTCCTGTTCCTTTTAGTTGTCTGCCAGAACAAGATGATAAGTCCTTATTGATTTAAACATCATAGATGTTGTTTACATAATATAGAAAAATCAAGCCAGAACTCAGCTAGAAGTATCCATCTTGTTGGCTAGCTTTCATAGTTCTGGAAGAGATGATGTAGGTTACTGGGATAGCAGAAAAAGGCATAACAAAGTGATTTATGAACTCTATGAACTATGAGAACAGCCACCAAAGCAAGTTGTGTGCACATGTTCAATAGTGGTACTAGTGTTATGAAAGTAGCCTATCTCTCCCACTCATCAGGAAGGAATTCATGCTTTTACTGTAAACCTGATCAAAGTTCAAAAGCTAATGACAGGGAAGATCCTAAGGTTCACAGGGGTGGGGGAGTATTTGGTATTATTGTTTAGGTAATTGGCATATCATAAACTATCTTATAAAAACTTGATGTATCAAAAACCATTGTTTTCAGCCTTATTATCAGCCTTTCATCATAGGAGCCTCTTTCTAGTAAATCGTGGTGATTTGTGGCTCATCATTGTGCATGATGTTGAGAATAAGTGATAAAAAAAAATGCTTAGTTCTAAGGAAGACAGACATTCATAATGTCTCCTATAAGTTTTGGGGAACATTGCCTAAGTGGTGACAGAAAGGATATGAGATCAGCAAGATAAGGAGAAAGACAGTGAAATATCATATTCTGGGTAAGAGATACATCATAAATAGAAGCTCACAGCAGCTATATATACCTTCACTGAACAGCACATGCCTGGCTACTGACAGCCATGGTTGATGCTCAGGAAACCCTAATTCTCTTTGCTAACCATTTGCTACTAATAAATTCAGGACTTAGGATGTGATTGCCTTCACTGTTGTAGTCAATGATGACCCTGCCAGCATTCAGTGGAAAGTTCCAATTCAGGAGTCACAAATGTGAACCTCATTAAACTTACCTGGCCACAAAACCAACCCTTAAGTGGTGAATCTGGGAAACAGACTAATAAATAGGAAGGAGGGAAATTGGCAGGTATATGGGAAAGAACTATGAGAATCTAGGAAAGAGACTGATAAATAGGAAGGAGGGAAATTGGCAGGTATATGGGAAAGAACTATGAGACAGTGGGGACAGGAGACAGAGGAATTGGAAAGCATTATATACACAGATGAACTTGCCAAAGAACTAAAATAATTAATAGAATTTTAGCTACTGTAAATGACTATCATTAGGCATCTGCTTAATCACTGCAACAGTTAATTTCACCAATTGTTGCAAAGGTATGTCACTGCACACTAGTGTGCACCAATCCATTTGGACATGCATGTAAAGGACCTGTTTTTGTACTGAGCTTCCTCAAGACATGCAGCAATTATTTATACTGCTTTCAAACATTGTTTCTGAAATGTCAGTGATGATTTACAGAAATTACAACACGGTGTTGGAGGCTTTCCTTCATCACTCAGGGCAGCAAGCGATTATCAGCTAATGCACTGACACATTTGAAGAAATATAGAGTTCTTTGGGGATCTCTGAGTAACTGTATTCATTTTTGTCCTGGAAATGAACACCTTCCAATGCAGTGAAATCTGTGCCCAGTAATTGAGACTAGCCAATATATTGTTAGTTAGGCTAGCTGAGAAGATGCTGTTGGTCAGTTAGTTGTTTTTTTAGTGATTACAAGTCTTACATTTGAGCTAAATGTAGCTAAATGTTATGATTAGTCCAAATTAGCTCTGCATTTTGAAATTAAATAGGGTTATTTATAATGAAGTCCATTACTCTCACAAAAGAAACATCCACTTCAATTTGTACCAATCACAGAGTGACCAGTTTGAATCCCTTAGTTACACAGTTTTTTCTTACATTTTTATTAGATATTTTCTTTATTTACATTTCAAGTGTTATCCCCTTGCCAAGCTTTCCCTTCCGAAAATTTCCTATCCCCTACTCCCTGCCCCTGCTCCCCAACCCACCCACTCCCATTTCTGGCCCTGGCATTCCCCTATACTGGGGCCTGGAACTTTCACTGTACCTAGGGCCTCTCCTCCCATGGCTGACCTACTAGGTCATCCTCAGCTACAGCAAGAGCCATGAGTCTCACCACGTGTTTTCTTTGATTGGTGGTTTAGACCCATGGAGCTCTGGGTGTACTGGTTAGTTCATATTGATATTCCTCCTATGGGGCTGCAAACCCCTTCAGCTCCTTGGGTATTTTCTCTAGCTCCTTCATTGTGGACCTGTGCTCTGTCCAATAGATGACAGTGAGCATCTACTTCTGTATTTGCAAGGCACTGGCAGAGCCTCTCAGGAGACAGCTTTATCTGTCAGCAAGCCCTTGTTGGCATCTGCCATACTGTCTGGGTTTGGTGGTTGTTTATGGGATGGATCCCCAAGTGGGGCAGTCTCTCAATGGTCCTTCCTTCAGTCTCTATTCTGAACTTTGTCTCTGTAACTCCTTCCATGGGTTATTTTGTTCCCCCTTATAAGAAGGATTCTGAGCTTCTGGGCTAATATCCACTTATCAGTGAATGCATACCATGTGTGTTCTTTTGTGGTTGGGTTACCTCACTTAGGATGATATCCTCCAGACACATCAATTTTTCTAAGAATTTCATAAATTCATTGCTTTTAATAGCTGCATAGTACTCCATTGGGTAAATGTACCATATTTTCTGTACCATTCCTCTGTTGAGGCACATCTGGGTTGTGTTCCAGTGTCTGGCTATTATAAATAAGGCTGCTATGAACATAGTGGAGCATATGTCCTTGTTACAAGTTGGAGCATCTTCTGGGTATATGCCCAGGAGACATATTGCTGGATCTTCAGGTAGTACTATGTCCAATTTTCCGAGGAACCGCCAAATTGATTTCCAGAGTGGTTGTACCAGCTTTCAGTCCCACCAGCAATGGAGGAGTGTTCCTCTTTCACCACATCCTCACCAGCATCTGCTGTCACCTGAGTTTTTTGATCTTAGTCATTCTGACTGGAGTGAGGTGGAATCAATAAGCCAAGCAGTTTCGCAGACACACTTTTTTTTGTTGTTCATGTGCATCACACATACCCATTTAGGAAACTGAACTATATGAAATTGCAAAATCCATATTAAGCTATATATCTTTGATAGAAATGGAAATTCTGCATGGTTCAATTTAATAGATAGTTCTGCTGAAGGGAGCAGTTGGGACTGCCAACCTCTACATCTTTCATGAAAACATTTTGTTCTAATGGAGCCACTTAAAATAAAATTAGAGGGGTTTGAAATGTACTCTTCTGTTATCTTCTCTTTTCTTCATTTAAAGAAAATCCATTTCCCTGAAATTTCAATGGTCCTTTCTAAACTTTCCTAAAGAATGGTGAGTCTAGTAAAATATGCAGTCAATACCTTGGGGGCAAACATTATGGGCATTCAATGGCATATATTTTCCAAAAATGTAGGAATAGGGAAAGACACAGATTAAATCTCATATCACTAAACTTGATAGATAAGATGATAAATGATGATGGTTTATATGAGTTGAAATTCATGTTTTGCCTACATCATCAGACATAATATGAGTTTCAGAATCTGGGAGGAAGAGAGCAGAGTTTTATATAAGCAATTATAAATCAGTAGGGTTTGTTTTAGTATTACTTTTGTTTGTTAAGTTCTTTCCTTTTAAAAAAAAATTATTGGCTTTTGTGTGTGTGTGTGTGTGTGTGTGTGTGTGTGTGTGTGTGTGCCTGTATGAGTTATATATACCATGTTTGTTTAGTCAGTTGTGAGCTGTGTGATATGGACATTGGGAAGTGAACCCATTTCCTCTGCAAGAGCACAGTGTGTTCTTAATCACCGAGTCATTTCTCTAGCACAAGGTGGTTTGGTCTTTTGTTAACTCTTTGTTTAGTTTGAAAGACTGTCATGTGCAGCCCAGATACTCGGAAACTTTCTATATAGAGCAAGTTTGCCTCGAACTTCTGATCCTCCAGCTTCTACCTCTTGAATGCTGTTACAGAAATAGGCCACACGGTCTGGCCTGTTGTTTGTTTTTCTCTCTTGTGCTTTGTATTACCTGACCACAATTGATTTTATTTACTTCATATTTAAATTTTTGAATATTTATCATCTTTATACTACTTACTGATCTTCTTCTTTGAGAAAGTTATGTTTTAACTTGACCTACATAAGTAGATCTAAGAAAGTTTCCAGTACTGAATTAGCAATCTCTCCTCTTCCATTCACCTTATGTTTATTAAGATTCTTTAATTCGATAACCCAGGTTTGATAAAATGAATAACATTCATGAAGCAAAATGAAAGTCAGTGAACCAGCAGATTAGGCAGCCCATGACCTGATTGTTCTGACCTCTCAGAGTACTGTCTGTTAACCTACTTGGCAAAATGTGTTCACTCTTTCAATTCATGCATAACAAGAGTCACTTGAATTTTAAGGGATTAAAATTTTCCTCAGGTTGACATCAGTTAAATCTACCATTGTTTCGCGATCCAGCATAAGGGAGGATACGTGGGTCTCAACATGTTTTGAGAATTTGAGTGTGTGCCTGACTAGGATTGTGTGCCTTGGCAGTGATAAACTACTTTTAAAATGGAGCCATATTTTATGTTTCCTCATTCTATACCAACAAGACACATGCAAATGGAAGACATCAGTTTGACTTAGAATGCTAACTACTGTTCATTGACTTAACCGATAATTGTAACATGTAATCCTTTTCCATTCCTTAAATATCTTGGTTCTTAAAAAGTTTACACAAGGATGTTTTGGGCACACATAGTAGAATGTAGCCTAAAAATGTTGGGTCAAAGATGTTTTTTAAGTTATTTATGATATATATATTTTTAAAAATCCTGAAAGTTGATATGATAGAATATTAAAATCTTTGTTGATAGCAAAGAAAGAAATATAGTTCATATCAAGTGAAATGTAAAATATGAAAGGTGAAGGGATGTTTGGGGAAGTGATCAGTTTTAAGTAGATACATTAAGCGAGGCAAAATACAGTGTGGGGGAAAAAAAACCCCACCACCAACAAACAAAAACAAAAACAAAAACAAAAACAAAAAACAAACAAACAAACAAACAAACAAAAAACCAAGACCAAGACTCTGTTGATCATAATGATTAATAGTGTTCTGATAAGAGAAAACTCAACAACCTGGAAAGCCTAGAGATGGGCATCTTTTCTGTATCCTATGCATGATGGTATGCATATTTGTCAAAAATAACAAAACACCTGAGATAAACAACTTACTAGAGAGGAAGGTTATTTTGACTCACAGTAATTGTCTTATGTCTCCCTGTAGTAAGAAAATACATCATGGTAGGGGTTTTATAAAGGAAGCTGCTGAACTCTTGATGACAGGTAAACTGAGAAGAGAGGGGAGCAAGAATAGCAATATGGCCTTCAGTTGTATCCTTTCATATAACTGGAAGCCTTACAAGTATGCCCCACACCTTAAAGTTTCCACCACTTCTTCAGAGCACAGTGGGCTGAGGACTAAGCCTTTAACTTCGCATGTATATGTTCATATCAAAGTAGTAGGAGATATATGTCTATATATCTATATCTATATATCTATCCATCATCCATCCATCTATCATCTGTCTGTCTATCTATCTATCATCTATCTATCTATCTATCTATCTATCTATCTATCTATCTATCTATCTGTCTAACTATCAAATCACATCATTAACCCACCATATATTGATGGATCCTGAGATCGATTTGGTATCTTGGTTATTGTGAATGTTTCTGAGAAAAAAAATTATGGGACTACTGATTACTCATTTTCAGACTCACTCTATTAGCTTTGGGATTATAACTAAGACTGAGACTGCAAAATCATATGGCTATCCTGTTTTTAATATTGGATGAGTCTCTATATTGTTTCCACGGTGGTTATATAAACTCACATCTCCATGACAGTATGTTAGATTCTACAGCTCTTCCCTTCCATGCCAAGACTCATTATCATTTGCATAACAGCCATTTTAAAAAGGGTAAAGTGTTATCTCATTATGCTTGGCCAGGAAGCATGTGACACAGATTGAGTGGGTTAGCCAAGTCTTTCTTTTGATTTCGTTTTTAATTATTTTCTCTTTTTTATGTATTATTTTCCAAATGTCATTAAATCTTATGTCAATGTGTGCTAATAATTTTTCTGAGTACTAGTCTTACTTTTTCACAGCATTTAAAAATCTCTCCTAATTTCCATTCCATCATTGGACCTTGATTAGACTCTTTTAAAGCATCATTAGTCTCCGATCATTTAATAACCTTGCATTGCTATCTTTGCAGAGCAGGATTTTTTGCATTTATGGCTTTTCTAGCACAGCTATAAAACTTAAAATTCACTCCAGCATCTGATTTTGGAAGGTCCACCTAGTGATGACTCAGGCAAGCAAAACAACTGAATTCTGTAGTTTTCTGTTGCATTTCACCAGTGTCTGATGGACATAAAATTGTGAGCTTCAACTGTAAGATTCTAATGAGCCTTAACTTACCAGAGACCCCCTGAGTAAGCAATGCAGAGTCGGGAATCGATGCAAAAGCAAGAGGAATTTTACTGTTCCAGGATGATCGGGATGCCCTGCATACAAATGAAAAGAATGACCATGCATGGCCCATTTGGTGAGTTTTTATACAGTTGTCAGAGAAATAGTCATTAAGCACAATGTGATTGGCAGAACAGTGTGACTTTTAAATTGATTGGTCTTTAGGGAATGAGGTGGCAAGGGCTTCCCCTGTCTGTAGGTGGCCAAAGGTTAGTCCACCCTGTGGAATTTGTCTAAGTGCTCTGGGCCTTCCCCACCTGCAGGTGGCTGATGTTTAGTTTCCCCTGCCCCCTGTGGCCTGAGGAGTGTAATTGGCCTCTCCCATCAGGAGGGTAGGGGTGCCTAAGTGCTCCATGATCTTTCTCTTCCAGGAGGGGGAGATCTGGTGGAATTTTCCAAAGGCCCTGGATTGACCTCTTCACAATGACCAGTGAGAGTACTCCAGTGGTCTGCTATCAGAAGTGCCTGCTAGCTAGATGACACCATGGTTTGCATAGTCTGTGGGGTTTGCCTATGAGCATGTATTCCTGCTATTTGAGTTCTTCAGTTAGACAGGCATGTAAGCTGGCTCTTGAGGTCAGGTGAAATAAGTAACTATGTAGACAAATTGGATGGATATCCATGCTTCTTAGAAATGTGGAAATCAGTCTGGAGGTTTCTCAGGAAACTGGACATAGTACTATCAGAAGATCCAGCAATACCTCCCCTGGGCATATACCCAGAAGATATTCCAACTGGCAACAAAGACACATTCTTCACTATGTTCATAGCAGCCTTATTTATAATAGCCAGAAGCTGGAAAGAACCCAGATGTCCCTCAACAGAGGAATGGATACAGAAAATATGGTACATTTACACAATGGAGTACTACTCAGCTATTAAAAACAATGAATTTATGAAATTTTTGATATCTGGAGGATATCATCCTGAGTGAGGTAACCCAATCACAAAAGAAGTCACTTAATATGCACTCACTGTTAAGCAGATATTAACCCAGAAACCTAGAATACCCAAGATACAAGTTCCAAAACACAAGAAAATCAAGAAAGACCAACGCGTGGATACTTCATTCCTCCCTAGAACAGGGATTAAAATGTACATGGAAGGATGTGCAGAGACAAAGTTTGGAGCTAAAATGAAAGGATGGACCATCCAGAGAGTGCCCCACCCGGGTGATCCATCACATAATCAGCCACCAAATGCAAACACTACTGCATACACCAGCAGGACATTGCTGAAAGGACCCTGATATAGCTGTCTCCTGGGAGGTTTTAACAGTCCCTGACAAACGCAGAAGTGGATGCTCACAATCATCTATAGTGCAGAACACAGGGTCCCCAATGTAGGAGCTAGAGAGAGTACCCAAGAGCTGTAGGGGTCTGCAACCCTATAGTTGGAACAACAATATGAACTAATTAGAACCCCCAGAGCTCATGTCTCTAGCTGCATATGTATTAGAAGATGGCCTAGTTGGCCATTATTGGGGAAGAAAGGCCCTTGGTCTAGCAATGTTTATATGCCCCAGGACAGGGGAATGCCAGGGCCAAAGCGGGAGAGGGAGGGTAGGGGAGCAGGGCGGGGGAGAGGGGGAGGGTACAGGGGACTTTTGGGTAACACTTGAAATGTAAATGAAGAAACTCTAATAATAAAGCTCTCATAAATGAAAAAAAATAGAAATGTGCAGTGTAAGAATTTTTGTCTGTCTGAAGAAAGGGATGGGGTACCCTTCTGTGCAATCTGAGTTGTGTGTGCCCTTTTGGATCAAACAAGAACAATCCATGCAGTTCTGAAAATAGTATGTAGATAGGAGTTTTCCTCATGGCATCATCAGTGTTTGAACCATTTGGATGTCTGAGGCTATTCTTTGCTTTCACAGATATAGATTTTAGAACACATTTGATGCTCTGAAAACTACAAAGTTGAGACTCCCTTTGCCTAAAACAGGATTTTCAGAGTTGGCATGGTATAAAGATTAAGGAGTCTAATAGTTCAGTCTACATTGTGTTTCCCACCATAGATTGTAAGGCCACCAGATCTCCTTGACAGATGAGCTGCGACCTAGGCTTGCACTTCTGCTTGGGTATCACAGCTGGCAGCAACATGGAATCATCATAAAAGTATTTGCCTTGATTATATTCTGTGCTGAATAAAGAATTAAACCACTGCATTTTTCTTAGTGCTCCCATGAAATGAGGATTGAATAGTATAAAAGTAACTTTTATCTGTTTCATGTAGTTGTTGTTTCAGGCTTACTGCTGAATAAGCTCACTCTTTCTAGCTCTTTCTGAACTCTGGCTGGCTGGTTCAACTCAGCTCTTCAGGCTCAAGCTCCTCCCCAAGCTGACTGATTGAATCTGGCTTTTCTCACCTTCTCACTGAGTTGCACTGACTAGCCTCAAACTAACTCTGACAATTTGTCCTAATCTTCTGGATCCCTTTTCTCTGGCTTCACCTGCCTCCGATGCCCTGAACTGACCTGCATGAACTCAAGAACTAACTCAACTGCACTGCACTGCACTGCACTGCGCTCACTGAACTCACTGCACTGATTTCAACTTACTCACCAAACTGACTGAATTGTCCTTTCCTTTTATCCTATCTCTGAGTCATTCTGTCAAATCTTTCTCTGATTCATCACTTTGTCTGAACCTCAATTAGACTCACATTCAACCACAGCTGCTTCCTTCTATAAACTAATGTTACCTTCATTGTCAGGTATTAAAAGTGTGCATACTAAGGATATGTCTGTATTCCAGTTAGATCATACTGTAATCCAAGACATGTCTGTATTTGGCCTAATTATGTAGACCTTGAAGGTATTTGGATGTGGTCCCTTGCTAGGGTACCCATGTTGATAGATTAAAATTCCAGTACAGAGGGGACTTCCTGAGATCTTACAGGGACAGAGAATCTGATGCCTGCTTCTGGCTCTTTTTGCTGTGCGAACCAAATACTGAATCCTGTGTATCTCCACTTGTGCTGACTTAAGGAAATAAATCTTAACATTCTAACTCAAATTTCATCTAGTTTTGCTCATTGTGTAGGTATTTTGAACATATGCGTACATGTCTTCAAGAATATATTCTAGTATATGGATGATTTTTAGTTGAGGTTTCAGAAGCAAAGAGATGGGGCCCAATATTTCTTACTGATGTAACTCTCAACAAAATCATGTTATATTCTAAAATGACCTATTCTTGTCATATATCTGTATTTGTTCTAAGGTCAAGTATACTTTAAATTTGCTTGGTTTGCAAGCATTAAGAATTTTATACAAAATGTTATATAATTTTAATTTTCATTGTCCATTCTAATTTTTAAATGTTTCTTGATTTTAGGTGAGTAGCATACATGGAAATAATTTTACTACAACCAACCAAACTGCTTGATGTGATTAAAAATACAACTTAAAACTATCATAACTTGATTTTAGCATCTTGGCTAGAGCAATGGAATTAACATTTGTATATTTTATTCAGTAGGTTGGTAATGTTTCTATATAGCAATAAGTCTATGTCCAAAGGTGATTGATAAAGAGATACTGCAGCCATGTAATCATTATGCAAGTAACAAAAGGTGTTAGAAACTTTAACTTTTATTAGCATACTTACAAATATTAATAAAAATCAATCAGAGGGCATTGGAGCTAAACTAATCCTCAAAGAGCATATAATCCAGATGCTTCTCACAGTAAGGATGATGACACTTCTCAATGTTTTGTATTGAGAATTTATCCATAAAGCACAGTTCTCTTTCTTAAAATAATCATTGTATCTACGAAAAGACAGAATTTCTAGTATAATAAATTATTTAATTAATATCAGAAAATCAACTTTGTAAATCAATTTTTGTATATAAAATGAAATGACTACTATCAATATGTAAATCTAGGATTTTTTATTTATTCAAGGAAAGTGGGAATTTTATGATACAGATTTTATTTTTGTATGTTTATTACTATTTTATAAAAGTGTCACCAATTTGACACCAATTATTTATGACAGTTGGTTAGTATAATGACTAACATTTCTTCATTTGTTATGCATTATTATTTTATGAAAGTGTCACAAAGTATATTGTTAATGACAGCTGGTTAGCATGACTGTCATCTCTTCATTTGAATAGTGTACATATTGAGTGAAATTTGAAAATAATATCCAATAATAATTGGTTATACATTCAATGAAAGAATCAAAGTGCTTCCAGAAACCCTAACCCTAACCCTAACTCTACTGAATCATTTTGGTTAGTACCTAAAGAATGAGATTGCCAGGCACATGCCTTTAATCCCAGCACTTGGGAGGCAGAGTCAGGTGTATTTCTGAATTCGAGGCCAGCCTGGTCTACAAAGTGAGTTCCAGGACAGCCAGGGCTACACAGAGAAAACCTGTCTCGGAAAAAAAAAAAAAAGAAATCATTCAAATTTACCTCCTAAGGCTACACACTATAATGCTGATTCTGTTTTACTCATGGATGAATCAAACTGTTCAGAGGGATTTAAATTGTAGATGTTAAAATGATACCTTCCAGATAGCTACAATTCTCTCTTCTTCTCCCTCCCCCTCATACGTTCCCTTACTTATTTTTTTCAATTATTTTATTAGATATTTTCTTAATTTGCATTCCAAATGCTATCCCGAAAGTTCCCTCCCCCCTCCCACCGCCCTACTCCCCTGCCCACCCACTCCCACTTCTTGGCCCTGGCGTTCCCCTGTATCAGGGCATATAAAGATTGCAATACCAAGGGGCCTCTCCTCCCAATGATGGCCGACTAGGCCATCTTCTGCTATATATGGAGCTAGAGACACAAGTTCTGGGGGTTCTGGTTAGTTTATATTGTTGTTCTTCTTCTAGGGTTGCAGACTCCTTCAGCTCCTGGGGTTCTATCTCTAGCTTCTCCATTGTGGGCCCCGTGCTCCATCTTATAGATGACTGTGAGCATCCACTTCTATACAAGACAGCTATATCAGGGTCGCTTCAGTACACACTTGCTGTCCTACGCAATAGTGTCTGAGTTTAGTGACTGATTATGGGATGGATCCCCCAGTGGGGTAGTCTCTGTATGGTCCATCCTTTTTCTTAGCTCTAAACTTTGTCTCTGTAACTCCTTTTATGGGTATTTTGTTTCCTATTCAAAGGAGGAATGAAGTATCCACACGGTGGTTTTCCTTCTTGATTGTCTTGTGTTTTGCAAATTGTATCTTGGGTATTCTAAGTTTCTGGGCTAATACCCATTTATCAGTGAGCGCATATCCAATGACTTCTTTTGTGATTGGGTTACCTCACTAAGGATTATATCCTCCAGATACATTCATTTGCCCAAGAATTTCATAAATTCATTTTTTAATAGCAGAATAGTACTCCATTATGTAATGTACCACATTTTCTGTATCCATTCCTCTGTTGAGGGATATCTGGGTTCTTTCCAGCTTCTGGCTATTATAAATAAGGCTGCAATGAACAAAGTGGAGCATGTGTCCTTTTTACCAGTTGGAACATCTTCTGGGTATATGCCCAGGAGAGGTATTGCTGGATCCTCTGGTAGTACTATGTCCAATTTTCTGAGAAAACGCCAGACTGACTTCCAGAGTGGTTGTACAAGCTTGCAATCACACCAGCAATGGAAGAGTATTCCTCTTTCGGAGCATAACAGAGATGAGTAGTATTATAAAATGATAGCCATGGGCAGATAAAAAGTGTATGCTGTGGGTCAAGTCACTGTCTTTTGTGTGTGTGTGCCTGCTTTCTTTTGTTTCTCAGAATGACTTCTAAAAGTACAATGGAAATGAAATGTTATACCATGCAGTCATAAGCAATATAAAACTCATTTATATAATGAATTAATACATTCAAAATCTTGTAAATTTTGCATAATTGATTATTTTTTTAACAAATCAATGCTTTACACGAAAGAAATCACTACTGAAATACAAGGGACAATCTTTGTAGACATTTACATGATGATCATTTTCCTTAGAAAGAATAAATGACTAGCAATTCTTTACAGAATACTAATTGGTTAACATGCATAGTGTAATAGTAATAAGTGAACTATAATAATACTTTGTTTTGAAAATACTCAAAATATTAGTCATAGCAATAGTAGTGACTATATAACATGAACCATTAATATTTATTAAATTTCATGGAGTTTACATGAAGGCTTAATTTTTATGTTTGGAATATGTTTGGAACAACGGCCAGACATGTGTTGCCTCTACTTTGGTTAGTCTTAACAAATAACAGCATCCAGGGAAGATCACACTGAAGAGCAAGCCCAGGAAGGACAAACATTTTTCTCAACTTTCTTTGGAGATTTTAGGGGGAACTGTAACCCTGTTCAAGAAAAAGAGAGCTTGAGTCTCTCTTTCAAAATATTGTGACTCATTTGCATCCCCTACAATATTGCATGAACACATGCACACATGGCTTGTAAAATTTAATTGTGTAGATGGTGATGGTAGTGTTGCGTGTGTCTCATGTGTGTGTGTGTGTGTGTATGTGTGTGTGTGTGTATGTGTTCCCTCAAGTATACATGAGGATACATATGTGCCTCAACACATCCTGTGGAAATAACAGGCTGTGGAATTCACAGGTCAATCTCAAGTATTGGACTTCAAATGCCACTTTGAGGCCATGGAGCAATATATAGGGTAGCTGCCCTGCAAACTTGCAAAGAAATCTCCTGTCTCTGTTTTTATCCTTATGGAGGAATACTAGGGTTACTGACATGTATTACCACACACATTTTTATGTAGGTTCTAAAGATAGGAACTCAGGATTTTACACAAGTTCATTTGACAACTGACCCATCTCTTCAGTCCAAGCTTTTAAAGATCACATATTCTAACCACTAGCTCTTTCTGTTTTACATCTTTTATAGTGAAAGATTATGTTTCCTATATTGGTTCATAATAATAGGCCTTTTTCCATATTTCTTGAAAGTCAGTTTCCCACATTGTCACTTTTGACTTTTGCCTACACATAAAGTAATATTTCAATTAAAAATATAAAAGTCTTGAAATTGTGTGATAAATTATTTTAAGCAAAGGTAGTTTAAGAATTAAGAGGACACTTGAACAGAGATGACCTAAGAAAATAGGTATGTGGCTCTGTTGACTCTCCAAGGTTGAAATAGCACAGTCCCTCTGAGAAGTAAAATGACTTGAAAATTTGTTGCTCAACCATCTAACTCAGTCACACTACTACTTATCTCTTTGCAGGAAACCACTTGCTCTTTGTTGGTTTGGGAGGATGGAATTCTACCACCTGCTCACCATCCTGATCTATGCTCACTTATGTTTTCTGCATCTTCTTTTGCTTTCAACATTAGCAAAAATGCATATGAAAGGGGAGAGAGCACCCTAACTCTTTCTACTGCTCTCCACACCTACTGTTTAGTTAGTTACTTTTTGTTATTTGCTTATATATAAATTACTACTTTTATATAGCGATATAACCAGTAGTTTTGTTTTAATTTAACACATTATTTCTAATTGAATTATATAGATATAAAATTCAAAATGTAAATTTTGTTGATTCTTTATATATATATATATATATATATATATATATATATATATATATATATATGTAAAAGACACATTATAGAATTCTTTATACAACTATAATCAGAGGATGATTCAATAAAACTAAAAATATTATCAATATTTTGCATTGAATAACTTTATTACAGCCTGAATCTTTTAGTAGAAAAGAAACAAAAGACTCTGTGTGACAATGTAAAAAAATCATTAAATAATTCTCACTGCATTACAATTCTAGATCAGCATCGACTTTCTGACCACCTACAGAGTAAAGCTACAGCAAGGCACTTATAAAATTCCTACATGCCATATACACCTGAATACACCTAACAAGGAAAGCCACTGCCTAATGAGATTCCCACTTTTTTATCTTATTCCATAAAACATAATTAATATATAAAATGAACTTGTATTATACCTATAATGAGAAATTAATATGGATTATTTATAAAAATTAATCTAGCCTCTTATATCTCAAAATCCATGAGAGTTATCAATCAACAGAATCAGAACTCTGAAATTCCAAGAAATTTTAGTAAGACAATTAAAATATTAGTCCTGAGGCTTGAGAGATGACTCAGTAATCGAGAGCATTGGCTTTCAGAGACCTGGGTTCAATTTCCAGCACCCTATAGCAGCTGACAGCCATCTGCAACTCCAGCATTATAGAACCTGACACCCTTACACAGTCAAACATGCAGGCAAAACACCAATGTACATAAAATTGTATTAGCTCTATTGATTTCAGTAACTTTATTAACTTCATACTCTAAATCAGCAGGTAAGATTTTTTTTTAACCTACTAGATACTCTATGAGTATTATTTCAATAGATGAGAACACAGCAAACATAACCTAACCATTATTTCAGAGTTACTGTAGCTGCTTTCTTCAGGAGAGCATCACTGACTGCAGAAGTACTTTGTGGCTAAAACCCAAATGGTGTGCTTTCCAATATACTCTAGACATGTTCCTGGCTTACAGTATCTTCTCAGATAGATGACATCACATGCTTAGAATTCATACATGCTCAGCTTATATAAGATTGTCAAGGAAATATTAAATTATTAATAGTAAAACATTAAAATGAGGAGTTTGAAAACTATTTCTTTTTTTCTTGAGGGATATTTGATTTAATCTTAAGACATTCTGAGTATTTTGAAAGAAAACCTGTAAGAGTTAGACTCACCACTTACTGTTTTAAGGACAGTATAAACTGACATGAAGCGTGACCCCTGCTGGTAAGGATTGAAACAACACATCTAAACCATCCTCTTAACTCATGTGGATTCAGTACCCATTATTAGCTACTAAGATAGATACATAGAAATTCTGTTTATGGAGAAACTTCTGCTGGATTCTAGGGACATTGTCATCCTTTATGAAAAGAAATCATGTAACCAACAATGCTGGCTCCCATTCCTGAGAGGTCTCACACCCTGTCTTTATCTTCTGTTATCCTTCCAACCTGTGCTCCTTGTAATGACAACTTTGCAATCCCCTGAATGTCTCTGATACTGTGCTTTCAGCAAACACTTTCCTGATTTTCCTGTATTAAAAAAATTTGGGGGTCATGTACCATAGTTCCTAGGAAACAAGATTATATTTTGAAATTACATACACACACACACACACACACACACACACACACACACACACACACATTAAATTAAATAAGCAGAAATAATGGATTACTTATTTAAAATTACCTGTTTTAGGGAGTATGAAGGCTTTTCCTTTGACAATTTAAAGAGGGTTATTTTACCTGTGTGTAATGGGTAAGAATAAAAACCAGAATATGAAGCTATACATCACCCTTTTAAAAAATGTATCACCACTTTCAGATCAAAACACTGACATGGAGAAGGAGAGTTTATTCCTAAGGATGCTGTGAGCAGAGGATCCACGTTCTTTTTCTAGTACTTAATTTATTTATCCCCTTTACATCCGATTGCAGCGCCCTCTCTTCTTCCAATTCTTCTTCTCCCATGGTCCCTCCCCTACCCCATTTCACCTCTGAGAAGGGAGAGGTATTCCTATGTCCATCTGTCTCTGTGTTGCCCCCCGCCACCCCCTGATTTCTGTTCATTCTCCTGGCCTTCTCTCCCGGGAGCCACATAGTTTTAGCTGCAAAATCCTTTTTAGGTACACACTATCATGGCTGCAAAAGGAAGGGATATTCGAGCACATTGTGTTTTGATTTGCTGGCATAAACATATCCATGTAATTGCTGCAGATATTAATCTGTCTGTGTACAAAGACACTGAGAAAGAATGATTTTGGAGTTCATCAGTGGGCTAGTTTAGAACCCTAGACCATTTTGTCCCCATTGTTGCTAATGAGATGGTTCACAACTAATGTGATTTGGCCTCTATCATTTCAAAATTGCTATTGACTAAAACGTTCATACAAATGTTTAGTAAGCACAGTAAGAGGGCCAAGTGGTGCTAGTCATGATCCTTACACACCAAAGGAGAAAAGGCAGTCTTTGGCAAGATGGTGTTCTAACTCCCGACGGAGGATGTGGTGTTGACGTTCAAACCGCTCACCAGGCAGTTGGGCCCAGGGGAGTACATGTACAGGTGCCACTTCCAGATTCCACCTGGAACCACACCCTGCTCAGCAGGGATGGAAAAAGGGGGATTCTACAGCCTCATAAGGTAACAAATCCCAAGAGGCTAACATGAATGGAGGGTGTGTTTTGGCCTTTTGCCTGAACGTAAGGAGAGGTTTTGACTTCTCCCAGAGTCCTCATTAAATAGCGGCTCCGGCTGTCATATTCCCTGCAAAGAAGGATCCTGAGGGACTACTCCCTCCATAGGGTTCTGAGGTACTGAGACCTCAACCCAGCAGGACATCCATGCCTTTCTATTTCAAATTATCAACCTGGCATAAAGATGAAGGCCAAAGCCAAAGCCAAATACATCTATTGTTTCCCTGAAAAAAAATTTAATCCTCCATTTGCAAAGAGAGAGGATAGAAAGCTCCTGGGGTGTACTAATGTACAGATTCTGCATTGTATGTGTCTTCAACCACCATCTTAGTAGCTCTCCAGGATTTTGTGAAATGGTCGCACACAAAAGAGAATAATGCTAATAATTCTACGAATATGAAGTCTACTTTCTGAAAGCCTTTGTGTGCTATGCGTGTGCACATGTGGTATCATATGCAAAGATATTTACACTCAGGCAAGCAGACAAGTGTTATGTAGATGTAGAGACCCAGATGATATGAGGTGTCTTCTCCAATTGTTCTCCACTATACAAGATTTCTTCCTGAACCCAGAGACCACAAATTCATCCAATCTAGCTAGTCCATCTGCTCTGCTTTAAATGGATCCTGGGGATTTGCACGTTAGTGCCCTTGCTTGCTCTGCAAACAATTTATTCATTTAGCCGTCCTTTGCCCACCTTCCAGCAAACTTTCATGTGAAATATTTGTACATTTCTTCTTTGGGATTTAATATGAGCAGACATAATTGAGAAATAATTTTCCTTTTAAATTCTCTGCCCTTTTGGATAAGAGGCCCATTACTATTTTCAAGATTTAGTCACTTCCTGATATTTTTGCCACCATTCCATCCTAGTACAAAATTTGTGAGATTTGAATGAAATCTCTGTTGTACATGATGAGATTTTGAGTCTCCAACTAGACCAGTGGTAACTGTTCACATCAGGAACTCTGAAACCTGTGACATCACATAGGTGGGACCTACAGACCTGTTGCCAAGACAACAGCCACGATATTCCCAGGATCCACTTGACTCACCTCCCACCTTTACCTGTGTGATGTCATTATTCATATATATATATATACATATACATATATATGTATGTATATGTATATATATATATGGAATGTCCCTCCCCCTTTCTTCCCCTTCTTCTCTTTCTGCCACCACCTTCCTTGCCCTGCTCATTCCCAATAAATCTATTACACGTGGAACTGTTTTGGTCTAGTGTGCTGTGTTCAGACTCGAGCTGCTATTTTATTCTAACACATCATTTGGTGCTAATGTATGATGTTTGGAGCAACCTGTGGCTGGTGCAGAAGAAGGGGAGAGGTCTGGAGAGGTTGATGCAGACTCTGGGGTATCCTGGTGAGAAGGCGAAACTGAAGCAACGGGCCAGGCATGGTGGTGCATGCCTTTAATCCCAGCACTTGGGAGGCAGAGGCAGGCAGATTTCTGAGTTTGAGGCCAGCCTGGTCTACAAAGTGAGTTCCAGGACAGCTAGGGCTTTACAGAGAAACCCTGTTTAGAAAAAAAACAAAACAAACAAACAAAAACAAACAAACAAACAAACAAAAACATGAAGCAGCAGTTTGGGTTTTCAGCAGTGTGGAAACAGGTCTGCAGCAGAAAGGAGGTGGTTCATTAACTGGATCTAGCATTGTAACGTCATCTAGCGAAGATTGTATAGGTTTCATGGTTAAGAGAAGTTGGTTTGGGGAACAAGAGGAGCACATGGAGAGATTGGAGCCAAGATAGAGGAATGCTTGGACATAGGGAGCTCTTTCCATTACCAGTTCGCTGGCAGTATGAAGATCCCTTAGAATAGTTGCATCTAGAGTACCATTAAGGGGCCATTTGGAACTATTATCTAGGTGGTAGAGACCTTATTGCAGAGGCATATTAATTTGATTCCTTCAAGTCAGGCATTAGCTTCAAAGATTTGAGATTTTCCATGAGACATCAAAGTGGGGTGCCGGGAGGTACATTAAAGATATTGCAGCACCCATTGGGGGGTTATTGGATTATTGTTACCAGTGTCCAGAGAACAATTCAATAACCAAAAAGAAATAAGCCAGGCTAGAAGTCCAAGTCGTCACTAATGCCCTCTAGAGGCTATACAGTAAGCCCAGCACTTACTCCAAAAAGGGCCCTACCCTGAATCCAGGGATATATTAAAGAGCTGCAAGAACCCAGAAGGGGAGGGGAGTGAGAGCCGCTTTCAAAGGAATGGTCACTCAAAGTTTGATGTCCTAATTCGTATGTCAGCTGGGAGGCATACCTGTAAAATGCCAACCCCTTACACCCAAGAAAAAGCTGGCCAGGCCCTATCTGGGAAATTAGGGACCCTGTAGCAGACCGACCCTACCAATCAATATGCCAGTGTCTGTGCAAGACTTCTAGCGATCTGGTAAATGGAAACGTGCAACTGAGTGGGTAGGTGTGGGCCCTGCAGAAGCTAGCCGCACAAGACAGACTAGGGCGGCACAGCTCATGTGGTAGAAGCTCGTATGTCCTGCGGTGGCAGCAGCAGCAGCAACAGCTCACTTGGTGGAAGTCTGTGATTCCTGCAGCAGCCAGCTGAGGGGCTGGGATACCATGTGTACTGCTCCCAGACAGCATGAACAATGGACTGGGCAGAAGTTCCTCTGGTTGGTGAGAGTTCTGGCAGGTTCCGCTGGTGGAGGTTGTAGCTGAGTGGCGTGGCGGTAGCGAGCCCACGCACTCACAACAGCCTAGGTTGTAGACTGTGGTCAGTGGTAGCAGCCTGCTCTGATGGTCCACATGTTGTACATGATGAGGACCTCTGAAACCTGTGACATCACATAGGTGGGACCTGTTGTGAACACAACAGCCACCATATTCCCAGGATCCACTTGGCTCACCTCCCACCTTTACCTGTGTGCTGTCATTATCCTACTGCTTGTGCCGAACCCCACTGCAGAGCTCTGCAGCGGCTGTTGATGGTGCCACTCAATTCCCAGGTTTTAGCATCAAATGATATGTTAGAATAGGCTCATGTCTGAACACAGCACACTAGGCCAAAACAGTTCCACGTGTAAGAAAGGTTTATTGGGAGAGAGAGAGGGGCAAGGAAGGTGATGGCAGAAAGAGAACGGGGAAAGAGAGAGAGAGGGAGGGAGAGAGAGAGAGAGAGAGAGAGAGAGAGAGAGAGAGAGAGAGAGGATTCTCCTTATATATATGAACAATGGTGGAATACAGGTAAAGGTGGGAGGTGAGCCAAGTGCATTCTGGGAATATGGTGACTGTTGTCTTGGCAACAGGTCTGTAGGTCCCACCTATGTGATGTCACAGGTTTCAGAGGTCCTGATGCCAACAGTGAGAGTGAAATAAAGGATTAAGAGAGCTGTCTACTTTCAGAGCCTCTATATCAAAGGCTGGTGTAATTTTCTACAGCCATTGTGCCAAATATTCTTTTGGCTTCTATAAAATAAGCATTATATATTATAGCATGAAGAACATCTTATTGGGCTTCAATTAATTTTAGTACTTGACCAGAAAACTGGCACTAAGTTTCCTCATATTTCTCATATAGATATTTGTATGATTTTTCCCATTTCCTTTTCCAGTTGCACATTGTGCTCCCCAAGCCCTGTTCTCTCTCCAATTTATGTATTTTTCTTTAATTGTTATTATTACATATACATGTATAACTATGTAAATATGACCTGCTCAGCTTGCTTGGTGTTGTGTGCATGTATATAATTTTAGGGCTGATCTCTTGGTATTGGATAAGCAATTGTAGGGTTCATCCCTGAAAAAGACTAAGTCTCCTTCTTTCTCAGTAGCCATCAGCTTCCTGAAATTCTTTGTGTAGAGACAGGACTCCAAGAGATTTACCTCTTTCTCTGAAGCAGGTCTGTCATCATTAATGTTCAAGTCCTGTTTAGGCAATGATAGTATTGCAGTATAATGATGGTAATGTCCCTGCCATTTGTCTGCATTCCTTTTTCCTTGATGTTCCTTGAGACTAAGGTGCAGAAGTTATGCTGTATTTGTGTCCAATGCTTCAGAGTAACCCATGGTCAGTGTTTCTTTTTTCCTGTCCAGTGTAATCTAATATTCAATGTAATGTTCACATTACAGTGGCATTCTGTAACAATCTTTGCTGCAAAAAGAAGCTTAGATTAAGGGTAAGAGGTGCATTAATCTGTGGCTAGAAAGATAAGTATTTAGAGTTTAGTTAGGAGTTATTTTGTGTTATGGGTTATTAAAGTAGTGCCAGAAGGTTCTCCTTCTGATCAATGACACCACTAGCCCTTGAAAGTTGGGAAAGTTTCCAATAACAGGCATGATTTCCCTTCTGTTGAGCAGTTCTTAGACCAACTAGAGTCCTGATGGCTACCACAAAGGTATAAAGCTATACTGTTACACTTGGGGATATGGTGACATGCTGGTCCTTGTTGGGGTTCATAGGTGTTACAGCTGGAAGTTGGTTGCTTCCCTCCCTGGACAGCTTGCCTGTACCTTCACTGCAATAAAAGCTAGTCCCCAGGAAAGGCTTTCAGGTTAGATCCAGCATGGATCTAACTCCAGTTCTGTATCTGAAGTGCATGGTGTCTTCATCAATAGCGACTCACCTTCAAGCAAAAACAACAGCAGTAGTCTACATTGTTTGGGGAGTCTGCTCAGCCTGTGTTCCCTTCAAGTCATTTATGTCCTACTATTCCCCTAACAAGCACTCGGCAGGCTCAGAGTATTTACTTTCATGATTTCTGATGTTACTTTTGGTTGTATACTCACATCTAAGTAGTTTAAGCTAAGAACTTACTGATGAGAGAGTATGTTTGGCATTTGTATTTCTGGGCAACACACTACTACACTCAGTATATTTTCTAGTTCCACCTATTTACCAGAAAATGTCATTATTCTTTATACACCTACCATAAGTGCATTCATTATATTCTAATTCAAGTTTCATTCAGAGAGAAATTAAGTCATAATTTTCTCCAAGACAAAAATTAAATAAATCTCTATGCACTCCCTCTAGATATTAATATTCTCCTTGTGAATGATGGTTTAAATAGATCAGAGACTTGGAGAATGGCTCAGTTTCTAGGTGCAGTTAGTCCAGTGTGCTGATTATCCGCCTTGGCCAAGCCGACCTTCCTGCCATCATTTAAAGCAATTATAGGTGAGAAGATAAGAAAGTGTTTTATGAGACGAAGCTTGCTTTCTGCCTTCACAGAACTCATCACAGCCTGTGTTCTTTGAGGTTTGTGTAAGCACCTCTTTATCACCATTAAAGGATCTGTTTCCAATCACAGCTTCTCCTGAGATCCCAAACAAGATTTCTGTGGCCATGCCTTGAACACGGATTAGTTCACGGTGGAACAGACTTTCCCATCTTGAGAGCCAGTAGTTTCCCTGCTCTGATGAAACACATTCAAGTTGTTCTTCTCATTTGCAGCTAAGTTAATTTTAAAATATGCTGTATTCTAATATCCTCATTAGAGTGCATCACAGGTCATAGCTATTAAACAGTTTCTCCATTTTAAATAACTGTGCTTTTTCAAAACTGATTTGGAAAAGAAAATGTACTTTATGATGTAATATTTACAGCAGAAATATGTACAAAGTCTTTTTCTTAGTTCCCTGTTCCATTCACAACAAACCATTTCTAAAATAAAGAGTCAAAGGGCAGTAAAATAAATTTTCTCATTTATTAGTCATAGATTGATTACAAAGTTGACTTATATAATTAGAAATAGTTCCAATCAAAAATAAATCATAGAATTTACACTCCAAGTAGTAAATTTTACTTGATATTTGTAGATAGTCTTTGTAAGAATTAAAACTAAATGCTTATGTTCATCTGTCAAAATGAAGATTTAAAACATACTGAAAAACATACCTATCCCATATGATTTAAGAACTAAACCTATCAGATTTATTCATAAATATCCCAAAACAAAGATGTTGGGTGCATATGGAGTTAAGGGTAGAGAAGATGGAAATGGGAGAAGATGGAGATATTGATCATCAAAATACATTGTATAAAATTTTTGGATAGCTAATATGATTAAAAATCAACATTAGATTCAAATTCTCATGTGATGGTATGTTTAAGACAATTCTATCCATTAGGCATTTGAACCTTTTTAGGCCACAGATTATTTAAAAGTCTCAGTTATATACCTGGAAAAAGGAAATAATCAGTAACCCTAAGTGCCAACGATAGTAACCCAGCTATAAACATGTTACAAAATTAGTGCAAATAAAGAAGATTATGGTTACAGCCCAGAGGGAGCAATAGCTAATGTTAGAAATCATTTATACCATATGAAAGTGCCCATCGCATTCAGAAAGAGACAGCTTTTACTCATCATTTTATCTTGTAAAATATTATGTGGATTGCTGGAGAGATAAGATCAACCCTTAAAGTCAGAACATGTACTCACATAATAAAATTTCAAGGTTTTTACACATCAACAAAACGATAGTCTATATATAACCCAAATAAATATCAGAAATTTGAAGATATAATTGCAAAAATATGTGGTAATTCCTCTGTTAAATCCTTTTATATTATAAATCTAAACAAGTCATCAGTGGGATCTAACTTCTATACACCAGGATGAGACCAGTTGATTTGAAATGATCTCAAAATTGTGTTATGTATGTAGCTGTTCTTTGTGCCTCAATGCACTGTGCTGAACTTATTTCTTCTTGGCATACATCACACAATACAGTGCTTAAACAATGCAACATAAATATCTTTTAGCTAATTTGTTTTTCTGTTAATTCGTTTGACTTTCAAAATAATTGCATTGTTTACCCAATTCCTAGCAGAGTAACATACAATCAATTCTAATGTTCACTTTGTTATTCTAAAATGAGATTGATGTCACCCACCAGGGATGTGAATACTAAAATGTAAAAGGCATTCCTCTGAAAAGAAAGCTTTTAATGGTTCTATTACTCCATAAGTTATGAAAACACCCCAGCGAGTACCAGTGCCTTCAATGATAGCAACTAAAACTGATTGGCAGTAGAAATTATAACACAGATTCTTTGATTTTCATGATCAAACAGAAACAGAGAACAAAGAACAAAAATCAAAAGAACATCCTTCTTACAAAAACTTACAGACAGTACACATTGCAGACATGCTTTCTGTGAAGTGACAGGTTGAGAAGGAATGGGGAAGAAAGAAATAGCAATGGACTGTATGCAGCCAATATGGGCGTGTGTCCATGATACATGCTTAATTCTCACAGGAACAGGGTGCAAAGGAAACAAACATGGGGGAACATTTCTTTAATCTAGAAAGGGGTGAATCCTTGATGTCAGGATTTGCATTTTAGCTAGGCACAGCTTGAAAATTAATACGTATCTATTCGTAGATGCAAATGACTTTCCACTAGGTTACACTAACACACAAAACTGGCTGAAGAATATCATGGTAAGAACAGAACTGTGATGAGATATATGTATTATATATAAGATATATATATATATATATATATATATATATATATATATATATATATATATCTTATATTCTTTTTTCTTATGTTGGTTGTATATAAGGTTCACCTTACATAATATCTGCATCACTTATCAAAGTTAAAGGGAAGGATAGAATGGGATGTCATTTTGGACTAAAGCAAATACAACCCACACTCCTCCCAGAATACTAGTGGTTTCCTAGCCTCATGCCTATATTCTAGAGTCAGGAAAACTGAACCTTCGCACAAATGAAATAACTCTGTGAAGGTTAACTTGTGTAGGTCTTGGGACATATGTCACCTTACCTTGTCTGACATGGATACTATGTATTCTATAAATGTTTTAATGTAATGCAGGGTGGAGGATAAACAAGGATAAGACAATGTCAAAGTTAAGCAAGACTTCAGTTCCAAGTGAAGTGGATGTCAGCTCAGTGTAGTCAAGGAAACCTTTCCTTTTTTTTTCATTTTAATTAAAGTCCCTCAAAAAAGTTTGCACCATACTGCTCAAAGAAACAATGTCAGGTACCAATAGAGATTAATATAACACATGGCACACTAAAGTGGATGTAGTTCTTTTGACTGCTACAATTTGTCATTGGTATTGCTTATCAGAGAGGTTAGCTATGTTTAAGAGATACTTTGACAACATTACTATGGGACATTTAATTATTTGATCTTCCATGAAAAGAATGTTACTTATATTGACCCTGTGTCATCAGTAGTGCTAAAGGGCAGAACCCCCATCTATGAATATCCAGCAACAAGTATGTGAAATAGAATTGGGACTCATTCTAAAGGTCATCTTCAGACACAAAGACAAGCAGAGGAGGAATAGAAGTCATGATTAGACAATCTGATGGGAAATGATGTGCTGTTAAACTGTCCATAATTGGAAAAGGACAAGTTTGTCTTGGAAAAACTATACAGGAAATTAGGAAATATATTTCCAGGCCTCAGACAATGAGAGAAAGCCAACTGCAGGTATGAACCTGTAAACAGGTCCAGTATGAGTAAGGGAAGAACAGATCCCTATCAGTGTGGTTCATTGACAACCAGACCTTACAAGTTTATGTGTATAACCTAAAGGAACACTGGCAGTGGCAAGAGGCAGGCAAGAGCTGCTGTGTTATCAGTGGTCAAGTCCATATGCAAGAGGTCTTTGTAGACAGAAGTCCTGGCAGTACTTTGTGATAGAAGAAAGGAGACACTAGGTCTGCTTAGGGACCCAGGTAAACTTCCAACCTCCTTCTTCATCTCGACGCACAAAGGCTTGTCCCTGGTGGAAGGAATGAGTTTTCACATTACAGTGAGGGCTCAAAGATGTGGAAAAGGCCACCTCTGTCTTGTTGGGTGACACATCTGCAGTGTGGTAAGGAAGAGTCTGCACCCTCACTGGAGGATTAGAAAGCCTAGGAAAACTGCAACAATCTTCCTGGTGGATGGAGATGGTATGTGAGCCATGTGTTCCCTGACCTACATAGTGTAGATCTCTGGGGACATTTGCATAGCCATTTGCATCATGTACAAACTGGGAGGAAATACTGGGAACTACTCTGGGATGAGAGGCGGTGGCACTGTAGTTAGCTGGTAGAGTGTCATCAATGGTGTTGAGGTCTTTTAACCCAAGGGTTTGAAGAACCCAGGGGTCCACATGGGGCCCAGGTTGTTCTTCACAGTTAGACAACTCCGTGGAGAGGTTTCTCTTGGCAGTTTTGGACTGGGGGATCTCAGCGGGAGAGTGTCTGTGTTCCTTGGGTTTCCTCTTCTCTTTTCTGAGTTTTCCAAACACTTTGGAAAACTCATCTGATGACAGCAACTTCTGGAAAAGCAATATTTGAAAACTATACTTCCTTCAGATATTTACTGTTCGCACAATTGATTAGGGAAAAAAAAAAAGGCTAAAGGTCTTGTGTGTTCCCACACAAATAAAATGAATCAATTAGCTACTGTTTGCTACATAAATATTCTTAATAAGTTATTACTTTAATTCACATTCTTTACTCAGCTTTTAAAAGTTGAAGGAAGCAGATGACATCTGACATCAATAGTAGGTGTCACTTACAAAACTTATTTATAAGTAAATAAAATAGGACCATCATTTATAAGCAATTGATTACATTTTTTCTTATTGTATGCAGATGCTATTAAAGTCATTAGTAAATAAAGTAAAACATAGTCATAAGAGAGATTGAGGACTCCTTAGCCTATATTTAAACCTCATTCATTGAAATCTAGACAGAACCTCTGATTTAAACACTATAAACCACCTCTTACTTTTTTTATATTAACTTTCAAAACAATCCTATGTGATGTGTTACATTATTCTAAATTTAGCAACCTGATATTAAGAGAGTTAAAAATAATATCACTTTAATGATTTTATAAAACACTTTTTATAGATTGATAACCAGTGTTAGGATTTCATAGTAGCAACTGTAAAAAAAAAAAAAAACAAAAAAAACAAAAAAAAAACTAAAAACATGTTTTAGTTAAAGCTCACTAGATTGCAAAGGAATCAAATTTAGTGAGTCTTTGAACTGAACAAACAAGTGGTAGCATCATTTGTGTATAAATAAGATTAAACTGATGATAAACACAGTAGTGTGAGCGAGGGCAAATGCAAACTGAAATGTAAAATGGAAGGAAAAACATAAAGCTTACAGGTGAGCTATTTATCATTGCGTTAAAGCAGTTCACTTAGAAGTGCAAGAAAAATGGGGAGAAAGAATGCTTGCATATCCCTAATCACAAGTGAAGAATCTGTGTGTGTGTTGGGAGGGTGGGCAAGTTTGAGTTCCGGGTCTTTCTCTACAACTTTTTACCTTATATTTTCAGGCAGAGTCCCTTACAGATCTTTCTAGTCTTGCTGACCAGTGGGATGCATGCATCTACTAGGTTCCCTGCAATCTACTGGGATTGCAGGTGCGTGCATTCAGAAGGCTTTTAATGGGAACTCTTCAGGATCCAAATTCACTTCTTTATGGATGCATGAAAATGCTTTACTTACTTAACCATCTCCACAAAGCCAAGAGAGAATCCCATCAGGGCACTTAGTCCACCCATTTACAAATTAAGATGACAAAGGCCCTGTACTGGTTTGAATAGGAATGGCCCATAAGTCTCATGAATTTGAATGGTTGGCCTATAGGGAGTGGTATTATTAGGAAGTAGGGATAGCCTGGTTGGAGAAAGTGTGTCACTGTGGGGGTGGGCTTTGAGGTCTCTGATCCTTGAGCAGAGCCTATTGTGGCAATCTCTCCCTGCTGCCTTGAAATGCAGATGTAGATTCTCAGCTACCTACCTCTCCAGTACCATGTCGGCCTATGTGCTGCCATATTCCTCTTCATGATGACAATGCATTAATTCTGTGAACTGTAAGCCAGCTTGAGTTAAATGTTTTCCTTATAAAAGTTGCCATGTTCATGGGGTCTCTTCATAGCAATAAAACCCTAAGACAGGCCCTAAGGAAGAACTTTAGCTAACATCTAACACATACTTAGAACTACTAATATTTTTTTCCATTTGATTTCTACTCAAATATTCCATACTTTATGAACACCCTAGTCATCAATTTCTCTGATTAACTTTTAGTCTTTAAAGAACTTCCTTAGTCACATCTAGCTAAAATCTGAAACTAGAAACTTCTGGGAAATGGTATACAACAAATCCTGTTGAAGCCATCTGAATCATGAAGGCTAATGATTCTATTAAGTCCCATGAAGACGCCCTGTTCAAGTAAACTTCATGTTCTCAGTCATGGGATGTTATAGAGTGATTTCCTTTGTCAACTCACTGACTTGGACTTGTAGAACAGATAATTACATACCTTGGCCTTCTCTTCCAGACGTTTAACCAGAGTAGAATTCAGGTATTGTCTGAGGTGATTATTCTCTTCATGAAGCCTAGCAAGTTCTTCCTCCTTCTGCAGTAGAGTATCCTGGAGCTGCAGGAAGCACACAAAGGTGGAGGGTGCTCCCCTGTATTGGTTTTGTAACCTAATAATAATGCACTGCTCCCCAACCTTCTTAAACTTGATTATTCTTGTTTGTTTTATGAACATAATTTCAAAAAGCCCTAGTCCTCCGAGTCCTAAATTAAATCCACACTCCCTACCACCTGATTGTTCAGTTTTGCGCACCGCATATTCCATTCATTACAAAGTATTTAAAGAGATCAGATGACTCTCAAGACTCTAACCGCAGGGAATCAGGTGGGTATGGAGGAAAGTGAGCCACACGGAACTATTTAAACGTAGGAAGGAGAGTTAGAAGGTTTGACTGGACTCTTTCCTTGCACGTTTACGAAAATAAAAACAAGAGATGTGACTTGGCTTCCCTTGGGGTCAGACTGGTCTGCCTCTGTGTCCAATAAATAAGTCTGCTCTCCAGGAGGAGCCAAAAATGAAACCTGGAGAAGGAGTGATCTTTGGAAAAAGTTGGTCATCATCCCTCTCAAAGATGAGCTATGTTTTCTGTTGAAAACACTACTGTATTCCTTCTTTGCTCTTGGAAGAGCCCAGAGAGTAGGGCTGCAGAAATAGTCCATAGATAATGAAAAAAAAAAAAAAAGTGAACTGAGAGGTCAATCACAGGTTTTCTTGAAGCCACTGTTTTTGTGAGTTTGTTCATCTAACCGTTATCTCTTTGGACACAAAACACTGAGCCACTGTGATTTTAAAAAGAGAAACAATATAAAACTAAAAACCGATATGATTAAAGGGGAGACTCAGGAAATGTTGGACTTTATGGAATTGGATAGTCTCAATATTCACGATACCTTTCCATACCTGTTTATTTCTGTAGAGCTGAGATGACAGCTGAGCCTCTTCCCACGAACATGAGTCCAGAACAGGGAAACTTAACTCAGAGGGCGATTCTATACGAAAATATAGTATTTAGAACTATGTGATTAAAACGCAACAAATGACTTCAAATGTTTAATAGACTTTGTTACTTCTCTTTCACCCAGGAAAACGAATTATTTAAAGATTTCAGAAGAAGGAAGTGAGGAAATATTTGTGCACTGCCTATAAAGGTGGCTAAAGGGATGCCCTCTGAGAGAGCTGAGCAGCTCCTCGAATGGATATGTACATACTTGCTGGCTAAATGAATAGAAGCTATCTCTACCTCATAAGGGTATTTACTGACCCTGCTTTCCACTAAGCACAATGCTGTGATTCCACTTGATTCCACTATCCCTTTCTAGTGTTTATCATATTTTCTGATTTTGAGCATTTGATAGTGCTATGTTAGGCTTTGTGATCAACTCCTATATTGTGAAGCTGTGTTTTCCCTCACTCAGCTTAATTGGGAAATCTGAAAGGGCAGAACTTTTTTTGAGGAATTTTATGCCATGGTATGATAACATTTTTCAGCATTTGTTTATTTATTAATGTGGACATTAAAACCAGGTCCTTCTGTATGCTGGAGAGGCCCTCCATGGCTCAGCCAAGTCCCCAACTCTTGTTGCCATTTACCTAAGTGCTATATTTCTTGTTTCTCTGAAGAATTTCCTGGAGATTTTACTACCATATCATACATGGTCTATTTTAAGTGTTTATATCTATATATTTTAGTGTTTTTTTTTCCCAAAAAGGTTTTATGTTTTTCATAATTTACAGCAACTATACCCAGCAATCAAAACTGTTTCTGACTCATTCTTTTTTTTTTTTTTTTTTTTTTTTTTTTTTTTTTTTTTTTTTTTTTTTTTTTTTTGGTTTTTCGAGACAGGGTTTCTCTGTGTAGCCCTGGCTGTCCTGGAACTCACTCTGTAGACCAGGCTGGCCTCGAACTCAGAAATCCACCTGCCTCTGCCTCCTGAGTGCTGGGATTAAAGGCGTGCAACACCATGCCCGGCTTCTTCTGACTCATTCTGAATCTTGATTTGGGCTGGATTTAAAATGTTGTTGAAACATTTAGTATTAAATCACAATGATGAGCAAGAAAATAAAAATAAAAATAAAACTTGGGTTTACATCCTGACACACTCTACTTCTGCTTTTGCTTATAGTAAAAAGATAAGAGTGAACAATTTCCTCCATGGCATATGTGTTGGTTTTTGCTTCAGCATCTTACCATAAACACTATAGTCTCCAAATACCTTGGGGCAGAATGAATGCATGGGTCTTTGATTTCACAGTGCCTGAGAGTTTTACAGAAACCACACATTAAAATAGAAACCTCTTGAATATGTGTAAGCTCCAGCCCAATGTTCTCTGTATAATTTCCATCAACATGGACATCTTTCTAAAGTTGAAATGTATATGTGAAAGGGGAATGGTTGTTTCCATGTACGAAATACTGTCCTCAGAATTTGTTCTATGAAATAAACATGTACTCATTCTTGATTTTTCTCTCAAGGTCACAGGGAATCTAACCAAATTACAAACTAAATATTCCACCTGATACCTTGACTCCAAAAATGTGCTGTTTATGAAACTTTGTTATAGACCCTAAGTTACTCCGTGAATTGGAAATTTCTAAGAATTCCACAATGTAGAAAATAACATGTTAGCTAACACACAAGAGGAAGTGTTTCATTTTTAACTAGTTGATGACCACAGAACAACCAGATTTATCCTACAAAATGTAGTAGTTTTGGGGCTTTTGAATTCCCTACAATATCTCCTTTTCTGTCGAGGTTCTGCTGTGAAAAGGCCCATTCTCCCAGAGAAGCAGAGGAGTAGAACTTACCCAGCACTTGTGGTGCTTGCTGGAGCTCAGTGTTGTCCAGGAGACCAGCAGCCCAGAAAGAGACCCAAGTCTCCTTGGAAACGTCAACACCAGATTCTGACGTTGTAGTGGAATACGGGCAATTATAACTCTGGCCTCCTACAAAATACTGATCTTGGCAGGGCAGAATGGTGTTCTGTGAAATTCAGTATGGTAGGGGTGTGAGAGAAGGCATGATGGCAGGTGGGAGAGGGAGAAAGTAGGGAAAACAGAGAAATTATATGTGGTGAAGCAAATTAAAAACGAAGGTGATAACTACAGGTCCAGATACATATTTGAATGGTGTGATCATAATTGCTAAAAAGGAGTAGGCTCTTTGAGTTACCCGGGACTTCCTAAGGCCTTTTCACAAAATAAGTAGTACTGGACAGACCAGGCTAGTAAACATCAGAAGAATATTTCCTACTGTAGCACCCAGTTCAACTATAAGCTACTCAGAAATTAAATAAAAAGAATTAGGTTTCATGATTCCAAACTATAAGAACTATCTGTTACTCTGTAGGCGACATCTTGATTATGTTTCTCATACCCTTGAGAGATAAAGATCACAGACTGCAATGTGTTAAGTCAACAGTTCTACATGGCATCATATCAACAAACCTTCTAAACTGGGAATCAGAATCAGGTGTGAGCCTTATAATGTCGGAAAACCAATTCGAGCTTATCCTCCAACTTGCTTGCAGATAAATGAGACTCAGGCTATGATTATTTTATTTGGCTTTGACAATTACTGGGGTTAACCCCTAATCTACTCTTCTAACCATTGACCTGGCTACTTCCCCAGTACTATACCCCAGATACTGGCTGTTTCTTCTGCCCACCTGCTCATGGTTCATCTCCTGTCACGGTGGCTTCCTCCTCTTCTCCCGTTCTTTTTTACCTTCTCCTCCTCAGCTCTCCTCTTTCCTCCTCTAGATTCTCCAGTCCCAACCAGGTAACTCAAAACCTTCCAGTCATTGGCTATAGTCAATTTTATGTAACCAATAGTTTGAAATTAAGGAGCAAGTTTGCACAACAAAAGCTTACCATTTACTCCTAGGGCTAGAGCTTCTGGTACAGAATTTAGCATTACAATACCTAGCAAGAAACCAAACCTCAACATTATGGTTGGATGATATATACAGGAATGGATATATATATGCATACAGAGGTGATTATATTTTGCCCCCAGCTCCAGTCACTGGATCCTAGCATCACTCCATGTAAACAGTCAAAGGCTGAGAATAAAGGCAGTGGGCTCTAGCTCCCTCCATCACTAAAGCTTAGTACCATTTCCAAGTTCTCTTGCCACCAGCAGCTGCCTGGCATGCTTTCTCTACCTTGTTCTGATTCAGTAAACACCTTCCTGCCCCGCTGCACTCGTGCCTCAAACCTCAGATAGGGTCTTTCCAAATGTCCATGCAGGGCAGGTAGGCTGCCTGCTAGCTTAAGTTGTGTCAATTATGTGTCAATGTTTAATCGGGTAAAAGATATCTGTGGCAACAGAGTCCAGGTTTGAACAAACTCTTTTTAAACACTGTAAGTCTGTTGCTTCCTTGAAGACTTTCTTGGACATAACTTAAAGAAACCAGAAGAGAAAACAGAAAGGAGGGAGAAGAAAGGAGGTGAAGGAGGGGAGAGGAGGAAGAGGAGGAGGAGGAGGAAGACAATAAGATTAAAAGAACAGATTTATTCTTATTAAGTCACTAGAGTAATACTTGGGCCCTGCTCCCAGCAAGTGAACGTTTGGAGTACAGCCTGGACAGCGGTTGCCTAAAGAAATTCAGCCAAAAGTTTATCAAGTGCTATTTTCTTTTTTTTTTTTTTTTCTAAAAGCATATTTGTAGACTCTTTTCAGGGGTTATGATTGGAATCAGAGCTAAGCTATTATGCAATTGACACCTGAGAGGAAAACAAACCCCAAACACTCCTAAGTAGTTTAAATCTAAGTGTTTGCAAATATGTGCATCATCTGGAGGAACAGGTGGAAGGAAAGAAAGCCTGTGCAGGGTGAGGGCAAACGGGTGGGGTGGGGAGGCAAAGGCAAAGGTGCAGAGAAAGGGAACAGAGAATAAAAAGGGGTGCGGGGCAGCAGACTTTGCCTATTTTAATTGTTAAGTACGAAGACATCTCCCAAGGAGTCTATTTTAAATGCAGTTTATTGTCTTCCAGGGCCCCCAGGTCCTGGCAGCAGATCAGTTAAAACCAGCTGCTCACTTACCATCTTGCAGAAGAAAGTGCTGGAGAAACTAAGCCCACTCAGCTTTTTCTTAAAGCCAGACTTAACTTTAAATGGGACTGCAGGGAGGAGCAAGGAGGCGAGTTCTAATCCGCTGGAGCTGCCAGCGACGCGTGCACGAGGCTCCTGGCTCTTGCTGCTCTCTGATTTAGTAGGAGGCTGTCAAACAGGTGACGTACGTGCCTAGGGAGCCGCCCAGCCTAAAGCCACGGACACTTGAGAGACACCAGCACTGGCACCTGAGACCTGCGCGTCGCCTTGCGGGTGCAGAAGCAGGATCCAAAGCCGCACCCGGTCAAAGCTTGTGCCTGTGAGAGCTGAGTCTACAGAGTCTACCTGGCGCAGTGGCAGCCGGCGATGGGGACTTGGCTGCCCTGCTCCCTCTGTGCCACGCGCCCAGCAGCCGGCAGGGCGGGGCCGGGCAGGGCGGCCAGCCAGCCCCCGGAGGCATCTGAAGGCCAAACCTAGGTCTCTGCACAGAGCTAAAGTAGCCCATTCAAGGGACCCTAGTGTGAGTGACTCTGTGCATTCCCTGGTCACAGCATAACAAGTGATGGTAACTTAATAGCGGCGACTTGATTTTATTTTTTATTTAATGCAAGGACACCGTTCTTGCAAGGTTTAATGTGAGGAGAAAGTGTGTAAAATCTAGAGTGTACATTTTCCAAGACATGTACTATGGACAATTGCCTGAAGACAAGTACTCAATGAAATTTGTTCAAACAATGAATTAATGCTTATATTTAGGACTCTAAAGGGCTTTTCGCTGAGTTGGGCTGATGCACACCTCAATTATATAAAATGAGAAATTATGATTAAGAAAAATAGTGTCTGTCAATACTTCATAGCATATTTTATTTCTCTATCTTTTCTTTTATCCTCACAGGTATCTCTATAATGTTCAAGTAAGGATGACAGATAAGCAATGCTTCCTTTCAACAAACCCCAGTATAACTCTCACTTGGGCTGACCATTTAAACGATAGAAAGCAGTAGATGAATGGGATCCAGCTCCAGCAAGCCTGGGAATCTGTCCAGAAGTCTCTAAGCCTGCCAGAGACACCTGCACAATCCTGTCTATTACTGTTCAAGTCACGGTACACAAGGTGTGGAGAGTGCCCACCAACAGATGTACACATAAAGAAAGTGTATAAACCAGGGAGTTTTCTTCAGCTATAAAGAATGACATTATGCCCTTTGCAGAGAAAAAAGAAAATGGTAGTCCCGGATATCATAATGCTGAGTGAAATAAGCCAGACTCAGATGAACCAATAGCTTATTTATTATTTTATATGAAGAGTCTCTATTTAAAGTGCATGTATATGCATGTGAGTGTGTGTGTGTGTGTGTGTGTGTGTGTGTGTGTGAGTTAAATAGAAAGGGTACTATTTTACTACTTGATAAGAGGAAAAGGATCAGAGGGTGAAGGGACAAGAGAGGGTAATAGGTATAAATATGAGCAAAGTACATGATGAATATTTCTGACAAGATTATAAGGAAGCCTGTTATTTTGTGCAAGGAATAAATGCTAATAAAAAATAGCTAAAGATATTGACAGTCAACATAGAAACCACATTCTACTGCTCTCTCAGTGTAAAAGAAAATGAACACTGTTAGCATAATAAATGAGTATCGCACTTGGGTTTTGGAGTTCAGGCTAAGGCAACAGAGCTTCATTCTACTATTGCAAGAACACTGCCCTCGGTGCTCTCTCTTCTACACATAAATGTGTGTGTAGCTACCACGGTTGCAATACTGATTTGCGATTCTTTCAAATTCATAGGTTAAAGTTCTAGTGCCAGTGTTAACTATATTTACATAAAGATTACTTCAAGAACTGAGTGTAAATGTGTTCCGAAGAGTCTTAGGACTTGTGTTATTATCAGAAGGCAGACACACCGGGGACCTGGGATGGCACTCACACGCAAATGAAAGGTCAAAGGAGGACAGTGAGGAGTCACCTGTCTGCGAGACAAGAAAGGACAGCTCAGGAAAAGCCAAATGCCCAGCAGAAACCTTGATTGGGCTTCTGACCTCTGAGACTGAGGCTAGTCCTATGACATGATTGCTAGGTAGCCCTGGCAGACTCATGTGTACATGACCCAGAACCTGAGAACCAGAATTTGAGTCCTGCTTAAATATAGCTGAGAATAATTCCACATTTCTTTGATGGTCCTCTCTGTCATGAATAGAATTTAGGAAAATTATGAGGTGACTAAGGGCTCAGCACCCCAAGATCAAGAAAGATATAGAGGAGGGAGTTGAGAATGTGCCAGATTCAGTGACACTCTTTCCCCTGTTCTGATAAGAGTTATTTGTAAATTTTAAAGAACAAGACTACCTGTGAAGATCGCTGCATAGGAAATTAAAGATCTGAATCACTCCGTGCCAACCCATTCTAGTGTGTTCTAAGAGAAAGTGGTCCCCATTCTGCTCTGGCAGTATAAAGGACAAAGCGGCACAAATTAATTGAGATCTTGCGAATAAATGGTCTTGTTCAAGTCAAAGAGTTGTTCACAGCATTTTCCCTGTAAACACATAAGCTCTTTAACAAACTAACCAGGTTAGCTTTCAGATGAGCAGCAGAGGCAGAGAGAGGAGGGCTGGGGAGACTTGCCTTGGGAAGCTGTCCGAGATGAGAAGCGTGAGAAGTGCAAGCCTTTGCAATGACACAAAGCAGGGCAATGAGCAAATGTAGAGTGATAAAAAGAAAAGAAAGGGCCACGAGCTTCGCATTAAAATACACATACACATGGACTCCTATTCCTGGTATTTTTTAGATGAACTGTGTGGGCTGCTCTATCAAGGTCTCTAAGTTCTCGTAATCCATTTGATGAATTAGAAGCAAAATGCTTATAAGAGAATTCAAATATGAATCATATCTGCTAATGCTCATTAATTTCCCTATTTCCTGATTAAATAAGAGGAAAGTTTTTACTATTACTTATAGGGAGAGCTCTGACATTGATGATGCATAAATGTCTATTGCTCTGCTGGGTCTGTTAAATTTTCTAAAGGGCATGTTGGATTTGCAAACTGGGTATTTTCTTGAGGGCTAGATGTAAGTTCTAAAATTCTTTAGTGCATTTTTAGCACATACCTGCTTTGCACATCAACTACTTTAGCACAGTAGAGATGGGTGAGCACATGGTGATATAGAATCACAGAACACTGGAGAGCTATTCACTATTGAGTGCAGATCAGATCATGTGTTCTTGGTTAAATCATTACACAGTGGAGCTGTGCATGGTGGTCCAAACACTTAACCCTAGAACGTGGGAGACAGAAGCAGGCAGATTCCTGAAATCTAGGCCAGTCTGGTCAACAAAGTCAATTCAGGATAACCAGGGCTGTCATACAGAGAAACCCTGTCTCAAAAAACCAAAGGGGAAAAAACTGACCCCAAAGTAAAACAAACCAAAACTGAAACCAAAATCTGAAAACCATAAATCAGAACTTAAAAACCAACAAGAAAAATAAAACCAGAAAACCTACAATGGCAGCGCTTCAAATCCTTGAAATCTGGCTATGCCTGTTACTTTCTTAAGATTTATTGCTGAAGTATGAGCTTGATTATTATTAAACAAACAAACAAACAAACAAAAAACAACAAGAACAAGAACCAATACTGAAGAAAATAAGAAAAAATGTGAAGTCCTTTGCTACATATATCTATGTGTATGATATAAAGGCCATGATTCTTTGTGATGCATATCAATCCATGCAGATTCTTTTTTTTTAATGTAAGCAATGAGATCAGTTAAAATCTGCCTTTGTGTTGGGTTAGAAGAGGTGGGTGTTGAAGAAGGGGCTAATAACAGTTCAATTGTTGAATCAGGTTAAAAAAAATATAGCAAAATGGGAGGTAATTTGACCTGCACAAGAACCAAGTCTGCAGACAGTGAAAGGTAGAGTGGGATCAGAGGTGGGGTGAGGACATAAATAGACGGGCATATGGAATGGTCTTTCATTTCACCCCTGGAGAATGCTTTCTTCGATTTGCCCATTAGTAGATTCAGTAGCTAGCATTTATAATAAAGAAGAATCATTTTTCTTTGTAAACACAGCTCCTTCCCATAGTATAGACAGCTGAGTCTCCGAGTAACAGAAGTATCGTGTTTCTTCTTTCTCCTACAGGTTGAGTTTTGTTACATGTGGAAAAATTTCAATGCAACTTTTGCATTGACTTTTGCAATTCTTTAGTGTATTTGGGGAGACATTACACATTCAGTTTATGAGATACAGTTTTAACTTTACTCATCCAAAAATATATGTGGGAGTAAGTATTTTATTACAGACAGAGACTTACCTGTTGCTCACCACTTGGATGTCATTGGAGATTTCTCATGGATAAGATATATAGTACACATTTTAAGGTAATAAAAATTGTTTCTACAGAAACAGGAAGTGTGAAAAATAGTCAACATTTAATTCTGAGAACAGAAATAACAGTTGAGAAGAGTGTTGTGGTTATAGAGAAATGCCTTGCATGAGGTCAGGAGGGAAAGGTGACAAAATACAAAAGAATGCTTCTGTGTGAAGTGTGTGTGTGTGTGTGTGTGTGTGTATGTGTGTGTGTGCGTGTGTGTGGTTATGTCAGCCAGAATTTCTTTAATAGCTTTATATCTACCATTATTTATTGACTCATAAATGATTGCTGATAATTCAGTTATACTTGATGTATTTTGTTAAGGCAAATGACATAGCACCGTCATGTTGAATAATCAGAAGGTTATCATGATAAGGGTTTATCTTTTCAATATCATCTATATAGTGTACCTATGTGAGATTGTTTTCAAATGGACACAGGCCTGTATTCATTATTCAGGAAATCTTTTCTGCTCCTGGGAGCCTTGCGCTCTGCCTTTTGTCATAATTTCGTGTTTCAGCATAGTATTTGAATCCAGGTAGACTGAAGCAGCTTCACTTTGCTGTTGATAGATATGGTAGTTCCTCCTTCCTTCAGGTCCCACCTGGGATCTGGGACAATCGATGCCTTACCTCTTACTATGTGAGCACTGGTGGGAAGCTCTGCTCAATGAAAAGCTATCTATCTAAAGTGAAATAAGAAATGTCAATAGTCCTATGAAAGAACATTCAAAAAGAATTGAAATTTACCTCACATTAACACAAACATTGGAGAGGAAGCATTGTAACCCAAGCAAAGAGTTCTCAGGGGTAAGGGGGAAGGTCTGTGATTCAGTGCTGGGTGATAGTATGAGGCCTCAGCATCCATGCCCAGCAGCAGTAACAAAATACATAAACAAGTCAGTAAATCAATACAGCTTTACTCCACACACTCTACCTCAGTGCACTGAAAAATGATTAAAATAGTTATGACGATTAATGTATGTCAGGGATATGCTCATCTAACTTTGATGTAAAATAAAATTCTGCCTCACGAAAATCAATATTTTACCAACTAGATTCCAGTGCCCACATTGTTCAAGACTTCCTGTCAGGGATGCTTGGCAGGCTAGATGACAGAAAGCCAGTGCAACATTACCGACTTGGAAGATGAATTGGCTGTGACTGTAGCATTTACATTTATTGAAAATACAGAAATCAGAAAGTCTATTTTTATCAATACGACTGGACTCATTCCATTCCAGCCTTACCTGAGAAACTAAAAGATGTTAATTGTATCACATAATGTATACAAAAACTGAAAAGAATCCCCTTATTTCTTAATAACACATTAATTCAATTCAGTTACAATCACATAAAAGAAATTTAAGTCAATCAAATTTCAATTTCCATTCCAATTTTATTTTCCACATTTCCCTTTTTTTTTTAGAAAATAAAAGCATAATGCCAATTTGTACCAATGGAAGCATATACATACTTTAAAACAGTCTAAAAGAATATACCTAGTGTTCCCTGCCTTGTAAGTAACATTACTCCACCCTGGAAAACACTTTAGTGAGAATCCCAAAACCCCCACCATCAGCTAAGGACGATTCCAAATCCTCTGTGACTTTGAATGGAGGGCACTGCAGTGGCAAATGAGAACAGTGCAGAATCTCCGTCTCTCTCTTTCCTTCCTTCCCTTCATTTCTCCTTTCTTGTCTTTTGATTTGTTTGTGGGTACTTCTGTGTGTGTGTGTGTGTGTGTGTGTGTGTGTGTGTGTGTGTGTGTGTGTGTGTGTGTGTGTGTGTGTGTGTGTGTGTGTGTGTGTGTGTGTGTGTGTGTGTGTGTGTGTGTGTGTGTGTGTGTGTGTGTGTGTGTGTGTGTGTGTGTATGTGTGTATGTGTGTGTATGTTTGTGCATGTGTGTGCTTGTGTTTGTGCATGTTTATATGTTTATTCCCTTCAGTGGTACTTTCAACAGACATACACATTTCAGTGGCTTCACTCCTCCATTGTTGGTGGGATAGCAAGTTTGTACAACCACTCTGAAAATTAGTCTGGTGGTTCCTCAGAAAATTGAACATAGTACTACTGGAGGATCCTGTAATACCTCTCCTGGGCATATATCCAGAAGATGTTCCAACTGGTAATAAGGACACATGCTCTACTATGTTCATAGCAGCCTTATTTATAATAGCCAGAAGCTGGAAAGAACCCACATGTCCCTCAACAGAGGAATGGATACAGAAAATGTGGTCCATTCATACAATGGAATACTACTCAGCTATTAAAAACAATGAATTTATGAAATTCCTAGGCAAATGAATGGATCTGGAGGGTATCATCCTGAGTGAGGTAAACCAATCACAAAAGAACTCACATAACATGTACTCACTGATAAGTGGATATTAGCCCAGAAACTTAGATTTCCCAAGATACAATTTGCAAAACACATGAAACTCAAGAAGAATGAAGACCAAAGTGTGGACACTTCTCCCCTTCTTAGAATTAGGAACAAAGCACACATGGAAGGAGTCACAGAGATCAAGTGTGGAGCTGAGACAAAAGGATGGACCAACCAGTGACTGCTGCAGCCAGGGATCCATCCAATAATCAGCCACCAAACGCAGACACTATTGCATACGCCAGCAAGATATTGCTGAAAGGGCCTTGATATAGCTGTCTCGTGGGAGGCTATGCCAGTTCCTGGCAAACATGGAGGTGGAAGCTCACAGTCAGCTATTAGATGGAACACAGGGTTGCCAATGGAGGAGCTAGAGAAAGTACCCAAGGAGCTGAAGGAGTCTCCAACCCTATAGGTAGAACAACAATATGAACTAACTTGTAGCCCCAGAGCTTGTGTACCTAGTTGTATATATAGAAGAAGATGGCCTAGTTGCCCATCATTGGGAAGAGAAGCCCCTTGGTCATGCAAACTTTATATGCCCCAGTGCAGGGGAATGCCAGGGCCAAGATGTGGGAGTGGGAGGTTAGGGGAGCAGGGCAGGGGATGGGGGAGGGTAGAGGGGACTTTCGGGATAGCATTTGAAATTTAAATGAAGAAAATATCTAATAAAAATTGGAAAAAAATTAAAAAAAAAATAGAGCAACGAGAGCAAGGTGATGGAGTGGTGCTACAAACCTTTGATCACAGCACTGGAGAGGTATAGGAAGGTGGATCTCTGTGAGTTCGAGGCCAGCCTGATCTACAGAGAGATTTAAGAACAGACAGGTTTACAAGAAAAACCCTATCTTGAAAAAACAAACTGAGAGAAAGAGAAAGAGAGAGAGAGAGAACTTTTAGCACATAAAATGTTTTATTCTTCATAAAATATTGAATCATGTGAAAATTTTCATTCTTTGAATTCTGTAGTACTCATGAATATACATATGTCTACATATTATATGTATTTATTCCTATCCATGCATCTTGAACATTCAGTAAAGCCCAAGCCTCAAAATACTTGGAGATAAATGAAAACATTCAAATGTTAGACATGAGCCCTTATTCTGAACAACCAAATTCTCGGTAAAAACAATAATCAGTCTAGACATGCTTGACTCGTGATTCTGGAAAAAATGAAAGCAATATTTCCCCTTTACTAACATCAGTGCTTGTGTACCAGTGAATCTCTCCTCCTGGGCAGACCTTAGAGAGAAGCTTGTTCCCTAGGAGTGTCTTGTTGGCTCCCCATCACTCGGGACAATGTGAATTCATTTACCTTCTTCAGACATGTTTACTAAGACGCCCAGTCGGCCTATACATATACATTTTACACCTGTTAATTCGCAACACTCCCTTTTCTCTTGAACTGAAACAGCAACTACTTAGAAGATACTGAAGGCAACTTGTATTTCTGCATCTATATTGGATATCTGTGATGGAGGTGGTGTTCCGGCAAGTGTTGTGAGCACTAATGCAAAGAAGCAATCGATCGTTTCCTCAAAAATCAAATCGCTAGGAGAAAAAAACATTGTTCACTTACATTTGGGTACATAGAATAAGTTTCTAGAACCATTCCTACTCTTCCAGATGGAAAGGCAAAAGAAACCAACCAATAAAAAAATCTTGATCACAAGTACTTTATGACTTTTCTCACATACCAACATAATGACCATACATTATCATTTTGTATTTTGTGTGCATGGGGTATTTGCACAAGTTTGACCCTAGGTAGCTTCACTTCTCACTCTCCTGTATTGAAGCAGTCTCTTGCTATATCCAAGCTTGCTGTCTTTGACAGTCTATCTACCCAGCTTGCTTGAATCATTCCTTATCTGCCTGCCTTGCACTGGGATTACAGGGAGGCCACTGACCAGCTTTATTGAGAATATTAAGGATCCAGACTTGGTCCACATGCTCACACAGCACATACATTACAAACAGAGTCATCTCCCTTGCCCCTGATAACATTTACAAAGCTAGAACAATAAGAACAGCTTCAATAAATTAGACTTTCTACAGGGTGGATTGCTACTCCTGGGAAACAACGTTGTGTTCATTATGTCAAAATGTATGTAAACATATTCTCATAACCATAAAGGTGTTAATATAGTAATGTCTTAACTGTGTTTATTGCAGGCTCCTGTGCAGCCTTGTTGTTCATCAATGCTGGGAAAGAATGCACAGAAACTGCAATAGTTCTGCAGTGTTTAGTGGGTACCCATTTTAAATCTGAAGCATGGGGATATTTTATTCTTTATTTCACAACAACTTAGAGCTTTAAGATGTGATTCTAATATCATTCTTTGATAATTCTTAGCATCATGACAAACATTTATTAAATATTCTGAATTAAATTATATTTTGAATTCTCATACTGTTTCATTTGGTACAATATCAATAATATAGAAGGCACCATATTCTTAAAGGGGGAAAACAAATAATAAATTAACATGTCTAAGCAAATAAAGGAATTCCATAATTATGACAAAAAATGTCCAGTGGACATGAATATGCACAAAGGAAAATAAGTGGCTGCCAGTATGTAAAAATATCAAACTTACCTCTTGAGATAGGAATCCAAAGGCATGCAGAGGCCACCTGGGGTAGTTACTCTAAGTGACAGCCTAAAATCTCAGCCTACAGCCTATAGTTAACCCTCAGCACACCCTTCTCCTGATTTCAGAACTAGCCTTGTGCCCTGACCCAAAGTGGCCAAGGTAATTTATTCATGTCCATATAATTTAATGCCTACAAGCAAATGTGTATATAGTAAATGTACATACAAAATACAAGACTATCTTAATAGTACTTTACAAAAAATGAGGGTATTATAAACATTTATTTATATACTTTTCGATAATATCTTGCAAGAATAAAGTAACTGAAAGAATTTTTATGCATTCTTTCATATTTGTTATAACCCAATAAATTTCTAAACTGTTACATTGGAAAGAGATTACATAATGCAGTCACTGCTTCCTCTCTTAAAGGATATGTTCAGATATCTCCTATGCCTTTGTTTTTATAAACAATATACAGGCTTGTCATCTCAATACCCAGAGGGTGCAATGAAAGGTTCAGGAGATTAAAGTCATCCTTAGCCCTGGAGTGAGTTTGAGGTCTGTTTCAAATACAAGGTAAGTAGGAAGAAAGGAAAGAGGGAGGGAGGGGGAAGAAGAGAGAGAGAAAGAGAGAGAGAGACAGAGAGAGATAGAGATAGAGATAGAGATAGAGAGCTATTTCAAAGCAAAACAGTACAAATATTTAAGTCCCTGCTCTTAGCAGGCAGAGGTAGGCACAGCCTGGCATGGCTGTCCTCTGAGAGGCCCTACCAGCAGCTGGCTGAGACAGAAGCAAATACTTAGACCCAACCATTGAACTGAAGTCAGGGACCCTATGGTTGAATTGAGGGAAGGATTGGAAGCCGAAGGGAGACTGACCCGATAGGAAGGCCAGCAGCCTCAAATTATCCAAACTCAAAGGAGATCCCAGAGACTGAGCCACCAACCAGGAGCATACAGGGGCAGTCCCAGTCCTAGGCCTCTGGCAAAAATATAGCAGAGCACTGCCTGGTCTGGCCTTAGTGGGAGAAGATGCCTGCTTAATCCTCATGAGACTTGAGGCCTCAGGGAAGGGGGAGGCCTGCTGGGTTTGGGGGAGGAAAGGGGAAGAAGGAATAGGATGAGGAATTATGGGAGCAGGGACCAAGAGTGGGGGTAACAACTCGAATGTAAATAAATAAAATAATAAAAATTGAAGAGAAAAAAAAAGAATACTACTACTAATAAAAAGAATCTAGGCCAGTTTATTAAGTAAAATCCAGGCCATCAATGCTACATTATGAGACTCTGTCTCAATAAACAAATAATCAAACAAAATTTACTGATTTCTTAAAAGTACATCTTATATTTTTAATGAAAACTCCAAAATGAGTTGTATTTGATTTCTAAAGATTCCCCTCAGTTAGCTGGAATCATCACTAGCAGGAGGAAGGGAGGTTCTTTCCCACATTAATGTTAATTTGTTTCTCTATCTAATGCTTTCACTTTCTCAGTCACCACTGAAACCTAAGGGCAACCGTGGGCATCCTAATTAAAGCTCCAGCCTTAGATAAAGTGACATCAAGCATCAAGCCTTTGTGATTTGTAACCCTAATTGCCCCCTGATTTGTCTACACCCAAGTATTTGTCTAGTTTTGCTGTTGTTGTTGTTGTTGTTGTTGTTGTTTTTCATTTTTCCATTTGATATAATTGGGAATGGCTCCTGTCTTGTGTCAAGGGCCTCTCTGGTATTTCTGACTGCAGGGTTCTAATAGTCAGCCATTTCTCCATCTCTTCAGTGTATCAGAGCACCCGTTCTTCAGATGTTTCATAGAAAACCTATGAATCTATCTCTACATATTTCAATGTGTTTTTTTCATACTTTCTACTGGTAAACTTCAATTGGAGTGGTTATATAATTTTCCCAAACCATCCATTTGCTTGCTAAAAGTCCATGATAGGAATCACATCACAACACACATTCTATTCATCTCTCTGCCGTTTGATTATTTTTTCTCATGCTTGTCAATTTTACTTTCTTTCTGTTGTCTTTGATTGGGATTTTGAGGGCATCATCATACCAAGCGTGGCTTTTCAAAGCTTTGTTGATTTATTTGTCTTTTGTGTCGTCCCTCAGTTGCAAGCAGAACTTACAATAGAACCACTATATAACAACATGTAATATACATAATGGGTGCTATGGTGATAACTGGGCTCATCTTCATGAGATGATTATTTTGCTCAAGGACAAAACGAAACACGTGCAAAGTTTTTTTTTTTTTTACTGTAATTGTAGTTTTATCAAGTTGCCCATGTACTAACAAGCAGTTTTCCTTCTGTCGTCATCTACTAAAGCTTTTTATACAGAGGTCTATGACTGTGGGTCTCTCCACAAATGCACATTTATCAAACGACACCAACCTCCTTCATCTTTCCGACCATTCTTGCTCCCTGATATCTAACTGTGAACACGAGTATTGCATCTCCTTTGTCGCTGTTCTACATCCTATTGTCTTTTAGATTTTCACTGCTTTCATTTCATTCTGATTTTTATAAATTGCACACATACTTTTTTTTCAAATTGAATTAAACAGCATAAATCTTTTTAGAAGATTATAATCCACTCATGGTTATAATTTGGGAAATGTTTACTATCTGGCATTGTACATAAGATTTGAGTTTATACTTCTTTATAATTTTACCAGTTTAGTAAAGCCTTTCTGATATCCATAAATCAAAACAATTCGCCTATATTTTCTTCGTAGTTAGACATTATTTATAATTCAAAAGCATAAATGTAATTGTCATTTTCTTTTTGAGATATTACAATCATATATATATATATATATATATATATATATATATATATATATACTTTAGAACAGCAAATTATGAACTGTTAATACTTTAAGCTATAGTTAACATAGTATCAATTCATATATTAAAACTAATACAAATGTATCACATTAAATGGTGGACAAATTTACACCAATGGATGTTGTGTACAGTATAACAGAAAAATACATCACTTTAAAAATTAGTAAGCATTTCTTTACTTCTTTTAGCATTAAAGAAAAGTTGAATGGGAAGTATGGAATTCCATGATCTGATTTTTTCATCCCTCAACCTCCCCCATTAACTAACACGCCATACCAGGAATAAGTGTGGTAAGTTTTCAAAACAGCATTGGGTTATGAAAACTGAGTTCCTGGTTCAAGTTTAGTGCACTCTTTGTGGTGTCACTTCTGGGATGTTGACTGATGTGTAAACATATAGAAAAATCGACTATAAATTCAAAAAATGGTGAATGTGGAGGCAGCAAGCACAAGCTGCTAAGAACATCAAAATGGCCGCCTGAGCTTAGGAGCATAATTTAACGTGCAGTTTTATAAATCTGTAAAGATTTTATAATGTTTATTTATGATCAATTCCGACCCTGATATTCTAATATTTTATACTGCATTTGTCCATTACCACTTCCCCATAAGCACCATTTTATTTCATACTTCTGTACATTTGACAATATACTTTTATTTTTTGAGATTATAATAAACATCATTTCTCTCTTGTTTTTCTTCCTCAAAACCCTTCCATGCAACTTTCCTTGCTCTCTTTTGAATTCACAGCCTCTTTTTTTTTAATCCTATTACACACACACACACACACACACACACACACACAGGCACACTTATTACTAATTGTATAAATATGTCCTAAAATGTACTTGTATGTATGTTTTCATAGCTGATCTTTTGGTACTGGGTAACCTTACATAAACATCTATAAGTAATTAAGGAATACTGAGTGCATTAAATTCTTTACAGCAAAGTAGGGTCCCCTACTAAGACAACTTGAACCATACTGCCCTCTATGGGATGTTGGCTGACTTACAGCATTTCTATTTTTCTTTTTCCTCCCTCTTGTATTCCCTTTCTCTTCTCACATTCTCTTCCCTCTTCTGTACATTTGTTCTTACAGACCTAGTCACAGACTGAAGAACAAAGTAACATGAGCAAAACGTATGTTTACTCAGTGGAACTTAACAGATTACAAAAGCAAAACCAAAGCAAAGCCTGTAGTTTGTACACATACACACAGACACTGGTTTGGATAAAATCTATTCTACAAATCATAGACTGATATGTAGACAGGGATTTTTGAGGAAATAAACAGAAGGAAAGACCAGTAACAGCAGGAGACTTGAGGCTAACTGTTCAAAGGCTACATGTTCTCATGCCCCTATTTGGGTGATTTATGGAGAGATAATTTAATGACAGAGATGAGGCCTTAGTGAAACCACTGAGGGTTTTGTTTTAGTAACAGAGACCTCTGAGCAGGGCTCACTCACTCTTTATCTCTCTCTTTCATTATTTTCTTTAAATTTAAATATGATTACTCAATTTCACCATCCCTTCAGCCTATCCTGCACCCCTCTTCTCAAATTCATGACCTCTGACTTCCTCTATATTATTGTTACATAGATATTCAATACAAATATGTAGAGACAATCTGCTTAGTCTTTGCTTGTATATACTGAATTCATAAAGAACATTTGGCATTGGATAACTAATTGGTCATCTCTTGCTTGGAGAAGACTATTTCTCCTCCCAGAATTCCTTAGTGGCCTATAGCTCTTTGACTAGAGTTAGAGTCCTGTGACATAACCACCTTCCATGGTATCATTTCTGTTTATGTCATCCTTATTCAGGTCCTGTTTATAGCTCCTTTTTTTTTAACAAGTTTCAGGATTTTTAGCCCAATAATCTCTCACTTCACAGATAGACTGACTCGGTTGGGTTCCAGGTTATATAATTTCTGCTCCCTCCTTTCTAGGTCTTTCTGGGTAATGCCGACTTATATTTTGTTTTCTGCTTCCTCCTCTTCCTCTTTTTTCTTGTTCTTCTTTCTCCATCTTCCTTTCCCTTCAGAGTTTCCTCAAGTCCAATACCTATTTGTTACAGTACCTAAGGGTTCTGTGCAATCAACATGACATTTATCCCATTTCTATTCATAACTTAGATTTTTGGTATATACTGAATACACCACAGAACACATAATTTCATCTGTGTGTCAAGTTGGAGGAGGCAGAATTGAGGGAGAATTATTAATTGGGAGAAAGCGTTGTCTTAAACCAGAGTCGTCTCCTGTTAGAAGCAAGTGTGTATGTTATTAAGTTCTCCTGTGCCTTGATTTCTTTATCTCTAAAATCCTTTATTCCCATATGCTTTGTGTTTTGAAAAATAAAAGAAATACTATATGTAAAGATTCTTCTGCATAATTATCAGTCCTTAATACATTATGTGAAAAGTAATTAAACATTTAATGAAAAGTAAAATTTAACTATCTTACATTAAAATGATTAAAACCTTATTAATTACTTTGAAATAACCGAGACAACATTTTCACTCATACTCTCTGTTGCCTTTATAATCTCATTAGGATGTTTTGTTATTGGGCAATATAATTTTAAAATGGTTCAAAGAATATTTTCTTCATATCAATTATTGTCCTATATTTAATTTGTTTAGCTGCTTCAAAATCACAGTTCTCTCTCTCTCTCTCTCTCTCTCTCTCTCTCTCTCTCTCTCTCAATTTCTTATTGTTTTATCTCATAAATTGGACTTTCTTCCTATGTTGGTCTTGAGAGGCCCTTAAAACAATGCAGGCAATTGTCACTGCTATTGGTTGCTAAGCAGAAATATTGGGTGAGTATAATAGTGAAGTACAGTATGACATATTTATATAAAATTAGTATATCCTAATAAAAATATAACAAAATCTATCAAAGAGGAAAGTGTACTGATGCTCAAAATTGTGTGCAAGGAACCTATCACTGTAATACTAACATGCATAACTGGACTTAGATTTAGGATACTAATAAGATACATGATGCATGAAGTCATATGTAAAATAACGCATAACATGTAGAGCTTGTATAGAAAAGCTATGATGTAAATGAGGCAGACACCATATTTCTATCCTTTACCTAGTAGTGTGGTTGAGCTGTTCGTCTTTCTCCTTGCTCTGGCCCACTTCCTTTCTTGGAAGTGGACCTTTAATAATTTTCTTATATTGCTTAGAAACAATCCCCATACCTTTAGCATCTGTGTATCAACTTTCTGTTGCCTGAAACAGAGGTTAAGATTCATCTTTGTCAACAGATTCAAATTGTTCCAGTACACTTCCTGAAAATAATATGTAGCCTACTGCCATGCCACCATGCATATTAGTTATATGGTCATATTCTGAGTAAGTCTTTTGGATGTTTTATCCCATTCTCTTCTTGTTTGCATTCTCTAGAGTATCACATGTCACAATTACTGTCTTGTTAAAGGTATACACTCTAACGACTTTTCCAGGCAGGTTCATTTTTAATTCATTAATTTCACTGTCAATTTTTGCCAAAATCTTTCTGAGGTTTGGTTGGGAAGAAAATTAAATTTATGTATTGTGTTTTCAAAAAAAATTCAGTGTGTGGAAACTGGATCTCATAATCATCATTGGCACAATGCATCAAGTGAACAATTATTAATGAAGCAGGTCATCATGGATATTGCCCTAGTATTTTCTTGCAACTATGACCCAAATACCTGATTGAACATGTAGTGGAGGAAAGCTTTATTTATTAACAGAGTTTCAGAGAATTCAGCTTATGGTCATATGTACCCTGAGCTTGGATAGAACATCATGGCTAAGGATATTATGACAGGAAAGGGCTGCTCAGCACAATGATAGAAACAAAGATGAGTAGGACAGGAAGGAGCCAGAGTGACAATCCCAAGAGGACTTGACCTTACTGACTTACTTTGATCCAAGTAGAACCCAAACCCTAAAGTTTCCAGAATTCGCTAATATATTGCAACCAAGTTAGCCTAAGCTTTAAGAAAGGAGTCCTAGGGGGTGTTTCATATTTAAATCAGAATCTAGTGGTTTGGGAATATCATATGTAAAGCTATATGACAAGGTATGGAAGGAGGTGTGAAGTGACATATTTTAGGAGAAAGGGAAGTGATCATCAGTCAAAACAATAAGATACAGAACTAAGTTTTATGAGGTTGAAGCAGACGAACATAAGACAAGTGTTAGGATGGGTTTGTGTTGGAGGACTTTCCTCAGAAGAGTGAGACCCAACTCAGAAGATGTCAGGACAGGTTGATATCCATGGGAGGCCTCCCCTTCCTTCTCTGAGGAGAAGAGAATGAGATGTAGGTGGTGGGGGAAGGGATATGAGAGGAAGGGACTGGGAGTAGAGGACAGAGGGGAACTGGATGTAAAATAAATAACTTAATTAGTTTCTCTCTCTCTCTCTCTCTCTCTCTCTCTCTCTCTCTCTCTCTCTCTCTCTCTCTGTCATCTATAGTGAGCTGTTGCATCCATCAGACACTAGAGGGGGCTTGCTGAAGACAGTTCTAATTCCCAAAAGGGAAGCAAAGAACAACTCCATTAACAGGATTAATCATTCTAGGTAAGGCAATGCAGTTCCATTTTGCATTTTAAAGTGCATAAAAATAAAGTGAACGTTGGAAATTCTGTAGGGGGATGCTTATTTTGTATGACATGGCAATGTGACACTCAGTCAACTTGCTTTAAGCTTAGGCATGACTGCACACACTTGTAATTCCTGTACTAGAGAAATAAGAACAAGGACATTGTGGGTTCAATATTAGCCTCAGCTACAGAGTAAGTTTAAGGCCAGCCTGGGTTACATGAGACCTAATTCAAAAACAACAAGCAAATAAACACATACAAAGAGAGAGAGACTAATACATCAATCTGCTCTAAATACTGGTTAGATCTAGAGCATTCTAATTTCTACCTTTAGATTTGTGAATGAAAGGCATTTTTAGGAAATAAAACTCAGAATATATGCAAATATGAAAATAATATTTAATATGTTTTTAGGTCTTGGAATTTTATCCTACTAATGACATGATATCCATTGGAGGCCTCCCTTTCCTTATCTGAGGACAAGAGGATGAGAGGTGGGTGGTGGGGGGAGAGGATGAAATAAGAAGGGAACACTAGTATTATTTGTAGATATATAAATTTCACACTCACTATATAAATTAGTATGGAAATCCTTAAAAACCTTAGGCTAGAACAATCATATGATCCAGTAGAATCCAATGTAACTTCCAACATGGTCATTTGACCTTTGACCTTTGACCTATATCTCTAGATTTCAGTTTTAAATGTATAATATGTAAACAATAATAACAATAATTTTATTTTACTTTGGATTTTACTGGCTGTGAAATATATGCATATAAATGTATATGAAAATCAATATCTGTATAACTGTGTATGTTGTGTGTGTGAGTGTGTGTATGTGTGTGTGAATTTGGGTGTCTTTTTTTATAACCTTCAATATAGGGCTCTTCTGGCAACACTTAATGTAGGCATAGACCCATCAAGGAGAACTGAGATTCAAGTCTACTGAATCTTGTGTGGGCAGACTTGTAGGAAAAGTTCCAAGACCATTTTTTCAAATAGATAATATGATATTTTAATAAAACTTCTATTGTAACATGGAGCAGAGAGAATGAAGCAGATCCAGACCATTGGAGTGGGCTCTAATGACCGTGTGGCTACTGTGCTTTCCCCAAAAATGTGTACTTTCAGCAAAAGCTAAACATGAAACAAAAATAAATAAAACACCCCTGAGTCTCACAATCATATCAACATAAAATATATAATTTATAATATTTCCTGGAATATCAAAATCTCAATTTGAATTATTATTCATAATTCTAGTGGGGACTTGGTGGGCTTGGATTTTTATTTCTATAACATGCTATAAACAGGATGTTCAACCATTAGATTTCCTTGTTAATGTCATTTTGGTCAAATGGTCAATTTGTACTTTCTTCAAATACTCTATTTTCTTGAATGATATCATTGATCACATCACCTCCTCATTGGTATAAAATCCTATAACATCTTGTCTTTACTTTAAAACTTTACTGGATTCAAAAATTAATATTTAATCTATAGTAAATTACTGGATTTTTTAACAACTTTAGAAATCAATATTATAAATTAAAACACATTCAAACTCCATGGTTAAATGACTAAACAATAAATTCATTGAAAAAGAAAAGTTACAATGGATATTATAAAATATTTAGAACTATAGAAAAAGATGGATTTTTCATCAAAATTTGCTAGGAATAAATATATTAAAAGTGCTTTATAGATTTAAAATACTGAGAAGAGCTGGGGCTGTTGCTTGGTGATAGAGCATTTGCCTAACGTGAAATCATTTTCACTTCCTGACAAACAAAATCCTCAAAAAACCCTGGAAAACAAAACCTGAAAATTGACCTTATTATTTAATTTACAAAGCTAGGAGAAAAACGTTGAAAGTAGGAAAAGAAAGAAAAGATTGATGACAGAATAGGAGTCATTGTAATAAAGAACTGAAAAATGATAAGCTCATCAGAAAATGTCTTTAATTAGTTTTTAATAAATCTATTCAATAGGCATTCATGTAATTATCTGGTAATGAGAAGAAAATGTTAAACTGTTTGAGATACAGAGATAACTATGAAATCACAGTTACTTTAATAAAAATGTATAAGCACTTTGAACTTATGAATACATACAACTTTGAACATTTTCTTGTTAATATTTTAGAAATATTGATATTTAAAGTGTTAATTATGGAGCTGGAGAGATGGCTCAGCTATTGAATGCACTCCTTGTGCTTGCAGAGCACCTATGTTCAATGCCCAGCACTCCTGCAAAGAACCTCAGAAATCCTCCTGGCTCCAGTTCTAAGGGATCTAAAACTCTCCTTTGGCCTCCATGAACACACATATGCAGTGCTCACACTCACACATGGTCATACAAGCACAAAAATGTGAAAACCTAATTGAAAATAATGATACACTGTGCTCATGTGTTTTTATTAGTGAGTGTTTAATTCTGCTTACAAAACCTCAATGATCTTATTTCATTGACATTAATGGTAAAGAGAGAAGCTTCACGTATGAGGTGTGTGACAAAGCTAATGCAATACTCAGGTGAAATCTGATTGAGAATTGCCTTAGATATCCCAGGGTGGGATGGTACCCAAGGGGGCAGACCCCTTCTCTGAGGAGAATGGGAGGGGACCATGTGGGGAGGGGTTTGTAAGGGTCGGACTGGGAGGAGAGGAGTGTGTGTGTGGTGGAGCTGTGATGGGGATGTAAAGTGAATAAAAAAAAATAAATTATTGAAAAAAAATAAAAAGAATTGCCTTAGAAAGGAAGACACATTGCTCAAGCGTTCCTGTGATGATAGCTGCAAAGTTCCGACATCGGGAAAACGTTGCTTTTGTCTGTGTGATGTCACTCCATCCTTACCACCCATGGTTTAGAGAAGAATTTGAAGGATACCTTACCAGTGCTCTCTGACTTCTAGCCATTTCCTTCATGCTTGCTCTCTAAACTTCACAAAATGTTTGTTACCTTTTCTGGCTGTGCAGAATGGACTTGCAGAGCCGCTTTCAGAGATATTTCCAAATATCCCCAATCTTAGGCTTGACCTCGGCTCTGCAGTCCGCTCATTCAGGGTGCTAAACATTAGGACTCAGACCCATTGCCTAGAGTGCACCACTCTCTTTGCAGCAATGGTTCCCAGTGGAGAGCTGCCCTGCTTGAGCATCAGGCATCTAGTCCTGCCAACCCTTCTGCTTCGCTGTGCATTCTTACTGATCCATTCTAATTAGACAGACAGCAAATTCTGCATACTCTGTGTACCAACAACCGGCTTCTAATATACTCGTGTTCACGCTTTTTCTGACACTCACATTTTATTAACACATGCTGGTTTGGCATTATTAACGTCTCTCTCCCTCTTCTGCCAGAAAGAGCCTCTGAGTCAGCCCTTAGCATTTCTTGTTTCTGCCTCTTTCTAACCGGTCTTACTGGCACCACGTTGGCCACGAGCCCGTCACTAACCTGGAACACAGCATCTTCCATAGCCTCTCGTTGCCCAGTCTGTGATTCTCATCACTGTTCAGTTTCTGTCAAGCATCATGCTCATCAGTGAGCTCACACGAACGCCTTCTTCAGCGAGTCACTTTTTCTTACTGCAAAAAAAAAAAAAAAAAAAAAAAACGCTAAAAGATTTTAAGAGCTCTCAAAATCAGTTCCCCGTGTCTAATCAATGTAATTTCCCATGTCTAATCTGCACCTCTTTATGTTCCTGGTTATAATATTCACAATAAGTGAAATCTCACTGTACATTAATCACACTGAAAGTGAATGTAAAGACCTCCCACTATGAACTTGCAAATAAGTCTTTTGCTATGGAAACAAGATTATAGTTTGGGTCAATTAAATTTTCTTTTATTAAAACACATCCAAATGAGAATGTAGGAAAGATTAAACTGAAAAAGTAAGTTTATTAATTTATACTTTTATTTTTAGTTTAAGAAGAATTATTTCTTGCTTAATGAAAGTCATAAAACATATATTTTTATGGTGGCAAATTGTGTTTAAAAACAAACCTTTGGCTCTGATTGTTAACCAGTTTGCTCCACAGGGGGGAGTGAAGACGCTTTGTGCAGCTTGTCTAATATTATACGAAAGGGTTATTAAGAAAATTGCCTGTAACTTGTACCGATCTGTGGTTTCTGCAATTTCCCATTGACTTATGTCTTTTAATTCCCTGGCCATACACCATATCAGTTGTTTCTTAATTCACTTTAAGCCACATATCATTATGTCTGTTACTCAGAAGCCCTAAGTCCCTTGCCACCCTCAATGGTTATTTAATATGACAGCAGAGATTAAGTAATCGACAATGAAACTGGATCACAGGGTGAGGTTTAAGTTGTAAGGGACAGTAGACTATTCTCAGATTGCTTCATAAAAGGACTTACAATAATAGCAACAAAATCACAAGTCTTAAAATTAGCATATTTTAAATAGCCAGTTTCCTATTTATATTTAATTTTCTAGATTCTCAAGTTTTATATTTTAACTACTGCTTCTGTTTTCTCATGTGTTTATATCCACATTCCAGGTCCCATATATGTCATCAATAAAGATTAATCTTTCTAACTGCTATAATATATTCATGAGTATTAACTCAAAATAAAATATTGTAACATTTAAATTACAGGAAATATACCCTTTTTAAAAGTTGAGAAATGTATTCCTCATAGTCATATTAGGTTTAAAAAAAAAGAATGCTGCCAAATTCTGGTAGCAAAATTCAATATTATTTGATGCTGTTATTATTAGTGTTATTCCATCAATAAAAGCTGTATTGATAAGCTTGGTACAGCATGCATATGTGAATGTACATTTGCTCAAAGTATTCATCAACTTTCCATTTATATTATTGAATAGGCACATTTAAAGCCATATATATTTTTTCAAAATATTAGGGGCTTTTTTGTGTGCAGTCAATAACAACTAAAACAATTCCAGAGAGTTCTCATTTCTTCCCCCACACATTGTGTGACGAGTATTTCCCAGAGAGATAGCCCAGACCTGCAAATACATATGTGTAATTTTATATGTAGCACTCTTACCTTGAGATGAGATTTCTTAGCCAGAATCGTGCACCACTGTCTCTAACATTTAAGGTCTCATTACTCTCTGGAAACCTTCACTACTACCTATAAATGTGTTCTGCTGGCTCATAAACAATTATATCATCAGTCTCCTCCGTCTGTAACGAGAGACCTTAACCACAGAACTGGGAAATAAAAGGAAGACTTGTGCCAGGAGCAATACTGATGCCAAAAACCTGCCTTGCAATGATTGGCTGAATGGGCCAACTGGTTGAGTTTCATTCACCACACCGGACTCTTGAGTTAACCTATAAGCATTTTTTTTTTTTTCATTTTCTCTATTTTTTTTCTTTTCCAAGGTCCCCTTTGATTTCATGCTGGCTTTTTAAATTGAGGATAAAGTTAATTCACTTAACAATGCCACAGCTGGAATTAAGTATGCCTCTTTTACTGCTGGGCTGAGCGGGGTGTACAGCTTGGTTGTGTCTTATTGGATGCCCAACACCCTTGACGGCTGTTGCTGACTGAGTGGTGCCTCTAGCGACAGGAAAGAAGTTAACTAATTATGAACATATGGTTTGGCAGGCACCTTGTTAGCTTGCTGCTGCGTAGGTGTTTGGAAGCAGGAGAAGGGGAAACTTTGAGGTAGAAGGTGCGGTTAAAAGTCCCACTGATAAGCCTGGGGGAGATTTGACTGATCCTAATCTATTCTTTTTGTCAGGAGTCAGCGTGCTTCTGGCAGCAACAGCTTGGTAATAACAGAGATTTGTGGCCCTTAAGCTCTTGTGGTGATAGCCGGCACACGACCAGACCAGTCAACTGGCTGCTTAAAAGGGCTCACATTAATTGGCCATAGTGGTGAGAACAGAAATGAGAAGTTAGGTCAAGGTAGAACACATGGTCTACCTGAAATGGCTCACCATGATCGGCCTCACAGATGTCGTCCTTTATTGATGTGATCCACAGTAGAGGAATAAGAGAATCCTTGGGGAATGGGCTGCAGGAAAGCGTGGATAAGAGCAGCAAGTGCCGCCTCTGTGTGCAAATTACCTCAAGGAAAACACAGGTGTATGCAGAATTGGAAGAAGACTTATCACATTGCTTGTGGGTTATCAGATTTAAAAAAAAAAAAAAACTGAGTGCACTTATAGAAAGGAAAAATTAAAATGATTAATTACAACAATTAAACAATTAAAAACTATACAGAGAGTACTGTAGAATTGAAGAGTTCTGTGACTTTTACAAATATATCAGATAAAATAGTGTTCATTCACACTCAGTGATCAACAGCAAGTCATATTAAATAGGATATTTTCTCATAACTATGTCTGTGTATATACAACTGACTTTGTATGTTTCATTATATTTTCTTTCATTAATCGTATGTGTGAACATGTGTGTGTGTGTCTGTATGTGTGTGTGTGTGTGTGTGTGTGTGTGTGTGTTTCAATTGATTTGTGCAGGCGTCCAAGGAGGCCAGAGGCATCAAATGCCCCTGGATTATGAGTTACAGTGGTTGTGAGCTTGCTGGACAGCTGGATGCTGATGCTGGGAACAGAACTCTGCTCCTCTACAAGAGTAGTGTGTGTCTAGAAGGACCAAGCCAGTACCTAGTTCCTAATATTTATTATTTAAGCACAAACATTTAAACATTTTAGTACATTGTTTGTTGTACTGTAAAGGTTTCCACTTAATATGGGCCACAATGGACTTACTGTTTTTTATCAATAGGCTCATTTTTATCTAAATTTTACAACTTTCTAAGACTAAATTTTTCCATATGTCTCTGTCTTCTGTCTTCTGTCTCTGTCTCTGTCTTTCTGCCTCTGTCTCCCTCTCTCTCTCTCTGTCTGTCTCTGTCTATCTCTCTCTCTTTCTGTTTTGCTTTGGTATGAGGCAGGATCTCCTGGCTATATACTCATGATTTTCTTGCTCATCCTCATGAGTTCTTAGATTATAGACATGCATCTTCTCCACAGAAGCATGTTGTTCTTTGAGAGGTTCTACCCAGTAGCTAAATCAGACAGATGCAGATACCCACAGCCAAAAGGAGATGGAGCTTGGGAACAGTTACGGATGAATAGGAGGAAGGATGCAGGCCCCGAGTGGATAGGAACTCTACAGGAAGACCTAGGCTTTCCCACACATATGTAGTAGATGTGCAGCTTGGTCTTTATGTGGGTCCTGAACAACTGGAGCAGAGGATCTCCCAAAAGCTGTTGTCTGCATGTGATATATGTTCTTCTAGCTGGGCTGCCTTCTCTGGCCTCAGTGGGAGACGATGAGCCTAGCCTTTCTGAGACTTGAAGTACCAGTGTGGAGGGAATACCCAAAGGGACCTGACCTTTCAGAGGCGGAGGGAGATAAGGGAAAGGTGTGGCAGAGCATGGCTGAGAGAGGGGCACTGAGTGAGATATAAAGTGAATAAGTAAAAATTAATTAATTAATTAATTAAAAAAGAAAAGAAAAATAAAAGGAAAACTCAGGTTCATTATTTTTTCCCATTACTAAAAAGCAATAATTATTTCGTTTCCTGTTTCCATTAGACAATTTAAAGTATATTTGACTCTACCTACAAGTGCCCATGTACATGACTTCATGCTAATTATATCACTTAGCTAAGAGATAGAGAATGCTCCATGTATGTGGGCTTCAGGTTAGAAGAGTGAATGTGTCTAGTTTCTAACTGTGACTCTGATACTAAGTGGCTATATGACCTTGACCAAGATGCTTAGCTTTTCAAAACTTATCTCCATAGAATAAGAACATGATATACTGAGTTCTTTAAGGATGATATAATGAAAGATGCAGAGTGTCAATCATATGCAAACACCTGAATTTTAAAGTATAATAGAAATTGTGTCTGAGATAGGTTTTTGTGTTTCAATTACTAAGCACATATCTGAAGTCTTGTACATGTAGAACAAATTCTTGAAGGGAGAATAGTTGAAAATACAAATGCCAGTGTACTTGTGTTTCCATAATCCACATGTAATATGCACAATATGATCACAATAGATTCTCACAAAATTGGTTCAAACTGAGCCATCTTAGCAATAAGGAACTGAGTTACACAATCAATAATAAAACCATTCAGTTGTGGAAGACTCAAGCAATAAATGTCTACATATCTGACAGGTTCAAAGCTTTGACTTTGTGAGCTTGTGTAGAGAGATACCTTGTTATCAGCACTCAGTAAGGCTGCACTGGCTAATGACAGTAAGACTGACCACACTTCAGACAGCATAGACTCAGGCAGCCACATAGCAGGAAAATCTCTTTCTTAGACACTGAAGTGTGGACAGATCCTGGGGAGATGGCTTAGCCAGAAAGACCACTTGCTGAAGAAGCAAGAGAATCAGAATTTAAAAATAAAATAAAAAGCAGCACCCTTATAAAAAGACATGTATGGTTGAACTCCGGGTCTAGAACTCCAGTACTGTAGTGAATGAAGATAGGAGGAGAACTGGGTCCTGATAAACCTGTTTCCATATTTAGTTCTAACTGTCTGAACAGTCTGAACAATAAGAGCAACCTCTGATGTTTGAATCTGTTCATTTTAGATGGAGAGCTACACCTTTAGCTCTCCATCTAAGCCATTCGCTTGGGAAATTTTGCCACCAATATATATATATATATATATATATATCTCAGAAGCCATATTTTCTGCTTTTATTAATTTTTAAATTTTTTATAGTATTATACATGAGTTCTAATTTTACATAATTTTAATCCCACTCTTTATCATCTCTTCCTGTGTACTTAACTACCTCTCAATTTCTCCTTTAATAATAATTATAGTCTCTCCTTTAATAATTATTGTCACACACACACACACACACACACACACACACACACACACACACCACCTCACACACCACCTCACACACCACCTCACCCACCACCTCACACACCACAAAGAGGAATTCATTGACAGGAGTCACCTACATTTCTTCATAGATTACAAAATGTGCTTTAGTACATGTGATCATTTAAGTTTAAATTTCTAGCTATTTCATTGTCAAAGGAGCCTTTATTCTAATTTTTAAAATCAATTTTATTATTGTTACAGTTACAGAGGAGTTAAGTGACTGCAAAAGTTGAGTGTGAGTGTACATGTGCATATATGTACACACACATATATATGTATATATACATTAATCATACATAACTAATAATGTAGTCATATTCAATACTATATATTGTATTGATTATACCTATATGTGTGTGTATGTGTGTGTATATATATATATATATATATATATATATATATATATATATATAAAATATGTGTGTGTGTGTGTTTATATATGTGTCAACATGTGAAAGGCCTCTTGGTGGCCATAGCTAATATCGGAAAGATGGTGTAAAGTTCCTGTAGCCCCAAGTGAAAGTGAAGATATGCAGGTAGAAATCTGCTGCCACCACCAAGAATGTCTTCTTTAGTTTGGCAAAGTCCCTACTCTCCTACTGTCTAAAGTGGTTTTATCAAGGCACCCCACTTTCTGAAAAATTTCAAAATTACCACTCCCTGCACACTTTGTTTACAAATAATACCTCTCAGAATGTATGGATATCTAATTAGAGAAATTTACAGCTTTCTAAATATTTTACTTTTTCCTTTCTTGCATTAGAAAGATGTCCCTTAGGCATGCCTGATTATAGACCCTGGTTGTTTCTGTTATTTGGCAGGATGAGGCCGAAGAACTAGAAGTTCAAAGTCAGTATTGTCACTGTAGCAAGATGCTGTGTTAAAATGCAAAATAAAATAAAATGATATCAAAAGTGTACCTCCTCTTCTGTTTTAATCTCTATATTACTGACCTTATTGAGGCACTTGTTTTTAGGGGCTGGCATTAGTACTTACTGGACAGATTGCTTGTCCCTCTCAACTGTATATACACTCCTCAAGTGCTTGGTCATTGAGTCACGACCATTAAAACGAGTAGCTGAATCATCAGAGAAGTTTCCTCCTCCAAGTCATGGGAACCAATGTAGACAGGAACTAATTGTACATAGCCACAACTGCACAATGTTCAGACAGTGAGAGCTCTCAGAACAGTCAGTCCTCAATGGGATGTCTCCATCAAATCCTTTCCCTTGGGACTCAGTGAATCCCTCGAAAGAAGAAGCAGAAAGTCTGTAAGAGCCAGTGCAGATGGGAGACACCAAGGAAACGGCGTCTTCCAGACATAATAGAACGGATGCACATATGAACTCATGGAGATGGAGGTGGCTTGTACAGGTCCCAGATAGGGGTTCCATCACTGAGATGGGAAGTAGACACAAGCACCTATCCTTAACCCAGAAGCTACATCTAATCAATAATTACTTGCAAATGAAAAAAATTAGTTTTCTTCACTGGAATTTCACTGGGTATGCAGACCACACTTAAGTTGTGTCCAGAAATAGCTGGTCAATACAAAATGACCTCAATGGTAACTTTTAGGACTTTTGCTTATATATTATTGTTTCTGGTTTTATGGGATCTCTCTCTCTCTGTCTCTCTCTGTGTCTCTCTCTCTGTGTCTCTCTCTCTCTCTCTGTGTGTGTGTGTGTGTGTGTGTGTGTGTGTTCGGCTCTTTTTTTCTGTTTTTTTTCTTTTGCAATATTCTGATTTGTTTCATTTTATTTAAAATGCCTGTATGAGAAAGGATAAGAATGAGTGTGAATTTTCATAGGGAGCAGGTGGAGAAGATCTAAGGAGGTTGGAGAAGAAAAACATTATAATAAGAACGTGTGGTATAAAAATCTAGTTTCAATTTTAAAACTCTTCGGCTTCTACTACAAACGCACAACTGGCATAGAGTCTCTGCTAAAATACCAAACATGTTCTGTGTTGCTAAATGGGATTAAAATGTCAATATTTATCTTAATTTAGTTTTTTTTTCAAGAGCATTTGTTTTATAACTCTTGCCCCTCTTGCCTCTTCAGTTCTTTAAACCAGTAAAATCATAAAACCGTGTGGAAATCTCTCCCTTGACTTGGCTCTATGCTCTCAAAGTCTGCATTTTCAGCCATAGGCACCCCTCACTCCTGCTAACCGTTCTACTGATACAACTATTCCATTGTCTCCTCAAAAATCAGCCCTTGCCTTTCTTATTCTCTCATTTCATTGGCTGCTCCTAAAAATTTTACACTTTTTCTTCTTATAATCTTCACCTAATTTTCTTATCAACGTCTGTGGATTTGCTATCCAGATAGATGCAGATGAATAAAAAGGTCTGTATAGAATTTTTCTGAATTCCCGACACAAAAATCTACAGCCTCATTGCATCTTCACACAGATGTTCTCCAAGCATTTGATAGCTGATGTAAGCAAATCATACAACCACTCCCCAGTTCTAACATTTCATCTTTCCCCTGTTCTCTCAACGGAGAGCTCACCTCCTCAGTTCACAGCGACACCTAAGCATCCCGCAGATGTGGAAGTCTGAACCCTTGACACCTTTTCTCGCCTTCTTCTTGTCCTATAGAACTTATCACTACCGACTAGTACTGTTTTATATTCTGCACTCTTCTAAGATCCATCACATATTTTTACCTTAGCTTTCACATTCGGTTGCTAATCTTACTCAAACTGTCATGATCTGTCTATCAGATACTTCCACAGACTCAGAACTGCTCCTCCAGTATCTCTCACAATTATCTTCCAATCTCAATTCTAGAAGGTAGTCAATATTTTGGTGATGTACATTGAATCCCATTATCGATCCTTATTTAAATCCATTTAATCTTTTCTATTTTTTTTCTCATAATGATGACTAAACAACTTAAGAACACTTACATTTAGCATGACTGACAGACAATTTCTCTAGCTCTTAGTCCCTATTACGCTTTTTTATCTATCAGTCCAGCCACACTAACCTCATACACAATGAAGACTACAAAGCGTCCCACAGGCAACCCTGACAGACCAGCTGTGCTCCACAGGCTAGAATCTGTGAGGTATACTGTTTTACTTACTAAACCTTACTAGAAAGTTGCTTCTCCATTCTCTAGCAATTGGTTCTTGAACTCTGACAGTTAATCCGGATAAGTAAATTTCCCAGAAGAAATCCAGGAAACCAAAATGGTATACAGAGGTGTGTGCTATTAGTAAACAACAGATTTCTTAAAAGTAAGATGTGATGGCTCCATGCACCAGACAAGCACACGCCCAGGAAGCCCCTGCTCACAGAGATGGAAGCACAATGACATGTGCCATAGCTTACCTATATTTTTGCGTAGGATAAGAATTAACAGAGCCTAATGTAACAAATATTACTATAGAGGCGATTACAAAATTTCAAATAGAACACTGTAGTCTTTCACTGAACACTTGGAAAAAGACATGGCCGAGGAAATTTAGACTGGAGTAAGACAAGTTGAGAAGGGCAAATGAAACCTTAGGGAAAAAGTAAAGCAGATACTAAATCTAACCATACCGATCAACCTGAAAAATGGCTTACACGTTTAAAATTTTCAGTCTGGGGTAAACAACGATCAGCCATGCATCCCTACAGCAATAAACTCCATGACAGCATACAGCAATTCTTGTTATTTATCATCCCAAAGCTGAACACATTGGTCCTTCTCCTGACAAACAGGATGTTGTCAGTAGGGTGACTTGCTTCCTGCTGAAATCACTATATCTGGTGTGTAAGGCACAAAGACATTGTTTTAAAAAGCCTATGATTTTGAACAAACTGGCCCAGCAGGGAGATTTTTAACATGCCCTCCCGAACAGGCACAACAGCCTGTGTTTGTAAACACAGCCTTATTGCACTAGTGAGAGAGACACAGGGCAGTGTCAGCTCATTAATCAGGTGTCAGCTCCCTACTGGGAAGAAAGCTTAATGAGTCATCTCTTCATAAAGAATGGTGGCTCAGGGGACAGGATGGCTTAGGAGAGGGGGGGTGACTGGTCCAGCAATAACTATGGGGATAGAAAAGCTTGGGGCCCACCTGTTGGGATAAAGAGAGAACAGCATTTGGCCATTGATGGTGTCTCAGTATTCTGCTATTCAGAGGGGAAATCTGAGTTTATGAGTTTTTAAGTGCACCAATTACCAGTCTATGCACTCAAGTTATTAGAAATATAATAAACTGCAATTATTCAAAACACATTGTATACAGATTTAGGGAGTTTTTCTTCTTCTAAATGTATACACTCCTGCATTTCTACATAAAATCTCCTATGAAAATGTACATTCTAAATCCTGCTTCTATTAAAAACTGAAGAGGTCCCTGCAGTTTACTCTAACCAATATGAAAACGTGCCTATTTTGCCTAATTGTGCTTTACAGAGTCACTAGACAATTTTAGGTGACAAAACCACAGCTTTAAATATGATAAGTGAAACTTCTCTTTAGTTTCCTATTCAAATCTATCCCAAGACTGTAGCAAGAAAAGCTTTTTCAGAGTCCCCTATGTTCTAGGCTTTCATCAGATGCCAGGTCATGATTAGGACAGTATGTTCCATATGGCCATCCACCTTATACATTTATGAACATTTTATTGTCAAACATACTAGCTTACACCTATTTACTTCCCTGTTTACTTAAACTTTGTCTTTTTGCCTGCTTTGTTGACATGCATTACGTGAAGAAAATATCGTTTGGGGGCTGGAAAGATAGTTCAGTGTTTAAATATGTGTACTGCTGTTGCAGAGAACCCCAGTCTGTTTCCTAGCACCCACATGGCCCCCAACCATCTATAACTCCAGCTGCAGGGTTTCCGTACCTTCTTCTGGCCTCTGAGGACACTGCGAGGACAAAGTGCATAGACACACAAGCAGGCAAAGCCCTCAAACACATGCAATAAATCAATAAATTAAAAAGTGTCTTTTAAATTTTCTCTAATTTCACTGTTCCCAAATTTGAGCAGAATCTCCGAATCTCTGTTTTCTGTGCTTTAACTCTCCACAGTAAATAGCCTCTCTGACATTTTAATTTCTCATCAAATAACTGTTTCTTCTCATCTTTAGCCCACATCCTTCCCCAAGAAAGATGTCACAATTGATATATCATGCATTGTCTTGAAAAATAATCAGGGAAGTTTAGCCATGCATTTATACACGCATCCATCCATGTGCACAGGATTTCTTTTTCTGCTTTATAAAATGCAGCTATTACTATGGATTTTAGAATAGCTTCAATATTTGGAATCTCTTATGTGGAATATAAATTTCCTTCCTTCATGCCTTTTTAGGGCATAGGTGTACTGATGCTATGTAGCTGTAACAGAGGTCATGAAACTTTTTTTTTTTTTTTTTTGGTCTGTTGAGAGACTCCATGTGGACACCCAACTTCTGCTGTAAGAAATCCAACAACATTAGGATACTGCCTTAGATGTGTTTCCTAGATAGACAAGTTCTAGGGTAATGTAGGAGGCAAAGCCATTTGATTCATCCTTATGCTGGTGCTTCTCATAGATTTGAGGAAGTCTGAAGGGGTCACTGAGTGGCAGCTGTTCAGATCTTCCCAGCTGAGCCTGCAGATATTGCAGCATGAAGAAGAGACCCACTGAGTCCCACACTAACATTTCACTTGCAGAACCGTACATGGATCAGTTATACTCCAGAGTAGTTTCATTTGAAGCCACAGCTACTGCACTGCTTGTCACCAATGAGTTTTTGTATTTTTTTTTTAACCTGCTCATCAAAACAGCATAACTCTTGCTATCCAATGTCTATTTTTGGTTGGCAACAGACTTAATATTATAAGTTAATTCAACATGCTGACTCCCAGTTTCTCAGGTACTACATCTACATCTTCTTTTGCTCCAAATTGCTTTGAAAAGTTTGCCTTTGTAAGTCCCTAACTCACGTTGCTTGTTTCCTGTTCTGTTTCTCAACACCATCATTGCTGGGATGAGGCAATCCTCCAAAGTCTCATAATACTTCTGAAAATCTTATTGTACTACAGTTAGTTTGATTTCTTAATTAAATGTTTATTTCATAGTTATATATATATATATATATATATATATATATATATAAAATTTCAAAGACTATCTTTTTGTATTTAAGGAGTAGCTGTAGAGCAAGCAATAAACTAACATCCATAATGGTTGGATAAATTTGCATATTTCTAGAATGTCTACTCTTTAATAAAGAGTTTTATCAAGTTATAATTGATGTCAAGGAAACATCACAAAACTATGTAATTTACAGCCATTAATGCTTATACAATTTATATCTTTAAGCTTTTTTGGCATAACATATATGCAGAGGATTTAGGTCAGACTCCTACTGGGTCCCTAATCACTACAAGCTCCCATCAGTCTGGATCAGTTGTTTCTGTAGGCCTTGTTCTTGTGGTGTCCTCAATCCCTCTTCTTCCCCTGACTTCATTCCTCCCCCTCCACAAGGCTCCCAACTCTGCCTAATGTTTGGCTGTGGAACTCTGCATCTGCTCCCATGAGAACTTGGATGAAGTCTCTCTGATGATGACTATGCTAGATTTTAGTCCAGAATACTCTGCGAGCAGGACAAACTGTAGATTCTGCGGCTGTGTTGCTGTCCCAATCCCTCCTCTTGAGGCCTTGACTAATCATAGATGACTTATTCAGGCTCCCTGTTATCCATTACTAAGAGTCTGCTAAGGGTACTCTCATAGATTCCGTGGACTTTCCATTACACTATAATAGCCCCAATTCCAGTCATTTCTTCTACCATTTTCTCCATTCCTCTTGTCCAACAAGATGCTTCTTGGTCCTAGCTGTGGTGGTTTGGATATGCTTGGCCCAGTGGATGGCACTGTTTGAAGGTGTGTCCTTACTGGAGTAGGTGTAACCTTTTGGAAGTAAGTGTGTGACTGTGAGGGTGGGCTTTGAGGAGCACCTCCTAGCTGCCTGAAAGGCAGTCTTCTCCAGGTTCTTCTCACAAAAACATGTAGGACTCAGCTCCTCCAGGAACATGCCTGCCTAGGTATGTTTCCTGCCATGATGGTATTGTACTGAATCTGAGAACCTGTAAGCCACTCTCAATTAAATGTTGTCTTTGATAAGAGATACCTAGGTCATGATGTCTCTTCACAGCAATGGAAACTGCAACCAAGATACCAACTCAACTCACCCTCAGTTCATGAGCGATATCTATTCTATTTCCCCTTACTGGGGTAATTTTTGTCTCCCTTGTTAAGCCCTCCTTGTTACTAAGCCTCCCTTGGTCTATGGATTGTAGCATAATTATCTTTTACTTTACAGGTAATAAATGAGTACATACCATGTTTGCCTTTCTGGTCTGGGCTACCACACTCAGCATGATTTTTTTTTTTTTTTTTGAGATCTATCCATATGCCTACAGATTTCACAATGTCATGGTTGTTAACAACTGAGTAACACTCCGTTGTGTAAATGTACTACATTTTCTTTATCCATTCATTGCTTCAGAGACATCTAGGTTGTTTCTGGCTTCTGGCTAGTATGAATAAAGTTGCTATGAACATAAATGAGGAAGTGTCTTTGAGTATATGCCCAAGAGTGGTATGAATGGGCTTTGAGATAGATTGATTCTAAATTTCCTGACAAGGCAGCAGATTGATTTTCAAAATGACTGTACCAGTTTACACTTACACCAGCATTGCAAGTGTTCCCCTGATCTACATCTTCACCAGGATGATTTGTGACTGAATAGTTTGGTGTTCTTGTGTGATTCCAAGGAGTGGAAAGAGAAGCTCTGACTCATATGTTTCTTTTTCTCATACTAGTTTGCCTTGTCCAGCGTTGATGTGATGGTATTTGTACCATTTTATTGTAGTTATCTATGCCCATGTTTGGTTGATGTCCCTAGGAGCCCTGCTCTTTTCTGAGGAGAGGTGGAGAGGTGGTACAAGAGAGGGTGAGGAGAGACTTGGGGAAGGGAAGGAAAGAAAAACCACTGTCAGGATGTAATATATGAAAGAATTTTTTAAAAAAAGAAAAAATAAGGACACTATTCATGCCAGCTGTGTTTTTAAAAAGATTTATTTGTTTTTAATTTAGGAGTATTTATGAATGTGTGTGTGTGTGTGTGTGTGTGTGTGTGTGTGTGTGTGGTGTTTATGTGTGTGTATATATACTATCTATGTGTCAGTTGCCTGTAGAAGCCAGAAGAGGGCAACAGATCCCTTGCATCTTCAGTCACAGGCAGTTGTGAGCTGCCTGACAGTGCTAGGAACTGAACTGAGGATCTAGGGAAGAGCAGTAAAGGCTCTTAACCACTGAGCAATCTTTCCAGCCCCTAGGTCTACATTTATAAAACCACCACCACACCTAAGAGAATGACTGCACCTGTTCCTGAACAGCGTGTCCTTCTCATGTCCCTTTATACTACAAAACCTGTGCACCACGCACATGCTTTACCGGGGAACTACTCTTTTTTTTTATTAGATATTTTCTTTATTTACATTTCAAATGCTATTCCGAAAGTCCCCTCCCCCCCTTCCCCCTCCCTGCTCCCCTAACCACCCACTCCCACTACTTGGCCCTGGCATTCCCCTGTACTGGGGCATATAAACATTGCTAGACCAAGGGTCTTTCTTCCCAAATAATGGCCAACTAGGCCATCTTCTAATACATATGCAGCTAGAGACATGAGTTCCATAATAAGATGTTATCTTTTAGAACTCTTTGCTCATGAAACTGTGAATATATTCTTTGTTGTCTTTTCTCCATTATCCCTGTGTCTTATTTTTATCACTCAGTAATCACTAGGTTCACTAACCAAGAAATGTATAGTCTATAGTGTGTTTTCATATTTATTTTTCATGAACAGGCTAACAGAAGAAAATATGGTTTGAATGAGCCACATAACAAGATATATATATATATATATATATATATATATATATATATATATATATATATATATATCTTCAAGAAATTTCCAAACCATATTTCAAAATGATTACAAGATTTTCCACTAGAGAAAATTTCAAATTATATGTATATCTTTGCTACAAATAAATATGGTTAATGTTTATAATTTTAGGCATTCTGATGGATGTGAAGTGATATCCCATGGTTTTAATTTTTATTTTATTAATGACTAATGATAACATTACTCATTTCCCAGTATTATGATGAAGTATCTGCTTAAATCATTGTCATTTTTTAAAAGTTAAACAAATTTTAAATTATATATATATATATATATTTCTCTCTCTCTCTCTCTCTCTCTCTCTCTCTGTGTGTGTGTGTGTGTGTGTGTGTGTGTGTGTGTGTATGTATGTATGTATATTTGTACACTTGAGTGAAGTACCTGAGGAGGCCAGAGGGAAACCTCAGATCCTCTGGAGGTGGACTTACAGGAAGTTATGAGGCAACCAACACCAACACTGGTGCTGCTAGTGTAACAAAGAGCAGCAAACTTAATCACTTAGATGTTGATAGCAAGCAGGTGAACAGGCTTTTGCAGCAAACACCTTATCTGATAAGCCATTTTCCTGGCCCAGAACACATATTTCTGTTACATAAGTGGCTTGAAAACACTTTCTTGCTACCTGTGAACATTTTTGAACATAATAATTTTCTAATTGTTATACAGTTTTGATGAGTATTTGTGTTGGTTTAGTGAAAGCTCACCTCTTCATCCTCACTCTTCAAAATGAAGCTGGTTTAGATGGTCTAATTCCTTTTATTTCCATGTGAATTTTAGATCAAAACAGCCATGTCTGTGAGTGATACTTGTGTCTTAAACACTCAGAGTCTCCCATACATAATGTCAGGTCTCTCCCCATTTATACACGTCCCCTTAAATAATTCACAAATGTGTTTTAATTTTAATAGATTTTTTCCCATATTTTCTCAAATTTGTCCATAAGGGTTTGTATTTTATAATATGATCTTTAATTATTTCCTGTTCCTCATTATAAGTTAAAATCATTTAACTTTTTATTAAGTGGGAAACTCATTTTACATTTTTTTCATAAAATGTTTTGTCTGGATTGATGAAATCCTAACTCTAGAATACAGAAAATTTACTGTTATTAATAATGATGCATGTGGATTAAAAATATATCATTTGTACAAATGTTGAGATGATCATTTGGTAATTGTATTAGTCAGAGTTCTCTAGAGTCACAGAACATATGGAATGTCTTTCTATATTGAGGGAATTTATTATGATGACTTACAGTCTGTAGTTCAACTCCCCAACAATGGTCAGCTATGAATGGGAAGTCCAAGAAATCTATTATTTGCTCAATCCCACAAGGCTAGTTTCAACTGGTCATCTGCAGAAATATATTTCAACAGATATGCTGGGAAGTAAATGCAAGCAGGCAAAGAAGAATTCCCCTTCTTCCAATGTCCCTATGTAGGTCTCCAGAAGGTGGGGCCCAGATTAAAGGTGTGTACCACAGGCCTGTATTGGGGACTTGTATTGTCCCAGGCTGACCTTGAACTCAGAGATCTCCTTGTCTTAGTCTCCTGGGATTAAAGGTGTGTACTACCTTGTCTGGGACTAAGCTTTTCATAGCCACTAGGCCTCAAGATTTCCATATCAAGATCCAGGACAGACACTTGCATCTTCCAGCCTCATGGTCTGAATCATAGGTGAGCCCTCCAATTCTAGATTGTAGTTCATTCCAGATATAGCCAAGATGACAACCAGGAATAGCCATTTCAGTAATGATACTTGTCATATTAAAGGAACAATTTGCACTGATTATTAAATTAACCTTGCACCACTGGAATAAATATCACTTAATTTTCCACTTTCAGCATTTCCTAAAGAAAGCTTCAGAATTTTTGTGTATGTGAGACCCCTGAGATGGTTCAGCAGACAACCATGCTTGCCACCATGGCTAATGACCCAAGTTAGACCTCTGGGACCCATAATAAAATATCTTTGACACATGTGACTGTGGCATGTACCCCACTCCTCACTCAAAAAAAAAAGAATAAAAGATAAAGCTTTGAAAAGATAATTTTTGCATATAGAGTAATCATAATGGAATATTGATTTATCATGAGTTATGAAATATATAGCCTCTTCAGTATTAAAGGGAGTTTCAGTAGAATTGGTACTTTTCTGAAATGTTACTTATAATTCCCCAGAAAAGTCACATAGACATTGAAGTTTTGCCTCTGAAAAACGTTAGACTGTAACATTAATTTTTTTAATCAATAAAATGCCATTTAGCCTGTCTAGTTCTTCTTTAACTTGCCTATTTTACTTTTCTTCAAGAATCTTCTTTACTTCTAAATTGCTTAGTTAGTGTTAGCAGTATTGTAAAAAGTTTGAAGGACTATGCTGTTAATATTAGAAATGCAAATTATTTTTGTATAACAATCTTACAGGGTTGTACCATTTCTTATCTCAATTGTGGACATATTGGTATTTTCTAGAGAAGCAATCAAGCTTTGCTAATAATTTATTGATTCGTGACCTTTAAAACATTTTAATTAAAAAGTTAAGTGTGAGAGACAGAGAGGGAAAGAGAGAGAGAGAGAGAGAGAGAGAGAGAGAGAGAGAGAGAATATTAATGCACATGACTCCTGGTGCCTTCAGAGGCTATAGGCATCAGATCACTCTGAACTGGAAGTTTAGTGGTTGTGGGCTTCCTGATGGTGCTGGGAGCTGACTTTGAGTTCTCTGAAAGAGCAGTAAGTGCATTTAATGGCTGAGCTGTCTGCCAACCCTCAGTTCATATTTTTAATCCATTTTTTATTCTCCAGAAAGCAAATGGTTCCATGTTATAATTAGACTGTGTTTTAAAATTGCTTGTGTGGCAATACTTTTGCTTTTGCTGTTTCACCAAAAAAATATCCATTTGGTTTAAATGATTTTAAATAGGGCATGATAGATTTTATAATTGAAAACACATTTGCCCTAAAATTTACTTTTTAAGGTATCCAGAGAGCCCTCTTCGAATGGGTGATAGCATGGGGTCTCTTTCCACTTGCTTCTAGTTGGGTTTTTAAATAAACCTTATATGTGTGTGTGTGTGTGTGTGTGTGTGTGTGTGTGTGTATTTGAAAAGTTCCAATGTGTGTGTGTGTGTGTGTGTGTGTGTGTGATGTTCATATGTATTCAATTGTCCACTGAGACTAGAAGAGGAGAGTGTGTATATGTTTGTGTGTGTATATTCTCACATGAAGTATCCATTGAGGCTCTCAGAAATCCCAAAGCTGGAGTTATAAGTGTTTGTGAGCAACTGAACATGGATACTGGAAAAAGATGTCCATTCCTCATAAGAGCATCAAGTGTTCTCACTCACTGAGCCATCTCTCTGGCCGCTACTTTCTTTTATTTAAAAGTAGGGTGTTCAAGCACTATATTGAATAGGTAGAGAGAAAGTGGGCAGCCTTGTCTAGTCCCTGATTTTAATGGGATTACTTCAAGTTTCTCTCCATTTAGTTTGATGTTGGCTACTGGTTTGCCATATATTGCTTTTATTATGTTTAAATATGGGTCTTGAATTCCTGATCTTTCCATGACTTTTATGTTGAATGGGTGTTGGATTTTGTCAAATGCTTTCTCAGTATCTAACAAGATGATCATGTGGTTTTTGTCTTTGAGTTTGTTTATATAGTGGATTATGTTGATGGATTTCCATATGTTAAACCATCCCTGCATCTCTGGGATGAAGCCTACTTGATCATAATGGATGATTGTTTTGATGTGTTCTTGGACTCGGCTTGCAAGGATTTTATTGAGTATTTTTGCATTGATATTCATAAAGGAAATTGGTCTGAAGTTCTCTTTCTTTGTTAGGTCTTTATGTGGTTTAGGTATCAGAGTAATTGTGGCTTCATAGAATGAATTGGGTAGAGTACCTTCTGTTTCTATTTTTTGGAATAGTTGAGAAGAATTGGAATTAGGTCTTCTTTAACAGTCTGATAGAACTCTGCACTAAACCCATCTGGTCCTGGGCTTTTTTTTGGTTGGGAGACAATTATTGACTGCTTCTATTTCTTTAGGAGAAATGGGACTGTTTAGATCATTAATCTGATCCTGATTTAACTTTGGTACCTAGTATCTGTCTAGGAAATTGTCCATTTCATCCAGATTTTCCAGTTTTGTTGAGTATAGCCTTTTGTAGTAGAATCTGATGATATTTTGGATTTCCTCAGGTTCTGTTGTTATGACTCTTTTTCATTTTTGATTTTGTTAATTAGGATACTATCCCTGTGCCCTCTAGTTAGTCTGGCTACGGGTTTATTTATCTTGTTGATTTTCTCAAAGAACCAGCTCCGGGTTTGGTTGATTCTTTGTATAGTTCTTTTTGTTTCCACTTGGTCGATTTCAGCCCTAAGTTTGATTATTTCCTGCCATCTACTCCTCTTGGGTGAATTTGCTTCCTTTTGTTCTAGAGCTTTTAGGTGTGCTGTCAGGCTGATAGTATATACTCTCTATAGTTTCTTTTTGGAGGCACTCAGAAATATGAGTTTTCCTCTTAGGAATGCTTTCATTGTGATTTTCATTAAATTCTAAGAAGTCTTTAATCTCTTTCTTTATTTCTTCCTTGATCAAGTTAGAAATACCCATATAAGAAGTTACAGAGACAAAGTTTGGAGCTGAGAAGGAAGGAAGGACCATTTAGAGACTGCCCCACTCCGGGATCCATACCATATTCAGCCACCAAACACAGACACTATTGCATATGCCAGCAAGATTTTGCTGGCATGACCCTGATATAGCTGTCTCTTGTGAGGCTATGCAAATGCCTAGCAGAAGATGCCCTATTCAGCCATCATTAAGAGGAGAGGCCCTTGGTCTTGCAAAGATTATATGCCCCAGAAATGCCAGGGCCTGGAAGCAGGAGTGGGTGGGTAGGAGAACAGGGCACGGGGAGGGTATAGGAGACTTTCAGGATTGGATTTGAAATGTAAATGAAGAAAATATCTAATAAAAAATTGTTAAAAATAAAAATTAGGGTGTTGTGTGGTTTATTGTTTGCATCCTCTCTTAAAATATCTTCTAATTTCAGTCTTCAGACAACATATTTAGCAGAAGTGTTAATACAGAAAAGTTTAAGTCAAGCACTTTCATACATTTTCAATCAGTCCCACATACTATCCTTTCCTTTTTTTCCTTTTAGGGTAAATAAAAGGAATTTTATTTCCCATTTTCCCTTTAATTTGTTATTTATTCTTTATCATGTTTTTATTTCACAGAGCTACCAATCCAATATATACCTTTCAATTATAACATCCTACTCTAAATTGAGAATATACCACTTCATAGATGATTTAATAACAATATAATAAACTGCCTTGTTTCTAGTTAGTTTTTAATCCCACTTAAATTTGTCAATTTTCTTGTGAGAAGGAATGTGATGTTTTGCTGAAAACAAACCAGACACTATTGCATATGCTAGCAAGATTTTGCTGAAGGGTCTCTGATATAGCTGTCTAGTATGAGGCTATGCCAGTGCCTGGCAAACACAGAAGTGGATGCTCACAGTCACCTATAGGATGTAACACAGGGCCCCCAATGGAGAAGCTATAGAAAGCANTTCTTGTGAGAAGGAATGTGATGTTTTGCTGAAAACAAACCAGACACTATTGCATATGCTAGCAAGATTTTGCTGAAGGGTCTCTGATATAGCTGTCTAGTATGAGGCTATGCCAGTGCCTGGCAAACACAGAAGTGGATGCTCACAGTCACCTATAGGATGTAACACAGGGCCCCCAATGGAGAAGCTATAGAAAGCACCCAAAGAGCTGAAGGGGTTTGCAACCCTATAGGTGGAACAAAAATATGAACTAACCAGTACCCCCAGAGCTCATGTCTCTAGCTGCATATGTAGCAGAAGATGGCTTAGTTGGCCATCACTGGGAAGAGAGGCCCTTTGGTCTTGCAAACTTTATATGCCCAAGTACAAGGGAACACCAGGGCCAAGAAGTGGGAGTGGGTAGGTAGGGAACAGGGCCGGAGGAGGGTATAAAAAACTTTCGGGATAGCATTTGAAATGTAAATAAAGAAAATATCTAATAAAAAGAAAGAAAGAAAGAAAGAAAGAAAGAAAGAAAGAAAGAAAGAAAGAAAGAAAGAAAGGAAGGAAGAAAGCATGTGACATTTAGAGAAAATATAAATGTAACCCCACAAACAGTGAGAAGACGTTCTTGCATTGTTAGGCCACGCAATGTCTTCACTGATCTTTGCTGATGTTTGTTAGTCTTCTCTTGGTAGAGAGAAACATGTCAAAGAACTTCTCCTTGTTGGATTCTGGCTGATTCTGATAGCTTCTGCAGACTCACGTTGATTTGGTGGAGTCTTGCTGTCTTTGCTGAATCCTGCTGCCACTACTGATTCATGTTTGGTGTTTGCTGTTGAACTGGACTACTGGTAAAAGAACTGACAAGGAAAAATTGCTTGACCCCAAGGGGCTATTTCTAAACAGGTTTACACCTCTCTTCTCTTTTTTCGAATAACCTTCTTTCTCCCATACATCTGGTCAGTGGGTTAGAAAGGAGGATGAAGCATTTGAGAATCCTAAATACAATAGATATTGAAGTTAATGATATTCTATGTGGCTGCGAAGTTGCTATTCTGATGTAGAACCTTGCTCTGGACAGATCTCTTCTAGTCTCCCCCAGATGCCCACTTACATCTTGTACAGTACTGCTCTGATGCTTACTGATGGGACTTTTAGGTTTAAAAAGGGCTTTCACCTTAATTTTATAAACATTAGTATCAAACTCTTATTTTCAGGTATTTTTCTTCCAGTTCTACAGAGAGGTTATCTGTCTGAACTTTGATGTGGATGATGACTTGTTTACCTTGGGTTTAGAACATTGCAATTAAGAAGAATCCACTAGATAAAAGGAGTCAAGTATTGAGCACTGAAATGTTGCTCTAGGAAGTGCCTACATCCAATTCAAGTCATGATATGCTTCTTAGGGGACACAGTATACTGTTGACATCAACTTCAGTACAGGTATAATATGCAAATGAAATCCCCAGCTGATCTTTTACTGGTATGAAAACCTATACCACTTAAATTGGTACAGAGCAAAATAATATAAACAGGACAAACACATAGAACACTTCCCAGTTTGAACGTTTGTAAAGATTTATAGTACTTAGCACTGATTTTCCAATTTTATTTCTCAAATAAAAAAGTTTTAGAGTCACTGGCTCACACAGTTCCCATCACAGGACTGTAGTCGCCCTGACTTTCGGAAATGTCATGCCTGTAGGTGAAAGCTTTCTGTGTGTCCAGGCCCCTCATGGGTCACTCTCAAGTTTTGATTTGCAATTAAATATTAGTAGTTGTAAGAGTTAACATAGTTAATAATGTCTATCTATATAAACTATAATTACAGCCTAGATTCTACTTAGGAATTTTCAGCCTTGCTGTGCGAGGAATGAGGCTAAGAAATACAATAACTGCGGACTTGTATTAAAGCCATGAACCTAATGAGTAAATTCTACAAATAAAGTGATACTTAGACTTGATCACAGGTACTAAACAACAATCTACTGGTTCTGCTCAACATGTTGGATATATGAAGTAAAAAATAATCAGTATCCAGTTTAATCGTGAGGGACTTGGGTAATTTGAATGAAAAATACTGTGTGTTTATGTGAGTTTGTGTGTGTTTGTTTATGTGAGTTTGTGTGTGTGTGTGTGTGTGTGTGTGTGTGTGTGTGTGTGTGTGTGTGTATTGAGGAGTGTGCAGGTGTGTGCCCAGTTTTATAGGATAGAGGAAAACCAGAAGTGTTTGGTTCTCTCCTCCCACCATGGTTGTCCCAGGGACAGAATGCACGTAGTTAGACCTAAGGTTAAAGACATTTATGCACTGACCCATTCCTACCAGACTGCATTTGTTCAACTTTAATTATTAGGAATACAAAGAGATAACTGTGAAAACATATATCAAATGGAAGGCAGCAGGAGTGGCAAGAGATACCCTTGGATAGAGAAGAATGTGATATCGTCTATTTATATTGTACAAGTTAAAAAACTAGCAGATTAAATAAATCTTTGGGAGTAAGACTGAGATGAAAGTAGAAAGAAGTTTACTGATGGATTTTTGGTTACTAAAAAAAAGACAAGCAGGAGGAAGAGGAGGAGGAGGAAGAGGAGGAAGAAGAGAAGAAGGAGGAGGAGGAGAAAGAGGAGGAGGAGGAAGAAGAAGAGGAGGAGGAGGAGGAGGCGGCAGCAGCAAAGGCTCCTTCCTATATCTGAGTTGTGTCTTACCCATAAGGATGGATTTATTGACCAGGTGAAGAGGCATTAGTGGCTCCATTCTGTGACCTACACAACAATTCTTATCAATGCCTGGTTGAGTAGTATTCCTGGAAATTAGTTCCCTGGTACTTCTGACATGTGGATAAAAGAGAGGTGTTCATAATTAGAAAACATTATTGTGAAAGGAAAAGTTGGTTTTGACCAATGAAAGTCAAGGAAGTAGACACTTAAAGCTGTAAAAATGGAGCAAAATGAGTGGTCTGCGTCATTTGGCCTTATTTTTGAATATAGAAACATTTTACAAATGGTGAATTTCATTGGCATCTTCATAAAATTCTTTTTTTTTCCAAATTTATTAGATATTTTCTTCATTTACATTTCAAGTGTTATCCAGAAAGTTCCCTATACCCTCTCCCCTCCCAGCCCTGCTCCCCTACCCACCCACTCCCACATCCTGGCCCTGCCATTCCCCTGTACTGGGGCATATAAAGTCTGCATGACCAAGGGGCCTCTCTTCCCAATGATGGCCAACTAGGCCATCCTCTTCTATATATGCAGCTAGAGACATGAGCTCAGGGGGTACTAGTTAGTTCATGTTATTCTTCCACCTATAGGGTTGAAGACCCCTTCAGCTCCTTGGGTACTTTCTCTAGCTCCTTACTTGGGAACCCTGTGTTCCATCTAATAGCTGACTGTGAGCATCCACCTCCATGTTTGCCAGGCACTGGTATAGTCTCCCACGAGACAGCTATATCAGGGCCCTTTCAGCACTATCTTGCTGGCATATGCTATAGTGTCTATGTTTGGTGGCTGATTGTGGGATGGATCCCTGGCAGCCGCAGTCATTGGGTCCATCCTT